>JBANSL010000013.1:60384687-60769687 GCA_037127255.1 Persicaria tinctoria
TTTTTTATTCTTACCAAAACTTTCTACTAAATGTCATATTTAAATCAAATTTTATATTTTTCTTTTAATATTTTCATAAGATAATTCATTATGTTACACATATATTTTAAAAAATTGTTCAAATTTTTATTCATATGAATTATTTTACTATTAATGTCATATTTAAACAACAATTTATGATTTTTTTGTCATACTTTTCAAATCCTATCAATTTTTTTTTTTTAATTTACCAATGACAAATTCTTTAAAAAATTTATAATTTTTTTTCAATATATAAAAAAATCTTAATCAAGTACACATATATATAAATTATTAAATTTTTGTAATAAAATATCATATTTATATACCATTATTTACGGTTTTCTTTCAATATACCGTAATATATGGGGTTTTTTTTTAAATTTATTTATTATATATACCGAGAAAAAAAATTCCAACGCAAAATTCCCCCCCCCCCTAGCAATTCATACGGCCGCCACTGTGAATGAAGAAGGTGGAACACGAGGTGCTGGCAGATCGACAGGTGAAGTAGGAGGTAGAGAAAGACGAGGAACGGAGCATGGGATGGAAGCGGCGGTCAGATGGGGAGGTACAGAGCAGGAGGTCGAAGCGCCGAAATTGCTAAAATTGGGCCGTTTTGAACAATAGATAACAGCTAAGATCAACGACTGTGATTGAAACTTCCCCTCACTTTTATAGAAATAGAGAAGAGATATATCCCCTTAGGAACGCACCAGATACATGTCAAAATATTGTAAAACTAAATCCTTTGTTTTCCAACTCTCACCCATGGCCAGACTTGAGATTTTAGGTGTCTGAGGCCAGTTACAAAAATTGTTCCCTCACAAATTAAAAAGAACACCATCAAATATATATATATATATATATATATATATATATAAAGACATCAACATTCTGGTTTCAAAATACATCCCCCTCTTTTTAAGGCTACTGAAAACAAAAAAATATTCATCAAAACCTTGTTTCAGAAGCAAATCTCAAATTCCATCCCTAATATAAACCTCAATGAAGGTATCCGGATACAAATCTCAAATTCAAATCCCTAATATAAACCTCAATGCATGTATCCAGTGGCACATCGGTCGTCACCCACCTTGATCTGAAAAAAAAAATATAAGAATATATGTATTATGTAAAAAAAAATTGAAGGGGAAAATTCAAATATCTTTAGTGGCTTTGTGGTTAAGCTCACCCTATTTTAAATAAAATTCAATCAATCCTTGTTCAAATCCCACTATGCACATATTTTCATTTATTTTTTTTCATCGATTTATTTTCCATTATTTTAAAATTCTTATAATTTATTTGGTATTTTACGATTAAATAATAATATTTTTTCTTACAAATTTCAAATATTCTCTTCATATATTTTTAAGAAAATAATTGTTAATAAAAATAATATAAAAATTGTGCCCACTCCGAAAAACTTTCTAGATCCTCCCCTACGGTTATCTAAAGCCTAATTCCAAAAAAAATTAAAATCCTATTTCCTAAAGCCTACAAATACAAATCCAACTTTAGTCCAAATTCGGAAATTCCAATCCCAAGCAAATACCACAAAAATCTAATTACTTAATCTTACAAATTAATCCCAAATAATTCTACATTTTATTCTGTTATAGGAAGAAACTGAACAAATTGAAGACCTAGCTTTGAACTTTGGACAAATTGAAGACCCTAGTCTCTCTGGACTCTGTTGTCTACCCTCTGTTTATGGCCTGTGCCACCACCTCAGTGCCTCTTTTGACTTCCCAGCTATGCAGTTCTGATTTCGCTGGTAGGGGACAAGAGGAGAAGGGTTGTTCAAGTCTCTGAGGTCGATTTTTTTTCCCAGTTGGAAGCTTCATTGATTTGATCTTGAGATTAAACGACGCACAAACAGATCTTCACTTAGGATGTGTTTGGTAACGGGGTGGAAGGGTGAGAATTTTTTTTTGGGAAATGAGCAGTGGTGTTTGGCTAGAAGATGGAAGAGGTGGGAAAAAGGGGGTGGATGGGGTGAGAAGGGGTGGGTTTATCCACCTAGTAGGAGGAGGATTGAGGGAATGGGGGAGGCGAATCACCCTTTTTTGCCCTTTGGAATTCCCCTCTTTCTCCATAAAGTCAGGTATGAACGATGCTTCGTTTATCGTATCCTTCATCTCGATCGTCAATTTAATTCGCCATGTTACCTTCTTCATCAACCAAAGACGATCATCACAAGCTCCTCGCCAGAATCCAGCGAATCCCTAACTCCTCCCGGCGGCTCATCCTACTCTTTTTTTCCAATGGCGGCCCCTTCTTCACCTCTGTTAACTTCTACTTTATCAGCAACGGCAACAGTGGCCAATTTCATATTTGGACTCCGCAAATCGCCTATTCGGATCCCTGTATTGGCCGTTATGTTTATGTTCGCTGAATTCCATCCAGGTTCAACTCCGATTTACTCGTTGAAAGCTTCGGTGGTCTTCATCCCTTACTACCCCGGCCTAGACGTCAATTGCTACCTCTAGAGTCCGAACTTTACACTCCGCGATGCCAATTCTTGGATCTTGCAAATTGGCTTCGGTCTGTGTCGGAGTGGAGATCTATGGGAGGTAGGGACCATTTCCTCGTCGCTGGCAGAGTTAAATCAGATTTCCGATGTGGTATCGACTCCGTCAATTGGGGGAACCAGCTCATGCTCTTGCCGGAATCGACCAACATGACTACTAAACAGATAAGGGGTATGAGTGGGGCATTTTTGTCATTTCTAGGGGGGTATTAGGGCATTTCTGAATTTTCACGTTTCTCCATCCACCAAACAATCAACATCCAACCAAACACAATCGGGATTAATTTTACAAATAATCACCATCTCGTCCCTCCCTAAAAATAATCTGCATTTCTTCCATCCCAAAAATACTCCCCATCCACTAAAAAGCATCCCGTTACCAAACACACTCTTACCTTCCGTTTTTATCATCTTCTATTTTTTTTATAATATATATAAACTATGGGCCCCTGAGCTAATTGGGCCCAAGACAAGGGCCTGTTGAGTCTTGCCTCAGGTCCGGCCCTGCCCTCACCCATCAATTTTTCCTGGACCCTACAAACCTCTCACCTCTCTTTCAATCTTTTGACCCTAATAATCTTTTCCATCCCTTCATTCTCATACTACTCTCACCACACCACTGACACCCCTATTATTTGTTATTTTTAAGGTTTTCTGCTATTGTTTTGTTGGGATGAAAAAAATTGTCATCTCACATTGTGTGTCATCCCACATTGATTGAGCGTTTGTGTTAAAAGGGTAGATCTCAACCTTATAACACAAAAAAAAAATCTAACACAACTCCCGTTTTCATGTGACCCGGCCGTGGTTTTCAGAGTTTCACATGGTATCATAGCAGGTCCGTGCTGAAACCGTCGGGAAAAAAAACTGCTAAGCTATAAAGAGATTGAGAGTCCCGATCCAAGAGAAGTAAAAAAATTTATTCAAGTGTTTGCACTTGAGGGGGCATGTTAGGATGAAAAAAATTGCTATCCCACATTGATTGTGGGGTGGTATAACTACACAAAATATAAGGAGTGGGAAAGTCCCTACACAATGGTTTAAGCTTTTGAGTTAAAATTGTAGATCCTGACCTTATAACCCAAAAGAAAATAATCCCGACACGACTTTCATTTTCATACGATCTGATCATGATTTTTCGGAATTTCACATGTTTTTGAGACTTGTGTTCCGTTGGATGATACAACAACAATAACCCAATATTTCCCACAATCAAGCAGGGTATAAGGTTCAAGATCGATGTACACACTCGATCCGTTGGATGATATGTAGTGAAATTTTGAACTAAATTTAATTATGCATTTGTGTAATTGTGTTTGGGCAAAGGAAATGGAATTACATTAGTTATGTGTTTTTGAATTTTGGAGCTACAAAATTAGGAAATGCATGTACTTACAGTCAGACAGCCCGACCTTTTGGTCTAACGTGTGGATATTGATTGGGTATTTGGCCTGTGGGTGTGAAAAGTTGGTACCATGTAGGGTTAAAGCTCGTTCCTTATCTATGTTTATACAAGGGCTAGATCGGGTTAAGCAAACACACAATGGTATAGAGCCAACTGAGCACATATTCTATATTTATACAAGGGCTAGTGAATAGAAATGGCAATAGTTCAAAGGCTAGTGTTTAGTTATTTAGAAAGAAATACAACTTTTAAAAACAATAGCAATGGTTTTATGCTATTCTACACTGTTATTTGTTATTTTTAAGGTTTTCTGCTATTTGTTATCTATGTTTACGGCAAAAGTTTTCATGTGGAGAACTAAGAAGTACTAAGATGAAGCTTATATCTTTGACATTTGCTGGGGAAAGCGATTATGCATGTCAGTGTGAAAATGAGGTGTTGCAGAGTGTACAGAAGAATCTGGAGAATTATCTCGCAGCTAAAGAAAGTCGGGTTCGTGGTTGGGATCGTGGTTAAGATTGAGATTATAAATGGAATACAAGGCTGATGCATCACTTTGACCTACCTTGGCTTAAATTGGAGAAAGACTTTAATTTTGTAAGGAAAGTTAGTGAGGAACTCAGATTGAAGCTCCTGCCAGCTATTAATGTTTGTTGAACATAGCTAGCTATGCAATCTTAGTTATCATATGATTCATATCCTACCAGTTCTTTTTTCTTTCTTTGTAAACCAATGAATCTACGAATGTGTTAATACAGATTGCCAGTTAATGTTTTAAAGGATCAATTTGAACATCTATTAAAAATATTTAGATTGTACAAGAACTTTTTTTGAAATGATTGTATAAGAACTTCGGTAATAAGGTCTTACCTACCTTAGTTTGCATTGCAGCCCCTTTGGGATAAAGGTTGATTGGTATTGTATGAGGCTAGGTTGTCGATTGGCTTCCTCCATCTTTATCGTGTAGTGTAAATGCGCTAGGTCAAAACTTTATCAATCAACATAAATTACTAGGTTGTTGGTGTTGCTAAACATGTAGTTTTGGAGTGATGCTACCCAGGCAAATACTTGAATATATGTTTATTTTCCCCTCTTGAGTTTTGAAATGATTTATTATTTTTTCACCCCATTCATGAACCCCAATCGCATATTCATAACTTACTTTTTTCTATTTACTTTTTTTTTATTAAATAAAAATCTTCTTATATTAAATATTATTAATTATTTAACTTACTTCATTAATTTTAATAATAATGATAATTTATTATTGTTTAATTTTAAATATTATTAATTATTAATTATTTAACTATTACAATTAGTATACCTATCAGATTTTCTAATTAAACATTATAATTTAGTTTATGAATAATAATAATTTCTTATTATTAAATATTTAAGTTTATTATGAATAATAATTTTTATTATTAAATATTAAATAGTGGAATTACTATAATCGTCGGATAATAAATTAAATGGGTGTCATACGAAATACAGTAATATCATGATTTTTTTTTCTAAACATATGCAAAGTGGATGTCTATGTGTAGATAAAATTAATTTACATTCAAAAATATAATTTTTATAATGTCAAAATGGCTAAAAAGCCATTTTAACATTTTAATTAACTTCGCTGCCACGTGTCAACTCCTGAATGGGTCCACATAGTAGCTCACATCTTCTTGATTTTTTTTGGCTGGGCAGCTCGCAACATGCATTTAATTTCCTCGTGCCTCACGGCGCCGTTTTGGCCTTAATTGCCTGACATGCGCATATTGGTTCCACTTTCCCTCGGTTTTTGCATCGATGAACCCCACTTTTTGGGGTCTTTGTAGTTGAATCCCAACACCCGATTTCATGTTATTTAATTTTTTTCCCTAGTTTTTTTCCTCCTGCAACCCATATGAACCCATAGGTTCACGGATGGAGATGGTCTTAATTCAAACAAAGAGGAAAAAAAAATGGATATATGTGCCCATGCACCTCACTTTTCAAGACCCTTGCAGATGAATCCGGAAACCCGGGTTCATGGCTTTTTCTATTTTTTTTCCTTGATAAATTAGAGGTGGCTATTTGATGAACCGATTGATTCACCAATGGCGATGCTCTAAGTTCAATTATACAATTACATTTGTCTTTATTTATTCTTTTTTTCACACATCTATATGTTCTATATGTTATATATTATACGTATTTTTTCTACAAAAAAAAAATCATAGGTATTGATAGATTACATAGGTCTCATGATGTATAGTGAGCTAAAAGCCCATTAAGGTCCAATTACTTTGTAACCTATATATATGTTATATCAATGAATGGAAACCCTTAAGGAAGTCATTACAATCAATCTCATGATCTCACATGGTATCACAGTCTAAGATCCAAAGACCCTAAATTTCTTTTTCTCTAACTCTAGCCCTAGCCGCCGCCTCTCTCTCTCCTCGCCCCCACTCACCTCGGCCACCTCTCTCTCTCTCCTCGCCGCCACCCTCCCCCCTTGCCGTCGGCCACCCCCTATCCGTCGGCCTCCCCGTCCCCTTGCCGCCTCCCCATCACTCCTCTCTCTCTCCATCCTTCTCGTCACAATGACCACCGAACCCACCACCACCAAATCACCCTTCCATTCCGCCCTAACCATCTCCAATATAAAAAATTGCATCCCTATCATTCTTGATCATGAATCCAGTACCTACACCATGTGGTCGCACCTATTCACGACCCATGTTAAGGCTCATAAAGTCCTCCACCACATTGACTCCTCCGCCAAACGCCCTGAAAGCGAAGACGATGATCTCTTCGCTCAACTTGACACCTGATAGCATGCATTTAGGTAGGCATAATAGGTTGCATTTAGCTTAGTTAAGATGCATTTCATTGATAGATTAAGCACGATTTGCATATTAGTTCTCTATGTTGTCGGAGTCGAAATCTACACGTTTTTTTTTTATTATTTCAGGTAATGGTGGATCCGAGGAGGAGACATGAGTTGATAACGCATTGGATGAGAATGTTTAGTTGATCGAAGGAGCTTACATGAAAATCTCAAGAGGTCCCGAGAAGAAGAAGCGAGCCTAAACGAAGAACAAGTCTGTAGAAGTTGTCGCCAGATATGATGAACTTGTTTTGCACTTTCTGGAGGCCTCGGTTGTTCGATTGACTATTATGACCATGCGTTGGAAAGCTCTTTCAGAGAGCTACAACTTTCATGTTGACGTTGAGAGCTGATTCACGACGGATTTTCCGCGAAAGACCAATGCAGCGGCCGCCGCATGGTGTGCAGCGGCCGCTGCCAAGGCCGATGCAAGAGGAATGCTCCCCGTCAGCACCAGTACGCAGCGTTTTGTTTAAATGAAACCCGAGTTTTTATTCTTAGTTGTTTTTGGCCGACTTGGGTCTTTTATAAGGCCAAATTTAGTTATTTTTCTAGCACTTCTATTTTATTCTATTCTATTCATTAGACGCTTTAGAGATTTTGAGCGATGTCTTCCATGAGGAACTAAACTCATCTATTCTGCCTGCAATTTGAAGCTTTATTCGGATTGATTGTGAGTTTCTAATTCTCGTTCCTTGTTTCCTATATTTGAATGCTTCAACTTCTTTGTGCTTGATTGATTATTGTTTTGTTCTATCTTGTCTGGCCAACTTGTTAGATCAATTCAATCACTAAGATTTTGTAGATTCCTGGTTGTGAACCTTAACCTAAGTGGCAAACTTGTTCCTTTAGGGCTGGTTGAACTAATTGAATGAGTAGGAAGTTGAATGTGTTGTTAAATCCTTTTTTAGGGACTGCAAATACCTTGGCTAATCTCTGAACTTAAAGCTATCAATTGGGTTAAATCCTTCTTTAGGGACTGTTCGATTGATAAGGGTTACTAGGATTGGTTGGACTAGTAACTATATTAGGTCGGGACAAGGGCATTCATAGGAAACTTAATAGGACGAGAAGAAGTTACAAGGATCGCTTCAATCCAATAAAGTGGAAAATTGTAGGTAGAATTGCTTCTTCAAATTGTCTAAAACAAACTCCTTTTCTTTTCTTTATTTACTTCGCTTTGATAAAAGGCGAAACTTTCCCACATAAAAACCCCCCAATCTAGTTACTTTGATTGACACTTAAGTCATACTTGAGTTATAATTTTCCCTGTGGATCGACCTTTTGTTTATCGCTACACTTGCTATAGGTTTGAGTTTTCTTTGGTGGTATTCAACGATAGGTTTTACCTCCGTCAACACCATTGTCCTTCACTGGATCTTCAACACCATCTCAAAAGATCTATTGACCACCATACTCGACCCCAAAGACTCTGCCTTGAATGCTTGGAAGAAACTTCAGGATATCTTTCAATACAACAAGTCCACCCGTGCTGTCTATCTCGAGCACGAATTCTCAAGTTACAAGCTTTCTTCTTTCCCGTCGATATCTGCCTACTGTCAGCACATCAACACCCTGGTTGATCAGCTCGACGCCGTCGACTCCAAACCCAGCGTCACCCGTCTTGTCCTCCAGGTACTCTCGGGCCTCCCTTCCGAATACAATGCTGCTGTTGCTCATATACAGCAGACGGAACCTCTCTCTACGTTCGAGAAGACCCGGTCTCAACTGATCCTGGAGGAGACTCGCCTTTAACGTCAGACAACTGACGCCGCCAAAGACAAGACGACGTTGGTCTCATCCAGTGACATCATCGAACAGCTTGCCCTCCCGCCTGGCCGCAGCAACGACCAGCAGGGACCAAGAGGCGGCGGCCGCGACACTGGTTGCAGCAATGGCCGCCCGCAGCAGTATGATCCCCGCCACCCCTCTTGGTACCCCAACCCTGGCTACCCTCCTTGGATGCCCTATGGATACCCCGGTGCGTCGTTTCGTGTACCAGCCCCGTATCCCAACCGTCAGCAGGGCTTGTTGGGTTCTGCTCCCCGCCCTGTCAGTCATCAGGCATACCCATCGTCTGATTAGGCATACCCGACTGATGTGCATAATGCCTTCTCCTCAATGCAGCTGACACCCCCTGACGCCGCTTGGGACATGGACACTGGCACTACCTCTCATATGACGAACTCCTCAGATACTCTATCCTCTCTTTCTTTTAAGGGTCCTGCTCATTCTATTATCGTCGGCAACGGTGGTCGCCTTGCTACTTCGGGCATTGGCCACACCACACTACCAACCCCTACCAACCCTTTGCACCTCAACAACGCCCTTGTTGCCCCCAAACTTGTCAAAAACCTTATCTCTGTCCGTCGGTTCACCACTGACAATAATGTTTCTCTTGTGTTTGATCCGTTTAGTTTCTCTGTGAAGGATCTTACTATGGGGGCTACTCGCCTGAGATGTAATAGCACCGGGAAGCTCTATCCTGTGTCGTCGCCCTCACCATCCAGCCCGTCAAGTCCAGTCGCCCTCTCGGCATCATCATCCAGTCTTTGGCATGCACGCCTTGGTCATCCCTGTCCTGCAATTTTAGATTTACTTCGTTCTAAGAGTTTTGTCCAATGTAATAAAGAGCATCGCTCTATTTTATGTTCCTCTTGTCAGTTAGGCAGGCATGCCAGACTTCCTTTTCAGCGATCTTTAAACACTACATTTGCACCTTTTGATATTATTCATAGTGATATTTGGACATCTCCTGTGCCTAGCAAGGAGGGTCATAAGTATTACCTCTTGTTTCTGGATGATTATACACATTTCTTATGGGTTTTCCCTCTGCACTTTAAATCTCAAGTGTTCCCTATCTTTGCCAAATTCCACGCTTACATCAAAACACAGTTTCACACTTCTGTCAAGTGTTTCCAATGCGACAATGGCCGCGAATTTGACAACAAAGATTTTCACACTTTCTTTAATACCAATGGGATCTCCTATCGCTTGTCCTGCCCCTACACCTCTCAACAAAATGGAAAGGCCGAACGAATCATCCGAACCATTACTAATATGATGCACACTCTCCTCTTCCACGCATCCATTCCCCTCCTTTATTGGCCTTACGCCTTGGCCACCACATGCTACCTCCACAACATTCTCCCTTCCACCACCCTCAACCATCGCTCACCGTTTCAGGCACTGTATTGCACTTTGCCCATATATGATCACCTTCGTACCTTTGGTTGCTTTTGCTTCCCTGATCAGTCATCCACCGCCCCCCACAAGCTTCACCTACGCTCTACCCCTTGTGTCTTTCTTGGCTACCCGTCTGATCATCGCGATTACATTTGCCTCGATATCAAGACTCACAGGATCATTCTCTCTCGTCATGTCACCTTTGACGAGTCGCGATCTCCCTTCGCGTCTCCCACACCCCCTGTGTCATCGACAGAGTCTGAGTCACCATTCCCTCACTTCATTCTTCCCTAGAGCTCTCCCGGTGCTCCTGCGTCTCCCCCTTCCCCACCTCCCGCACCACCCCCTACCACCAGACCACACACCCGCAGCGTCTCCGGTGTCTTCAGACCCCGTCAGATCATCTCCATGACCACTGACCATCACCCCGCTATCCACCTCCCATCACCTCGCCTAACAACCTCGCCTCACCTAGGTGCGGCGCCCGCCGTAGGTCATGCGGCGCCCGCCGCATGTACAAATGCTGTGCCCGCAACCTTAAACCCCTCCTTGACGGCGGCCGCGGCAAGTCATGCGGCGCCCGCCGCAACCCTCGCCGCCTTTGATCCTCCCGCCGCCTCTTCCCCTTGCTTAGCCCCCGTCCTTCCCGACTCCCATTCACCCTCTGCCCCCACCCAGACCTCCCTCTCACCCGTTCCCACCTCCCACAAAACAGCCCTCCTCGACCCGAATTGGCAGGCGGCTATGCTCGACGAATATAGGGCCCTTACGAAGAACGGTACTTAGGTTCTTTTTTCTCGCCCTCCTGAGGCGAACGTCATTCGTTGTATGTGGCTCTTTCGTCACAAGTTCCGCTCTGATGGGACGTTGGAGCGCTACAAGGCCCGTCTTGTGGTGAACGGTAGATCTCAGCAGGCCGGTATTGATTGTGATGAGACCTGTCGCGCAACTGGGTCATCCATCAGTTAGATGTCAAGAACGCCTTTCTGTATGGTCATCTGAACGAGACAGTTTACATGTTTAAGCCACCAGGGTTTGCTGATGCTGAGCGTCCAAAGCATGTCTGTCATCTCAAGCACTCTCTATATGGTCTGAAACAGGCTCTGCGGGCGTGGTTCCAGTGTTTTGCCTCTCATCTGCTCCGTTTGGGTTTCACTGACAGCCGTTCGGATACTTCTCTGTTTATCTATCGCAGAGGCTCAGACTTGGCATTCCTGCTGCTTTATGTCGACGACATCATTCTCACCGCCTCTTCTGATGCTCTTCGGACGTCTATAATCTCGCAGTTGAGTGCGGAATTCGCCATGTCTGATCTGGGTCATCTGTCTTACTTCTTGGGAGTTGATGTTCAATGGCATGCGACTGGTCTGTTTGTCTCACAAAGTAAGTATGCTGCTGAGATTATTGCTCGGGCTAAGATGGTCAACTGTAATCCCGTCGCGACCCCAGTCGATACATCCAACAAGCTCAGTGCTCATTCTGGTCCTTTGGTTGACGATCCCACACTGTACAGGAGCCTCGCTGGTGCTCTTCGGTATCTCACTTTCACCAGGCCTGATATCAGTTACGCCGTTCAGCAGATCTGCTTGTTCATGCATGCCCCTAGGGAACCTCACTTTCAGGCTTTGAAGCGGATCATTCGATACATCAGCGGCACCCTCGAGCTCGGCACCACCATCACTCCTTCCTCTAAGCTTGATCTTGTGGCTTACATTGATGCGGATTGGGGTGGTTGTCCAGACACACGTCGCTCCACGTCTGGTTACTGTGTCTTCCTCAATGACACTCTTGTATCTTGGTCAGCCAAGCGTCAGTCCGTCGTGTCTCGCTCCAGCGCTCGAGCCGAATACAGGGGTGTTGCCAACGTTGTCTCCGAGTGCTCTTGACTCCGCAATCTCTTGCTTGAGCTACGATGCCCCTTGCAGAAGGCCACTCTGGTCTACATTGACAACGTCTCCGCCGTCTACCTGGCTAGCAATCCAGTCCAGCATCAACGCACGAAGCACATTGAGCTTGATCTCCACTTCGTCAGGGACAAGGTTGCCATTGGACATGTCCGCGTTCTACATGTCCCGTCCTCTTATCAGTACGCTGATATATTCACCAAGGGTTTACCTAGATATTTATTCATTGATTTTCGTTCCAGTCTCACTGTACGGACCCCTTCCGTTTTGACTGCGGGGGTTTGATAGATTACATAGGTCTCATATTGTATAGTGGGCTAATAGCCCATTAAGGCCCAATACCTTTGTAACCTATATATATGTTATATCAATGAATGGAAACCCTCAAGGAGGACATTACAATCAATCTCATGATCTCACAGGTATGTAAACAAATACTGTAAATTAATGTTAGATTGGGCATTATATATCCATACTACAACGTCCGATTGGACGTTTTAAAGTGGCCCGTCCAAATCCACTTTACAATGTCCGATTGGACATTTTAAAGTGGCCCGTCCAAATCCACTTTATAACGTCCAATCCGACGCTGCAATCTACTCGATCTGTCCCATCTTGACCTCAGATGCACAACGTTGTATATTCCATATTGCAATGTCGAATTCGATATTGTACTGTAATGAACGCTAAAATGTGGAATCTGACATTGTTTAAATTTTTTAATTCGCAAATTTGCGGTGGATATAAAGATTATTTTATGGGTGTCACTATGTACACCGCAAATCTGGATTAAGGATTTGCACGTCCGCTAAAAAAGCCTTGCACGTCCGTAAGGACGTGCAACTTGCACGTTGTTAAGGACGTGCAAACCCTAGTTAGGGTTTTTGCGTTTAGGGTTTAGGGTTAGGGTTTAGGTTTTCCGACGGTTTTGTAATGTTAATTGATAAAATTGTGTTTAGCTAGTGGATTTGAAGGATTTAGGGTAAAATTAAATAGAACACAAGAATTGTTAAGGTTTTCATTCGGATAATATGCGAATAACGTTACAAGGAACGGAAAAAAAGGTTTACATTCATAATTTTAATAAAGTTGTGGAATACAATCTAGGAAAATAGTAAAGGACGGTCGGACTTGGCACGCAAGGCTCTAAATCTCTCAATCTGAGCTTGAAACGGAGCATCCCATCCTTCGACGCTCGGATGATGATGTTCGACCCATTCTAGTGGAGGCGGCGAAAGAGGAGCGTTAGGACGCAACCAGATCTATGAGAACAAAAATTTAGAGTTAGAGTATTGACATATGTATGAAAAGCATGAATAGGTAATAAAAAAGACGTTTGAAGTCGTACCGCGGCAAAATGGTCTTGGTTTCCGATGCAGGCTACACCAAGAGTTGCTGATTGGGGAGGGTTGTTAGCAGATGTCGGCGAGATCATGGGGAGACATGTGAACGGATGATGCCAAGCTAGGACGACGAGAGGAATATGATATACCGTTGCAAATACTAAACCCATAATGGGTAGCTCTATCCACCGTCTCCTATCACCATGCACAGCTCCCGCCCATCTCTGGTAGTCGACGAACTACTGGAATGGGTACCCTCCCATATAACAACCGGCTTACAGATCGGCGTGATCCTCCAAGTGATTGCATAGTAACGTTTTAAGTTCCGGGAAAGCAGTCTCGCCAATCGGTGATGTCAAAGCCGCCAAAGCACGGTAGCCACAATGACCATCTCCAACAGTGTCCCTCACCGTCTCAATATGACCGAGCATGAAGGGATCAACGTTGTTTCGACCCCAGTTGTACCCTCCGAACACATCATCACGTCCACGTCAAGCTGAGGTCGCTTGTGGACGAGGCCGAGCAACATTTCGAGCAGCACGCGCTTCTTCTCTCTCAAACCTTTCCCTTACCTCCTCGTATGGCAACAGGTTGGTTCTGCAGGCATTCCTCGACCCCCGAGGCCTCCCCTTCCTTCGAACCCTTGCTGATGAGGGTGGGTGCAGCTCATCCTCGCATACATCATTGGAAGCCGTGTATGAAGATGACAACTCATACGGCAGTGGGGTGTCGTCGAGGTCAGTCCATGTCAAATCCATCCAGAACGGGTGGATGTCCTCAGCGGGTATCGGAGTATCGGAGTTGACGTATGCCTGAATCTCATGGACACAAGGGATCCCGTAACAAACCCTCCAATGTCGGTCCGTGCATACCGGAGGAACCTTTTGGTTCACGACGTCCTGCCACATCTTGTACAGATAATCGAAGCACTTTTTGGAGATTAAAGTCTTTACCTCATCGAAAAGGTTGACTTTATACGCCGATGTTGGCCATTTGAAGCAGTCGATCTCCAAAGGAGTTTGCATCTCATGCAGTTGACAATCGTTGACTCTATGGATTGCATCGATCACGATGCGAAAGTCACCAGTCGATGAGTGAAGTGCCTCCTTCAGAACCTTGTGTTGACCCTCAACTCTGTACACATTGAAGTGCATACCACTAAATATTCGATATTATATCATATTGTAATGGGAGATATGAAGTAAGATTGTACCTGTTTGTCGTACGGGTGCCGAGATGGAAGACATTATCTACGTAGCACCGTACGATGCTCCTGCTGTATGGAAGCCAAACCGACTCCAAATAGTCCACCACACTTGGGAATGGGTGCCATGCAGCTCATAGCGCCCGACGACGTCGGTTGAATGATTCCTCCGACCTCGATTCGAACAGCCCCCAACAGTTGCCCTTAAAGATGCCAGCGTGGTTTAAATTCTTCGTGATCTTCAGAGAAGCTTCCTCGCATCTTCTCGTCACGTGTAACCAACAAAGGAGATGCTGGACGTCGGGGAAGACAACATTCAGCGCCGCCAAGAGACCTAGTTCTTGATCAGTCATGATAGCTTGAGGCTGAACCGTCCCAAGCAAGATCTGAAGCTGTCGCAACACCCAGGCGTATATGTCTTCGTTCTCTTGCGACATGAAGGCATAGGCGATGCAGTAAGTATTGCCTGAGGGTGTGAACCCGACCACATCGCACAAAGGAATCTCATATATGCAAGTGTAAATATGTTACATATAAAATACTTTATAATTGGCTATATGTGCAATAATGTAATCGTAATTAAGTAACTTACGCATTTGTTTTGTATGTGCTGTCCATTATGATGACGTAATGGAACCTTCGGAGAAGGCGTATCCCGTCAGGATGCGCCAGGAAGAGGTCGCTCAAGACGTTGTCGTCATCCGGATGTCGTCTGAAGTCGTAGTAGTACCTTCTTTCCCGCAGATGGTGCAAGGTATCCTGGGTCATCGTCCGACTACCTCTTTCTTCGGCGACCATCATGGCGAGCGTGTTGGTAAGGCTCTTCCTTGACGTGACGCTGGTCTCATCCAACTGCCTCAATCCGTACCCAATGGATTTTGGAGGAGTACCAACTTCCTTCATCCACCTCGCCATCTTCTTTTCCCCCTCTGTCATCTGTCCGGCGATGGCGTGACCCTTCAAGCTCGTGGAAAGCCCGTGGTTATGAACACCGTGGGTTACCGTCATGCGTCACTGACCCGGCGGAGCTTCATGTCCGTGTAGAGAGAATGGACAACCACTTATCTTCGATTGCGTGCTCCGGAGCTTCCTCCCGCGTGGTCGGTACTCCCCAAACTGCTCGCAAGCAAGGAGAACCCCGCCTGGACGATTCGACGCCCCCGTCCAAGACCGCTTGATTACTAAAATCATGCAGTGTCTCTGACCCAAGTCATTGAAATGCGTAACCATTTCGTCACGGTCATTCCAAACCCTTGGGTTCGAGAACTCAAACGTAAAGTCTCGAAACTGTATTCACAGAATACGAAATATGTTCACTCTACGAAACCTATCCGTACCTGGGATACTTGGAGACGAGGATTGCTTTGCGGCTCGGCCATAACGATTCTAACGGCGAAAGAATATATGGAAAGAAGTCGGACTTTGTTTTGGAGTGCGGAATCAAGCTGTCCTCCTTCGCTTCAAATAGGCACTGTTGCGTTAATTGTAAGTAGAACCCTAACACATCGTTAACGACGTGTTGCACGTTCTTAAAGACGTGCTAGCACGTCCTCAAGGACGTGCTAGGGTTTAGGGTTTGGCTAAGGTTTTAGGGTTTGGCTAGGTTAGGGTTTAGGGTATGGAAACTGCACGTCCTTAAGGACGTGCAGTTTCGACATACCCTAAAACCTTAGCTAAACCCTTAAACCCTAGCCAAACCCTAAACCCTAGCCAATCTTTAAGGTAGTTGTTGAGGATATGACATTTTCGTTATCGGGCAACCTTATCATATTAACGTTTTCGTTTTTGATGTTTACGTTCAGTATGACTCTGAAGAAATGAGAGGAGTCTACTGGAGATAGAAATAGAAATATAGAGAGATACAAAATCCGTAATATAAAAGTATAATATCAATATAGAAACTGCAAAAGTACATCACTGGTCTATAGGATGGCGTACATCATGATCCAAAATACCCGTCACCTCGTCTAATAACTCCTCAAGGCGAGGGTCGGTAGACAAGGCCCTCTAGTAGCTCTCCATCTCGTGCAAGCGGGCCGCCAACACCGGAGGGATGATGGGAGGCTGAGGGAGGTCCATCCATGGGTCCATGTCGATCGGGTGGACGGGTGCCGGCGGGTCGGGATGGGGTGGCGTGGTCGGCAGCACGTACGGACGGCTCTGCGACGCGTACCAAGGCAAGTAATCTACAGTGACACCGGCCTGACAATCCTCGCTGGTGCGCCTGTGGTCGGCCAGCCTGTAGAAGTGACCTTCGTCCTGCAGGTCCTACCACCTGTTGTGGCCCGGGGCAAACACGGTGATGTACCTCGCGTTCTTCAGGGTCATGTCGCGGCAGACCTGATCCGGCGCGATGACGGACTGCGGGATCCCCTGGACCCGTCCGAACTGCCGGAGGCACCTATCGGGCATATACGGCTCCTCCTCCCCGCAGAAGGTGATGGTGCCCCGATAGGTGGACTGACGGTACTGGCCGTCGAAGTCCCCGTGATCGTGAAAGTGAAATATCGCTTCATTATTGAACCCCGCGAATTGGGTGAAAGTAGGATATTCCAAATTCGGGGATCAAAGAGTTTTATAAAACGTTCTTGGTGGAAAAAAATCTTAACCAAAGATCCCACTGAATTCTTGATCTCTCTCAATACCTCTTTCAACTCGAAAACCCAGAAATCGAAATTTGTGGAATGTTTTTTTGTCATTTGTTAAAAAAAATTCAATTTTAAAATACTATAAATTTACTTTAATATGCAATTGTGAAAGTGAAAAAAATGCAATTTGAGTATAATACAATACTCAAATTATGATATTTCATTGAAAATGGAATCACTGAAAATAAAAATATGTCTAACATTTCTAGATTCTATTTCAATTAAAGTGTCAACAATGAAAACCACGCCCAAAAGGCATCCACCGGACCTACAATTAAACAAATCAGATGTAATTCACAACTAAGAATTATAAGTGATATAAATAGAGTCTCGAATACATACATCATCGACGGTAAGACGGTCCACCTCGTCCCGCAGCTCCCGGATCTTCTTCAGCTTCTGGTCGTCCTTCATGCGCTGTGGCGCCTTCGGACCGATGAACTTCGCGTAGAAGCGAGGGTCATCCCCCCTAGCCGGGTCGCTGGATAAATCACCTCGGAAGCAAGGGAAGTACGCCCATATCCAAGCCTTGACACAAAAAAAGTATGTCGTTAGCATATAATTTAAATATTTATAAACTAAAACTCTAATTCAACGGTCTCGTACCTGTAAGATCGGCGTGCAACTGTCTATGCCCTTCGCGCCTGAGCGGGTAGCCTCGCCTAGGCCCCTGTAGAGACATGCGAGGGCACCATCAGCCCATGCAAGGGTGGCCGTACGTGGGATGTCCCAAATAAGGCCGAATATCCTCCATGGGATCCGGCTCTGCGACTTGTCCACAAACAAAGTCGCGGCGAGAGCAATGGCCATGTAGGTCCTGTGCAGAAACAGACGTTGTGCAGGGTCATCCTCGGACTGCCCCCCTCCCACATGCGTGCGCAGCCGAATCTGCTCAGGATCAGCCGTGGCCTCTAGGTCATCGGCGGGGGCGGGGTCGACGAGCGGCCCGTGTCTCTACTGCCACAGGGTAGTAAACCCAGTCACTGGAGGGCCGCCAACATGTCTGTACGACTTCAGAGTCGCAGGGGTGAGCTGGTAGTACTCCGCGATGGCGGGGACCAAAGCGCCCGCGGGCAGATGTGATGTGCAGGGCTGGCCATCAATCGGAAGTCCCATCAGACAGGCAACATCGTGGAGCGAGATGGTCATCTCGCCCCATGGAAAGTGGAAGGAGTTCGTCTCCGGGTGCCAATGCTCCAAAAAGCCCGTGCAGGTGAACTCGTCGACACACTGCAGTGGAGGGACCTCAGCTGGGGGATGCCGGATGGGAGCAGATCCTGCACCTAGGTCCCCGGGCCCTCAAATATGTAGGGCTCGAATGGCTGCAAGTGAGTTGCTCGGTGGTGGAACTTCAGCAGCGGCAGCTCCATCGTAGGATCTCTCCACACCTGGTACGCACGGTGATGTCTGTAAGACACAAGCAGCTCTTCCGGCAGCAATAAAGGGTCGACCTGCACAGCCGGTGCGGCAGCCTGCGCAGGGATGGGCTCGGGCTCTACCTGTGGGGCCCCCTGGCCCTGAGCTTGCCCCTCCTGACCGTCGTCAACCTCCTCAACGACGTCAAGGATCACATCATCTGCAGAGCCCAAGGAGATCGCCGCTGGTGTGGCGGAGGTCGAAGGCTCGGGCTCGTGTGTGCCGGATGTAGAAGCCTCTGACACGGTTGAAGTAGAAGCCTCTGGCGGCACGACTGAAGCAGAAGTCTCCAGAACGGCTGAAGAAGATGCCTCCGGGATGGTGGGTGGAACACGAGTAGGAGGTCTACCCATGTCGGCTCGTCGCCCAGCGACTACGTTGGTGATGCAGCTACTCAAAACCTCAGGGGGCTCTAAAGAAGGCTGCAACCCCATCATCGCATCGCCAGAAGGATCCCAAGGTGGCAGACCCTTCCAGAAGCTGTCGTGCTCGTCGGCCGGAGGGGTCCCCATCGACTGCTGGTACCGCTCTGCAGACGCGAGCAGATCGTCGACTGTGGCTGTCGAACTGTCGGGTACCATCCTCTCTAGAATCTGGCTGACCGCTGCCCGGTCGGCGAACGTAACAGGCCGGAGGGTACCGTCCCCCCTCATGAGCCTCCCTGCCTGTTATTATGAAATGTATTTTATTATAATTTATTATATTATAATTTAATATCATTTATTATATTTTAATGTTTTTATTTTCTTTCAATTTAAATTTATTTCTATGTATTTTATTATATTTTATTATATTTTAATGTTTTTATTTTCTTTCAATTTCAATTTATTTTTATGTATTTTATTATAATTTATTATATTTTAATGTTTTTATTTTATTTAAATTTAAATTTATTTTTATGTATTTTATTATATTTTAATGTTTTTATTTTCTTTCAACTTCAATTTATTTTTATGTATTTTATTATAATTTATTATATTTTAATGTTTTTATTTTCTTTAAATTTAAATTTATTTCTATGTATTTTATTATATTTTAATGTTTTTATTGTCTTTCAATTAGAATTTATTTTAATTTATTTTATTAAATTTTAATATTTTTATTTTAATGTCTTTTAATATATTGTAATATGTTTTAATATCTTGTAATATATATTAATCGTTTTTTTTGTTTTTCCATTAAAACTATCAAAATATATAAACTATATAGTATCTTTCAAACTATATACTAAAACTATATAATCTATCAAATTATATAGTATCTATCAAACTATATACTAAACTAATTATAATCTATCAAATTATATTATATATTAAAATCTAAACTATAATATAAAACTATGAAAATACAAACAAAATAAATAAATAAAAAAACATACCGGTGGGGTCGGGACTGACGAAACCTCAATAGTCCGCCACTTCCGCGGCGGTTCTGCCTCCGCCACTCCGCCGCCATCACCACCACCACCACCACCACCGGACGCTGCCGGCGCTGCGTCTCCACCGCCACCACCGTCACCACCACCACCCTCCTCAACCTCCATGGGCGCCTCCCCACCACCTGCTCCACCGCCACCCCCTCCCCCCAGCCCACCTGCTCCAGCCCCCGCCACCTGCTCCACCGCCCCTCCACCAACCTCCTCAGCCACCTGCGCCGTCGGTTCCACCTTCTCCTCTCTCTCCGACTCCATCTCTCTGTCTCGATCTCTTTCTCTTTCTCCGGCGACCTCTCTCTCTCCGGCAATCTCTCTCTCGCTCTCGATTTCTCTCCAGCAATCTCTCTCTCGCTCTTGATTTCTCTCTGTACGAAGACGGAACGAAGACGAAGAGGCACGTCCTCTTCGCCTTTTAGAAGACGGACTTGCACGTCCTTAAGCACGTGCAGTTTTGCACGTCGTTAAGGACGTGCAGTACGTCCCTAAGGACGTGCAAGCACGTTTAAAAAAAAAAAAAACGTGTTTGCACGTCTGGCTTCGGGTGGCTCTTACCCCATTTGCACGTCCTTAAGAACGTGGGGATTTGCGGTGTATATAGCCGGAACGTTATTTTATTCCCTACGACGCCGCCCAATGGCGACTGGTTAGATCTCCCATTTTCTCTCATTACATCGGTATAATATTGGGTTCGTAACACAGAGCCAGATCAGATACTCCATGTACAAAGTACAATACAAAAAGTAAACGTAAACGAGCCAGCCAGAAAAAAAAAAACAAAAATACTACTATTTGTTTAAAAAAAAAAAGTAGTTTGGGGCAACTGAAATTCAATTGTAAAATGAAGAATAGTGAGAGCAGATTTGGTGGAGCGGAGGTCCATGGTTATGAATGTTACCGCCAACCAACCAGCTGTGTAATGTGTTGTGGATCTCTCTAATTTGCATTTATTCTCTCCCCCAGTCCCCAACTAGACAACTACTGTATGAATGTAATTACTACTCCCTCCGTTCCAAAATACATGGTCTTTTACTTTTCGGCACGTTTTTTAAGGAGCGAAAAATTCTATAAAATATCATTTTTTAATTAATTTTTTTTATATAATTAAATACTTATTAGTAATAAGTATCAAATAGTATAAAAAATTTAATTAAATAAATAATATTTTATAGAGTTTTCGGCTCCTTAAAAAACGTGCCAAAAAAGAAAGGGACATGTATTATGGAACGGAGGGAGTAATTAGTAGAGCTTTAAATTGTTAGCGTAGACCTCACCGCGCCCGATAAATTCCCAACTTCTTCTTCTTCTCCTACCTTTTTGTCACACTCGCTTCCGTTTCTTGACAGGGAGCGTGCTCTCTCCTCCTCCTCGCTTTCTCCCCCCTGACAGTTGAATTCACATTCCATTCCAAGATTTTAACGTTTTCGCAGATCTCTCCATTCCCACGCTTTGATCTCCTCTGTTCCCCTCTGTTGTCCTCCTCCTCCTCCTCTTCCTTTTTGGCGGCGATCGCTATTTCCCAAATCTCAGAGATCCGTAATCGTTAAACCCTAATTGCTTTTCAGATCTCTTGATTCCTCCAAATCTACATCTCTGTTCCTTTGTGGCGATTGTGAGCAAATCTGATGATTCCTACCCCCTAAAACCCCCCTTTTGATTTTCTAATCAGGTGCTTGAGCTCGGGGGACTTTGACCAAGTCCTCCTCCTCCTCGATCTACTC
Source organism: Persicaria tinctoria (assembly GCA_037127255.1). Lineage (NCBI taxonomy): Eukaryota > Viridiplantae > Streptophyta > Magnoliopsida > Caryophyllales > Polygonaceae > Persicaria > Persicaria tinctoria. The sequence goes on from JBANSL010000013.1 coordinate 60,406,370, forward strand.
TGCTTCTCTTTCCGATTTCTGTCAGGAGGAAGGGGCAAGGAGTGCGTGTGCGGGGGACGGCGGTGGGGAACCGTAGCTGCTTCTACTATGGGGCAGTGCTATGGTAAGCCCGCCGGCGCCGGCGATGCTGATAGAATGGCCACGGTGATCGCCGCTGATGGAAACGCCGGTGGAATCTATCCACAGTCACCACTACCGGCATCCGCCGCTGGGAGTGGCGGTGGCGGAGGGGCTCAAACTCCGACGGTGAAGAACACCCCGGGGAGGTCGGCTGCGCAGAGTATGTGGCCCAGCCCGTATCCTCAAGGCGCCCCGAGCCCGTACCCTCACGGAGCGCCTAGCCCGTACCCGCAGGGAGGGGCGAGTCCGCTTCCTGGTGGAGTATCTCCATCACCAGGGAGGTCGACGCCCAGGAGATTCTTCCGGAGGCCATTCCCGCCGCCATCGCCAGCCAAGCCCATTAAGGCTTTGCTTGCCAAGCGGTTTGGGACGGCCAAGCCCAAAGAAGGTCCAATTCCAGAAGACGCGGCGGAGCCTGGCCAGCAATTGGATAAGAGCTTTGGTTATGGGAAGAATTTCGGGGCCAAGTATGAGCTGGAGAAGGAAGTTGGGAAGGGGCATTTTGGGCATACTTGCTCGGCCAGGGTTAAGAAGGGGGATCTCAAGGATCAGTTAGTTGCTGTCAAGATCATTTCCAAATCAAAGGTATCTATTTCCAGCAAGATTGAGTTCTTTACTCCGCGGTGGAATGTAATTTTGCTTGATTTGTTGGTAGATTTGTATCGAGAATTCTATTTAACTAGGGTTTTCCATGATTTTAGTGAAATTCACAAAACATAAGTGATTATGATTATATGCTGGTATGTGTAATTGGAATGACCATCTAGTTTTGTATCCTAAGAATTGGGATTAGATTTCTGCCTGATCAAAGAGTTTTAGCAAATCAAAGCAAGATAAAAGTTATGAATTCAGTGAGCCATAAGGTTCCACTAAACCTGATTCCAGCAAGGAAAAAGTGGAAATGTGAGCACAAGAAAGCATTACTACTTACGAGGGCAGTTCGGGATCAATATGAATAGAGTATCTGACACTGATTTTCTTCCACATGGCAGTAAAAGCTCTTTTGCGTTATCTGATCCATGTTACTAATAGCAAAGTTCTTGTAAATTTACCAACAGCAGGATGAAAAATACCTAGCATTTGCTACTGCAGTGTGTATATCTCTCATTTCGGAATCATTACTAATTGTATGCCTAGTCACTTTCTATGGCCTGTTTGGTATGTTGTAATTGAGGTTCTGTTGGTATCGCATACGTCCGTCATCTAATTATTCTTGTATGACATTCTTATTTACTGTGTCTCTCTTCACTGGCTCTTCGGTGACCTCGTTTAATCCTGCTTGATGTGACTGATGTCATACAAATGTCAAATCTTGCCGTTTCATACATATCCTACCTTTAATTATTCCTGTATGGATATTATCATCACAACAACTTAGTTTACCTTTTTTTTTTATGCTATGGTCAGATGACAACAGCTATATCAATTGAAGATGTTCGAAGAGAAGTGAAGATGCTGAAAGCACTGTCAGGTCATAAGCATCTGGTCAAGTTTTATGATGCTTGTGAAGACACAAACAATGTATACATAGTAATGGAGTATGTTGTTTCTTGTCTCTATTTTGAATTCTGTCTTGAATGTTGAGAATTTCATGTGTTATTTTCTTGTTTCTGTTTTGAGTTATATGTCAAATGTTTGTAAGAGCCCTCTGTCATGGATCCTTGAATCCGTTGGTTAGATTAAGTCATTTCTGCATTTATTCCTAGACATTACTACTGCCTTGACATTCATATGGTTTTTCCCCAGATTATGCGAAGGTGGTGAGTTACTAGACAGAATCCTATCTAGGTACTATCTTTCCCAATTAATATAAATAATGTTCTCTCTCTTGAGATATGAGCTTGTCTTTATCCAATGGTGCTCTACTTTTGCAGAGGTGGAAAATACACAGAGAATGATGCAAAGGCTATCATTGTCCAAATTTTAAGTGTTGTCTCATTTTGTCATCTACAAGGTGTTGTGCATCGAGACTTGAAGCCTGAGGTTGCTGTTTTAACATTCATATGTTGATACTTTCCTTTTCTTACTTTTGTACCATATTCCTACACCTTGTGAGTTGATTCCTGTACTGAGACCTTATCCTCCTTTTGTGACAGAATTTCCTTTTCATCTCTAGAGATGAAAATGCTGACATGAAGCTTATTGATTTTGGTCTCTCCGACTTCACCAAGCCTGGTAACAACTTTGGAAATATTCCGTGACTGTATGCTCAGTCCCTTTTTTTGTCTGCATGTTTTTGACTAAAATTAAGAATGCATTTCCTGTGACTGTGAGAGCTTAAGAAATGGTGGGAATGAGTTATATAGTGCAGGATGCTTTGCAATTAAAGGGTGGACTGTGGAATTTAGGACTTAAAGGTTGATAATGAACCAGTTCTACTAGGTGGCTCTAATCCATGATAGATTATTTATATCTTGTACAGAGGCTTGGATTACCCTTTTGTTTTTCACTGTATGTTGTTTTACCTTGTGTAGATTTGTGATAATTTGATATGTTCAAGGATAAGAAACATCCATGTGCTATAAACATCATTCTTTGTGCTCGCAGCAAATTTCCAATTATTGGCTATTAAGGGCTCATAATTCATTGATTGGGAACACTTAGATTTTTCAACTTGTTTAATCTGCATATACAGAAAATGGAAATAGATCACATATAGGTAAGATGATTTATGTTGCTTGGATTGAGATTTCTACTATTGCAATGTAAGGTTGTTGATGTTCGGTAGAGGTAGGAGAGAGTCCCACAAAGAGTTGACACTCACCAGGGAAATAAGCCAGGGATGCTGATTCCCAGTAAGGATATCTCATTAATAATCCCCAAGGAGACTCTCTGTAAGCCTAGGCATAAGCGTTTACACTCTTGATAGTAATTGGATGGAACACAAAAGAGCCGAGCCATTGTTATTTATACACAGAAGTTTTCACCTAACACTACATAAGCCTGTCACTCTAGTAATTCTGACTCCCCTAATGGATTTAGGCACCTGTGCCTCCCTTGGATTACCCTGCTATTATTGATGGTTGCTGCCTTAGCATCCTCGTCACATATACCTTCAATGGTTGCTTTTGTCATAGTTTATCAACTAGTCCATTCCCCGTGCTTTGCACGGGGATTTAATGAAAAAAATATTTTGGGTGCCAAAATTATAATATTTTTCTATATTTAAATGTAAAAAATATTAACATTAAAAATAATTAAATAAAGTATATTCATCTACAAACAAAAATGATAGTCCGTCTTATGATAATTTTTATACAGTTTAATAAAAAAAATTATTAATGCGAAAGGATTATTTTTAAAATAAAATTAAAACTCTGTCATTAAATATCAACAATCATAAATTTATAACAAAAACAAAACAAATGTAATAAATAAAGAGGAACTAAAAAAATATCTACCCTCCCAAAAATCAATTAAATCGTATACCCTCCCAAAATATAAGATCAATTAAATCGTCTACCCTCCCAAAATAAGATCAATCACACGGACGGTCTCAAAAATCTCTAGCTTCGAACACGACCTTCTTCAAAATAAAACGCAACACATTCCTCAAGCGGTTTTTTTTCCCAAGTAATGAATTTAACAAATTGACAATCAGAATCCACAAATATATGTGGCAAACCATCACCTAATACCAATTGAAAAAATATAAAGGATTGTCATCAACTATGCCACATCCAATGTATGAAGATTAAGCTCGTTTGAATACCTTTCACAATTGTCATCACCCATGGACCCTTGACCCTTGACCCTTCTCATCTAGATCAATAATTTTAATTACTACACCTTTTGTGTTTATCAATTGAGGCATCACAAATTTTATGAATATTTTCGTGGGTTTTTACCATTTGACAACATTCCCCCACCCCCCTCCCAACATTCAACGACAATGTATGGCATGAGACAACCTTTGATTCCATTGAACGATGTATGTATGACCCGTTATAGCTTATGGTTCACCCCTTCTAAAATCGTCTTAGCCAGAAAAATCATTACCTAATCCTCTTTTTTTTTTTAATTTGACTTTAAATATTACAATCTATATATAAGAAGTTCTTACGTAAAAAACAAAACAACTACCACAATACTCATTTCAAGATTAAAATTAATTATATATCTCTATTTATAAAATATTTTTTGATAAACACACACACACACACACACACACACATATATATATATATATATATATAAAAAATATTAGACAAATTCTAATATTGATTACATATTTATTCACGGATGTAGTAAAATGGATCAAATAAAGCATCAAATTATTTAGAAAATAATATATAATGAATTAAAAATGATTGAAATATTGTAAAATAAAAAAAGTCTTGATTTAAAACTTATTTTTATATTTAAAAGTTGATCAACACATAAAATTTAACTCAATTAAGCCGCCAAAGACATACTTCATTTGCAAGACCAAAAAAAAAAAAGGAGTTAACAAATATTAGTCCTATTATGATATAATTAAGTGTAGGATACAAATACAATGAACCTTTTCAGTTTTTTTATTTTTATTTTTTATCATCTATTTTAAATTATATAAATAAAAAATTAATTGATTTAACCAAAAATGAATTGGCTAAAACTTTAGGAGGAAAAATACCAAAAGTGATACAGTATGTGGTAGTTCAACTTCTTTTTTAATACTGTATAATATTTCGAAAGAAGTGTGGTTGCTCCATTCATTGTTTGATCATATACATTATTTAAATCTAATTACTATGTAGTCATTTTTTAATATACATTTTCTGAAAAACGAAGCAAATTTTTATTTTTTTTGATGAACTAAACAATGAAATTTTGATATCAATGTCTTGGGAGAAAGTAGAGATTCCAATATATTTCATCTACTGAATTAATAACTTAACCTAATTTCATCTAATGAATTATGTTTATTTAAATTTTTTTTTGTGTAAATATATTTATTTAAGATGAAGGTACATGCAGTATATATACTTTCCATATGAATTATGAATTAGCTAGAAATCATGCAGAAATATTTTTTTATTCCTATAGTCAACCATATATTTGAGGAATGAAAGTATATCAAATGATATTTTGCTAAAAATAACGATATTAAAGGCTATATATTTTTCCAAAAATAAAGATATGTGTGATTATATATATACACGTAATATAATGGCCAAAATATATAAGACTATAAAATAATTGATTCAAATTAGGTGGATAAAGTACATGTGGCATATAATTGACAAATGGCAAATAATGAATGGTTATGTTTTGAGCGGGAAAACAATTCACCAGAAGCTGACATGTGGCAAGTCAGCTTCTGCGTTAGTATTGTTTAGGATGTTTGACCGTGGCAGTTTTCTCGTGTCAAAATAATAGGTTTATGTGTGTAGTCATTCTGCTGGTGAGCATGATTCTTGCTAAGTAGCAGGAAAGGCATCCTTGGATCATGTTTACTCTAGTATGTAACCTTGTATATACGAATGGTTGACTGGGGATTCACAATGCTTCATCCCAAACTCCCTGACAGTTGGATGTTTTAGGTTAATATTTTGTGTTTTTCTATCTTTGTATGTTAGCAGTTTGACGATACAGAAATGTCATTACTGAAAAGGGACTGGCCTAGCACTCTAGCAGTTTCTTCCTCGAGAAGTTATCCTTCTTTGACATACTCATTCTACTACCTTCTCTTCCTCGAGAAGTTATCACGAGCTTGTTGGCTTCATTTTGTTATTAGTATATTGTATTTCCTGTCTATGGTTGTTTTTCCTGTTGACTTTTATTGTTTATGCTCTGCACTTGCTCTGTCTTCATGCTTCCTACCTCCTTAATATCTTGCCTTTTTGCAGATGACAGACTCAATGATATTGTTGGAAGTGCTTATTATGTTGCACCTGAAGTCCTTCATAGATCATATAGCCTGGAAGCAGATATATGGAGCATTGGAGTTATAACATATATCTTGCTGTGTGGAAGTCGTCCATTTTGGGCACGGACAGAATCTGGGATTTTCCGAGCAGTGCTAAGAGCTGACCCAAACTTTGATGATTTACCGTGGCCTACAGTGTCATTAGAAGCCAAGGATTTTGTAAAGAGACTGTTGAATAAGGATTATCGGAAAAGGATGACAGCTGCCCAAGCGTTGAGTAAGTTTGCTGCATTCCCTTGGTTGCCATTTTGTGATGGTTTGACATTGAAAAAGTTGCTAATTTGGTGAAGCTCTTCCCCTGGTTTCTTATAGAAGTTATTATTACATATGATTAATAGCAGTTTAACACAACTGTATGTGGTTCAGTTTAACACATCATTTGCAGATGAAAGACTCTTTTGTTTCTTGATATATCAATCTTAAATGTATACTAGATAACACAATTAAGTTATACATTCCCAACTCCAGAAGAAATACATCCAGCCTATTGGGTCATTTCTATTTCTTGAACTGCTATGTTGATGTCTATTCTATTGCTTCTACAGAGCTAAACTAATTATGCTTGAGAGCTGATACTTTTGACTTCTGTTACAGCTCATCCATGGTTGCGGGATGCAAATAATTCTGTTCCTTTAGATATATTGGTCTTTAAATTAGTCAAGTCCTATCTTCATGCAACTCCCTTTAAGCGTGCCGCGTTGAAGGTAAATAATTTGCTTATTTTGGAAATTCTTTGATTCTCCCCTACACCCTTTCTTGTTACCTTTGATTAGCAGCTTTTTAATACAATTCTCTAGCGTCAGTCAAAGCTGTGTTCGGATGCTTTATATCTAAGATTGGGATATTGGAATATGAATCTTGAAAGATTTCCAATCATGCAGATTGTGTACATTTGAACAAGTTCATTTCTGAGTTGGACAACTTTTGCTTTACCAGACCTTATTATTATTTTCATTCTTTTCATATCAATAGGCTCTCTCCAAAGGCTTAACAGAGGATGAACTGACATACCTTAGAGAGCAGTTTCTGTTGTTGGAACCTAGAGATGGCTATATCACACTTGAGAACTTCCGAATGGTCATCTTCTGCTCCCTTTGTTTTCCGTTTCATGATGTATGTCATTTATGTTTATTTAATATGACAAGTCAACTTGTTCAATTGACACTTTTTCTGCAGGCTCTCATGCGTAATGCTACCGATGCGATGAAGGAATCAAGAGTTCCCGAGATTTTAAATGCAGTAAGGACCTATTAGAAATGAAAATTTCCTTGGATAGTTCAGTTGACAATTTTCATTTGCTATATTAGCTTGCCCCTGTCTATGGAATGGCTGTGGAGTAGAACTCCAAAAATCTTCTTTAAGTCTTTTATTGTCATTGTAGTTAAATGGGGTTTCGTAGCTGGAAATAAGTTGTGTTTCATTGATTTGATTGTCTCCTCTAATGTGTTCATCTGATGACATCCCAGATGACACCACTCTCCTATCGTAAAATGGACTTTGAAGAGTTCTGTGCAGCCGCAATCAGTACTCACCAACTGGAGGCTCTGGGGTGCTGGGAGCAAATTGCCTCCACTGCTTTTGAGCATTTTGAGCAAGAAGGGAATCGAGTAATCAGCGTGGAAGAAATCGCAAGAGTATATTCTTAATCTATTCCGGTGACATTTTTTTCTCTTGCAAGCTCTCTTTCCTGATCTCGCTGAATTTCTTTACTGGTGAACACAGGAGTTGAATCTTGGACCAAGTGCTTATGTGATTCTAAAGGACTGGATTAGAAGCTCTGATGGGAAATTGAGTTTACTTGGCTACACCAAATTTTTGCATGGTGTTACAATCCGTAGCGCAAATACAAGACATCGTTAGGTTGCTCATTATGGTTTTTTCAGATGATTGTACTAAACTTACAAAATGGACAACAAGGGAAAAGGTTATTACCTTTTATGTCATGATGGGGAGAAGAAAGAGGTCGTGCATAAGACGCATGTTGGTTGAGGCATCTCTTGAGTTGTTGGTGCAAGGTTGACCGCGCTAATTGTACTCGACCCACAGTTTGCCTTGCCACTCAGGACCAAAGTCAATATGGTTGGTAATCTCAACTCTTATCACATTCCTTTCTTTCCTTGAGTACCCATGGGTGCAGAAATGGGAAACTCATTCTACCTTTTAGATGTGAAAAATGATCTGCCCACATGATAGATTCATTGTTAGATTCACCGGGGACTGTATGATTGTAAATGCTACTTTGGGATCTTCTGACAACAGCCTCAATATCATTTTCTTATATTCAATGGTGTTTCTGTACCAGATTGTAGGCCATGTTCGCCCGGTTGATTTGCCTGATTTCCTATGCTTGTGGTGTCTTCCAACATAACTTGATCCGTGGTGCTGGCAGTTATCCGTTCATAGGAAATCCTATCGAGTATCTTGTGAAAAAGGGTTGTTATCGAGTTGCTGTCGCGGTTTGCCCAAGTCACGATTTATGGTTTTCTTATGTTGTGCAACTCTGGCCGAAAGAAGGGTGGGGGGGGGGGGGGGAACCGAATCAGAGACAGTGAAATCTTCCAAATTTGATTGATTGAAAGAGTCATTTGATCTTCCATTCCTCGTGGAAATTAATACCAGAAATCAGATAACAAAACATGACAAATATTAGGGTCCCCAGCTGGCTGCCCTGGCCAGTGGTGAGCGACAGTTCTCGTTCTGACAACTGTTTTTTCGGGTTTGAATAGTACTCTGATTTTTCAGAAAGCGATTATGCTAAATTTCATCGTACAGACTCGTTGCAGAATGTCAAAAGGGTAAAAACAGGTTTATCCTCTGCTTGCGAGTTTGGAGATTCTTCAACAGGGGTTGGCTTTTTCAAAGTAGAGGAGAGGCCAAACCCTATTGTACAAACTCTTAACTAAATAGCATTAATACCAAAGGGGTCAATCAATATCAACCACTTTCTACCAATCAATATGTATAAATGTGTAATACTCCATCCTTCTCAAAATATTGGTCGTTTGGTTTCGACATGTATTTTTAATGAGCTAAAAACTATATAAAATATTATATTTTTATTATTTTTTAAAAATATTATTACTCCATCCGTCCTAAAATACACGACCTTTTAGCATTTTGCACAAGTTTTAATAAAACACTTTAATTTTAAAAAAACATCATCATTGCACTAACCTTTACATAAATTTTATTATTTTTTAACACCCACTACACATTTTAACCACTCAAATTACTTTAAAAAGTCAACAACACACAAACCAATACAAATCATTACAACTTCCTACCTAGAAAACATAAAAGTCCATCTATTGTTGGACAAAATTTTACATCTAAAAACCCATGTATTGTTGGACGGAGGGAGTATAAAATAAGTTAATATTTTATATACTTCCTCCGTCTCGGAATTCATGTCATTTTAGCTCTTTAGTTTTGTATCAAAATAGATGTCGTTTTAGGTTTTCTAGGTAGTGGATAGTAATGATTTGTATTGATTTGTGTGTTGTTGACTTTTTTGAAGGTTTTGATTGGTTAAAAAATGTAGTGGGTAATAAAATTAATGAAAAAGTTAGTGGAATGATGATGTTGATTGATGGATGAGTGTTTTTATTAAAATTTGTGCATAAGGCTAAAATGACATGAATTTCGAGACAAAGGAAGTAGCTTTTAGTTCATTAAAAAACGTACCGAAAATTAAAACAACCTATCTTTTGAAACAGAGGTAGTACTATTTGTCAAATCATTACCAAAATCCCAGCAACTTCTTACCAAGGCTGCCTAGCAGTTTTTAGCAAAATCCCAAAATCTTGAACTATGTCAATGGTTTGACTATAGCTGATGTTTGGATTGTCGAAAGTCAAAATTTTGTAGCGTGGAGGCTTATTGTGGTGGTCGAGGCCAAAGATAAGTTCACCGTATGTGGTTTTGGAGTGACCCCATTTAGGGTTGTCCGGTTTCCTAGAGGCAAGGGACTTAAGTCATATCGACCTATTCTGGTACCATATAGAAAATGGTGGGTGAAAAGCACACATGTATTATCTATCTATCTATCTATCTATATATATATTACTTAAAAGCAAAGCACCTATGCCACGTGTCTTTCCCTCGCGCAAAATTATTTTTAGCAATATTTATTTTGAATATATTTAGAAATAGCTTTTTTGGCAATATATATATGATATATATTCTATTTACAAATTTGTTTATATAATATATTTATAGATATATTTATATATCATCATATATCCTATTTTTATCTAATATTAATTACACAATATCATTTCATATTGCATTTTTTTAACCATCTATATATATATATTACTTAAAAGCAAAGCACCTATGCCACGTGTCTTCCCCTCGCGCAAAGTTATTTTTGGCAACATTTATTTTGAATATATTTAGAAATAGCTTTTTTGGCAATATATATATGATATATTCTATTTACAAATTCGTTTATATAATATATTTATAGATATATTTATATATCATCATATATCCTATTTTTATCTAATATTAATTACACAATATCATTTCATACTGCATTTTTTTAACCAGTGGACTTAATTCAAAACTTATTTTTTAAATAAAGTTAAAATTAACTACACAATATTGTTCCATTTTATTTTAATTACACAATATCATTTCATGCTATATTTTGTTAACCAATTGGATTAATTTAAGATATTTTTATAATAAAGTTAATGTTAACTTTATAATATTATTTCATTTTATATTAATTACACAATATCATTTAATTTATTTTTTATTAATTCAAAACTTATTTTTTGAATAAAGTTAATATTAACAATACAATATTATTCCATTTTATATTAATTACACAAGATCATTTCATACTACATTTTTTAAAACAATGGGATTAATTCAATTTTTTTTTTAAATAAAGTTAATATTAACTATACAATATTATTTCATTCTATATTAATTGTGCAATATCATTTCAAACTATTAATTGTGCAATATCATTTCAAACTATTTTCTTTCAAACTATTTTAGCTTTAAATTTTTGTAATTGTAATCTTACATTTTTTTTCTTTTGACTAGGCACCCTCTATGTAGGGTCTTTCAAGCCATCTTTTGATGACTTCAAAATCATTTTATCGATCTACTTCTTGCCTTTTGTAAAAAAAAACTTATTTAAATATATATGTATGTATATATATGGAAATTTACAGAAAACCACCCACTAAATATAGTCTTTTACACTTAACCACCCATTAAACAAAAAATTACAGAAAACCACCCATTAGATGGGTTTTGTTTTCAAATCACCACCCGTTGTCTATTTCTATTAGGTTTTTGTCAAAGATATATATGATACTATAATATTTTAAGTTTTATATTTAACTTAAAATCTTAAATACATTTAAAAATATATTTGACTAAATTTTTTAAAAACTTGATGTATATATATATGAGCAAATTTTTTCTATTTTATTCCTAAAAATGGTTATAAATTTCGTAGACTTCTTTTTAGTCAAAATTAAATTTTTTTTATAAGTCATTAGCATTGTTTGAATTTAATAATATTTTTTATACTAATAATTAATTTATCATTTTCTTTCATATTTGTAAACACCTACACTATATACTAAAAATGAAAAAAATATCTAAATATTTTAAAAAAAATATTTTTCCAGAATCTAAAGTATTTTTATTAAATGCATCTTTATTAAAGTTTGTCTGACTTTTTAAATAAAATAAAATAATATTTTTCCCATTTTAAACCTCCGCGCTCCAAATAAATTTAAAATTTGTACACACTTTCGCCTAATATATCAATATAAGTTTTTACTCTTATAATAAATATAATTTAAATATTTTCAACGTTAAAATTTAAATTTGAAGTATAAAATATTAAAATATACTATATTTAATGGAATTCTAATGGAAATAAGTGGTGGGCGGTGATTTGAAAACAAAACCCATTTAATGGGTGGTTTTATGTAATTTCGCTTTTAGAGGGTGGTTAAGTGTAAAGGACCATATTTAACGGGTGGTTTTCGGTAAATTTCCCACATACATATATATATATATATATATATATATATATATATATATATATATATATATATATATATATATATATATATATATATATATATATATATATATATATATATATATATATATAGTACATCCCAAATATATGACACTCAGATCTTTTTTTTTTTTCTATTTTGTGTTAATGTATGGTAATAGTTTATTTCAATTTATAGTTGTAATTTTTTATACTTATAAAATTTTATTTTTATTTAAAAAAAAATACGCGCCATGGCGCGGGGACTGTACTAGTTAATATTAAGCCTTACAAAGATAATTATGAATAGAATAAAATCTTACCAAATATAGAAATTAATATTCTAAATATCATAATTTTTTTTTTACAGTGGACAAAAAGTAGGATGTACTACCGACATTCATGATCATCTAACATGATGATGTTCTGGAACTCACAACAAGAACACAAAATAAAATTACAGCTCAACTGAGATTTCGCAAGAAAGTCAGCTGCACAATTCGCCTCTCTATAGCAATGCTAGAATGTGATGATCTTGAAATCTTCGCTTAATGAACAGATTTCTTGAACTATTTGCACCACCTCCCATGGTATATTTCCCCCCTGATTAATTGCATTGATAACGATCGAGCAATCACTCTCAACAATGACTTTTCGTATCGCAAGCTCCGCTGCCACTCTTATACCTGCATATACGGCAAAAGCTTCTGCTAGAATGACAGAACTCATCATAACATTACATTTATGTATCCGAATAACTTGACCATAATTATTCCTCAGAATGCACCCAATCTGAGGTTGCAACCCAATTTTGACCGAAGCATCTACATTAATTTTGACGATATTTATTGGTGGTCGATTCCAAATCATTTTATCAGGAAGCATAATACGTTTTGGTAGTTTGGTTTTCACCTGTTCCTTACTCCAGCAAGAAATCTTATCAATAGTTTGAATTAAAACATTGCTAATACTCTTATCATAACCATTGCGAAAAATAATTCTATTCCGCAACTCCCAAATAGAATGCCATAAATGGCAAAGATCTGTAAAATCTTTATTAAGAGCCCTAGTATTTAGAATATTTTCTAGGACATCCCTTGTTAAATTTGGTATAGTAAAACATTTTTTCAATTTAACACCCAAATTTTGAATAAGGGATCTGGTAACCTGACAATTAAACAATAAATGATTTGTATCTTCTATATCAGAATTACAAAGAGAACATGTACTTGGTACTCTATTTATATATCTATTTAGACGAACAGTAGTAGGTAAGATATCTAAAACAATTTTCCAAATGAAATTTTTTATACTCGGAGCAATATTAAGTTTCCAAATCCAGTCTGCTGAGATTTTTTTTATATTCCTTGTATTAAAGGGAGAAGATGTGGATTTAACAGAAAAGTTACCATTATTACTATAAATCCAAATTAACTTGTCAGGAATATCAGTTACTGGAATATGGATATTAGTAATCATATGAACAATATGAGAGGGAAAAATACTATTTAATTTGTCAATATCCCAAGAATTCGAATTTGTAAATAAATCACACACCTTTAAATTAGGGTCACAATCATTCCTAAAGCTTTCTAGGTATTGTGAATTTACCCAAATATCAGACCATATATTGATAGTTTTTCCATTACCAACTAACCATAGCAATCCTTTAGAAAATAGATCTCTGATATTCAGAAGCCTACCAAATTGCCAGGAAGTTTTGAATCTTCCCCTTTCCATTAATGATTCTTTCGAGAGATATTTATCCGTGATCACCTTTGACCAAATATTATCAGGATTTGCCATAATTCTCCAAAGTAACTTCATTTGCATACCAATATTAATTTCCTCAGCTGTTTTAAAGCTTAATCCCCCATCTTTCTTAGGAGTACACAGATGTTCCCAGCTGATTAAAGGATGATAATTATCAGATTGAATTTTGTTCCAAAAGAAATTTTTGTTTATCTGATCAATTTTTTGAAGAATTCCTTTTGGAAGAAGAAATGATTGCATTAGATAATTTGTTTTAGAATTTAGGTTTGCCTGAATAAGAACCGACCTACCAGCATGAGAGAGAGTATTGGATTTCCACTTTGACAGCTGTTTTTTAAGGCTTATGATCGCATCATCAAACAAGACATTACAAACTCTACCACTAATAAGTGGTATGCCAAGGTATTTTTCCATTGTTTTAGTAACTGGAATATTTAAATGTTGAGCAAGAGATTGTGCTTTACTGAAAGGAATATTTTTAGAAACTTGTAACGAACTTTTATTGTAATTTATAGATAGCCCAGACATATTGGAAAAATTACTCAAGAGATTTTTAATCGTATGAAGATATAACTCATCAGCACGTCCAAAAATGAGTGTATCATCTGCAAAGGATAGGAATGGAATAGGAGCACTGTTGTTTGTAAGTTTGATTCCAACCAAAGGGTCACATTCCAATGATTCTTGTTGCAATTCTAAATATCATAATTGATATTATTCTAATAGAGGGTCGAACGCGAAAATTCCATTTTTTTTTGGTCAATCAAGTAGTTGTGACTTGTGAATAGTTATAAGGTTCATAAAATTATGCGAATCCAAGAAATATGAAATAGCTTTTTCACATCGAAAGATAAAAACTAACAACATCTCAAAATTCAAATAAAATAGAATGACAACAAAGCTCACCAAGTAACAAGAATTAAGCAAGTTGTGCTCGTGTGTAATCCCAAAAGAGTAGGTTAACAGTAGTTTGCCACCTCATGCTAAATCTCAAAAGAGTAGTTCAGCAGTAAGAGCATCCCTAACAGTTTCTCCAATTTTTTTAGAAAATGGGGAATTAAAACTCACCTTCTCCAAATATTTTGAGTGTCAATTCCAACAGGTTCTCCATTTTAGAAAATTCTATATTAATTTTTAATTGAAAATTTAATGTAAATTCCAACAACTACCCAAATTCTTACAAACACCTTCCTTCTACAGGAGCATTTCTGACTTTGCGACATCAGATAGGATATACACATTAACCCCCCGTTTGTTTTGTAAGAGGGGAAGGTAATGATTACCCTTATGAATATAGTCCATATTTAAGTTAAGATTTATTGATCACTATTCTAATCATTCCCCTTCTTCTCCCATTTTTCATACAAATTTGTTATCATTCTATTCCCTAATTTGAAGAAGGGTAACTAATACCTCTAGGATGGGCTAATAATCTCCCCCATCCTCTCCTCCAAGCTCACAAAAAATGATGATCATATACATTTTATGTGTAAAATTTAATAACCTACCTTTCCATTCCCTAGTTATCTAAACAAACGAGCCCTAAATTTCTTTAGGCCTTTCCTTGAACCATTAAGCAAAGAAATCAAAGTGTCAGCAGCATCAAAAGTTAAGGAATTGATAATGAGATAGGTGATGATAATCCTCCATATACAACTAAGCTGGGATCCATTTGTAGGAAGTCACCATATATAAAGTTTCCCTAAAAGCACTTCAGTTGCTACATAGTATGCACTCCCCACAAGGTCTCTGAATTTGTCTCCTGCATAAATGCAAAAACTTGAAATAAAGCACTCAAATCTACAATTAAACTGATACTCCGTATAAGATTAGATAAGTAGATAACTAAGCTCTCTCTCAATCAAAATTGATGAGAGTCATCTAGCCCAAAGGTTTGTGCTTTCTCTTTGACATTTATGCCAATTAGACACGAGGATGGACCTACTGTATCCAATTTCCCTAAAAGATAGCAAATCCATCAATGATTCAAGTTCAACTACTTCAACATTCATAAAACTTAATTAAGGGCCATGAAAGTGTATACTTTTGTCAAATATTTCAAAGAGGGTAACATTGATCCTTACGATAATAATTAATGGTCTCATACCTAAATTGAATTAGGATCTCCATCAAACTAGTTTTGTCAATATGATGTTCTTTGACTTCACTGGATACCTAAAATACCACCTTGGACCAATCCAGTCTCATGATAATCCAAGTCCCAGATCTAAAACAAACCTAATGCTACTTCAAGACATAGAAATCAACAAATAAAAAAGAGGAAATCCCATAGGTAATCAGGCAATGAAAAATAGAAAAGAAATACATACAACAAAACTTGGACAAAGAAAAAAAGATCAGCATAGAAATCTATTACGCATCTATAGTAAACAGGGCTTTCACAAAGCCTTCTTGAAAGAGAAGCTCACCAATTCTTTGATAACTGGAAGAAGTCTGAATGATCAATGAACAACGATTCTTGGAATTGCCTAATTGAATGGAAACCGATTTACAAAATTACCCAAAGCTAATTTAATTGGGATGCCAGAAATTGAAAATTACCTAACGATAGGCTGCTTCAATGCTTGATGGCGATGGAGAAATGATGGATGAAGAGGGGCGGTGGAGTCTGAACGGTTTTTGAAGCCACAATTATCAACGCCACTAAGAGAAAAGCAGTCGCCAAATTTTTTGGCGATTGCTGCAAGAATAGGGAAGACACCCTAGTTTTTATTCTCCCTCTCCATTATGGGGAATGGGTTGGAGAATCTGTTGGACTGAAAATGGGCCCAAAATTCTCCAAAAATCCAAAATTCTCCAAAATGGAGAAACCCTTGGGCATGCTCTAACTATTGAATTAGAGAGGTTGTTAAAAGACGATAAAAAGGCTAATGATAAGATAAAATTCGCTAAATTGTACAATAACATTTTTCTACGTAATTTAGAAAATATCATTATAAGAAAATAAAATAACGAAAATTTTCCATGGAAAAAATTCTATTTATTGCGGCAAAAAATATCAATTACTTAGCGATGAGAAATCAAGCTTTGCGAAAACCCGTGGTGGTAAATAGACTCTAGCAACAACTTGGAGCCATTTCTAAACAATGGTGATCCTTTGTTGCGACGGAAAAAGCCGTTGCTAAATTATTTATCGGGTCGTTGAGGGACACCCGTAAATGCACCTAGTTTATACATAAAAATGCTCACCAGCCTCACGCTGTGCCCTCCCGCTTTAGGAGCCACGTGACCCAAGCCTTCGCCGAAGCCACCAGACTCAACTCCCGACTTGGAGAGGGCGAGCCAGTGAGTGCCACAGAAGGCCCCAACCTGGCTCACCAAGACCCTGTTCCAGCACCTTATTGTCCCCACTTGGGTTACAAGCTCAAGGAAGGGTTAGCATGGTCAGTAGGGGATGGAAAAACAATTAAATTATGGAAAGATAAATGGGCGCCCATTAAGAATATCAATTCGGCTTGTCTTGACCTGACAAGTATTAATAAAGATGAAACTGTAGAACAATATATCACGAATGTTGTTTGGAACAGGACAAAGCTAGAATCAATTCTAGAATATGAGGTGGCACACCAATTTGCAAACATCCCTCTACCGGTAAGTCAAATTCAAGATAGAATGTATTGGTGGCCGGACAAAAAAGGGTGGTTCACAACGTCAAGTGCATATAAACTGAATACAAAATCGATAGATTTAATAAACGACATCAATGAGTGGATCTGGAAACTCAATGTCCCACCAAAGATAATGAATTTTATGTGGAAAGTCTGCCACAATGGACTACCAACAACTGCCCGACTATCTAGAAGAGGAATCGCCATCCCACCTTATTGTGCGGTTTGCGACCATCATGAAGAAGATACTGCTCATCTTCTATTCGAATGCAAGTATTCGTTGTGTTGCCCAAATCTGCCCAATGCAGTAAAATCAAAAATTTGTGAGAAGATCAAAGAGTCAAGGAACATTGAATCACTAATGGCCTTCACTGTAGGACTACTTGACGGCCAACAAAGAACACGGTTGACTTTTCACTGGTGGACCACCTGGTTATGTCGAAATAAATTAATCTTCCAACAACAAAAGCTTCCGAATACGGATGGATTCCTACAAATGGTTAATTCGTTTTTCAACGAATGGGAAAAGCCGAATAGATTTAGAGAAGGCGAAAACACTGTTATCAGAAACAACAGAAATAGGATCCCAAATAATACAAGGACAAAGCACAAAAGCAAATGGAAAAGGCCACCACCAGATAAATGGAAACTAAATTTCGATGGCTCAGCGTCCGGTAACAGACAGAGCTCTGTAGGGTATATTATCAGTGACGATAAGGGTGATGTCTCTGCCTTAGGGGGAAGAATAATTGGGCTACACAAACCATTAATGTCTGAGGCACTAGCATTGAGAGAGGGAATCCTCAGGGCCCGTGAAATGAGAATATCTAGTCTCGTTATTGAAGGCGACTCGCTAATAATCATAGATCATCTGAGATCCAAAACAAAATGTCCTTGGGAAATAGAGCTAATTATGTCTGATATTAGCTCTCTCATATCTGGGTTCTACGAAGTGTCGTTCTCCCACGTCCTTCGTAACGGTAACGTTGTAGCAGATAAGGTTGCACACCTTGCTCTTGTTGCCCCCACCACCTCATTTCACAATGATCCAGGTCTTGTTGACCTCATCCGCAAGGATGCTATCGGGTAGCTTTATGCTCCCGAATTCTTACCCAATAAAAAAAAAAAACGCTCACCAGTAAATGCACCAAGGGTGTAGCCAATTTCAACGAAAAAGGCATTTTTATTTAAAATAAAATATGTAATGCTAAAAACAAAAAAAATGGTATACTCGCCGCGTATAGGCCAACGAGACAAATTTGAATTCCTACCGTTGGTCTATGCGCAACCAAGGTGCGCGTAGATCAATTGAGTTTTTTTTTTATGTGCACCCGGGCTGCACTTTCCTCTCGCCGCCTCTACAACTCTCTCTGTTCGATTCCCATCTCTCTCTTTCTCTCTCTCTCTCTCTAAATCTGATGACGAAGGGCAGCGAAGGCGGGGCGGCGTGCTAGTGGCCGGCCTTGGTTTGACCCCATGTGGACGTTCTCTCAGGCCGGAGAGGGTGGGACAACGACATCTATTGGCTCGGAGGAGGTCGCATAGCGGCACGCGGATGGTGGCTCGACAGAGGCCGGTGTATACGTAGCGGGTGGAGGAGGTGGTGGCTAGGTCGGCCTCGTCCCAAGCTACTGGTGGTGGCGCATGGGATGGTGGTTGGACGGTTGGTGGTGGCAGTGCCTAGCTAGGTGGTTCTGACGTGGAGAGTCTGAGACAGTGGATTCAACCCCGACACCCCTTGCTGCGAAACAACCCCATGAAGAGGTAATTTTAATTTATTTTTAATTTTTAATATGAATTTGTATTAGTTTAGGTTATCATTTAATAATATTATTTAGAATAAATATTATTTGGAATTAGGTTGTTTGAATTGGTACATGGGAAATTTGAAACAAAGACAAAGAGTCAGGGCAAAGGTCCTATATCGTGTGTTACGGGATGTTCCATGTGAATGCATCGCTTCATAGTGAAGGAAATAGTAAGAGGATTCTGGAGAATGATAGAGCTGGCGTTCATATAATAAAAAACTACGCATCCTTTGTCTTTCAACATGGTAGCCACGACAAATTAAGTTCCTTTTGAAGAGAGGGATTGTCGCAATCTAATTATCAAGGCAAAAAGAAGGCATATGAAGGACGATGACTTCAATCCAATGAGAAAATATTTTGATGAGATGAGCTCTAGTAACTCTAACTTCTTCTACATGTATGACGTAGAGGAATATGAGAGATTTTGAAATGTTTTTTGGGCGGATAAAAGGAGTAGAGCAGCGTATATGAAATTCAGAGATGTCATATCATTTGATACAACTTACTTATCAAATCGATATAAGATATCATTTGCTCCTTTCATTGGAGTTAATAATCATGGCCAATCGGTGTTGTTTGGTTGTGCTTTAATTGTTGGAGATGATACTGAGAATTTCGTATGGTTGTTTCGTGCTAGGCTCAACTGTGTGTCAGGAATGGCTCCACTAGTAGTTCTAATGGATTAGTGCAAATCTATAGGTATGTTATATTGAAATACTTATTCATCTCAATTCATTTCATGTTTCATTAATTGTCAAACCATCGGTTATTGTAAATTTTATTTACTTAATTAATGATGGAAACGTGACAGGGGAATTAACCTACAATCTTTTATTTCGTTAGGGAATAATAGATAATAATTAGGGTTTTAGCTAGGCGTGAAGTATTAAAATGTTTTAATAATTAACATCTATATTTTCTTTTCAACAGGGAACGCAATATCATGCACAAGTATCCCTAACACTTCACATAGGTGGTGTATATGACATATAATGCAAAATACAAGGAAAAAATTTCTCTACCATTCGCAGTTGAACAACATCCTTAAGAAGATGCAAGATGCCCTTCATGACTTGTTCAACATATCCAAGTTTAAAGATGCTTGAAAGGAGATGATTGTATCATATGGATTAGAGAAATGTACATAATTGGTGATGTGATATGTATGAGAAGATATTTAGTTGGGTGCCTGTATATTTTAATGAAGCATTTTGGGCTGGAATGTCTATCACCCAAACAAACTTCTTCTTCAAAAAGTACGTCAATGTAAACATGCACCACTCTAAAGACATTTGTGAAACAACATGGACTTGCACTTTCAAACAGGGTTACGAAAGATAAAGGGGCAACATTCACTTCCAAGAATTCTCCAATTCGATGTATGACCAATTATGTATTTGAGCTTGTATTTCAAAAGTTACACACATCAACAAAGTTTAGTGAAGTGCAGAAGGAAGTTGGAGATACTCCATATGATATAAGTTTAGAAGTTACATTAACTTGAGCTATATGAAGGTGCGATATTTTATCGGATTGATATTTTGTAAAGGCCCGAATTTTAAATCCTAAATTTCGGAAAAAAAGAAATTAAAAATGAATTTAAATCGGGTTATTTAAAATCTTTTAAAATGAATTCCGACATGATCTTAACGGATTTTTCCGACGGATTTCAATTCCACTATTTTGACTTGATATTTTGGAATATGAGCGAGATTTTTATCGAATTAATTAATTCGAGTTTGGAGATTCGATTTGAAATTTCGAGTTGGGATGAGGTTGAGAGAGAGGGTTCCGCGTTTTATTATCGGGTATTTCAAATGTAGTTTTTGGTAACATTTTGTGTGTCTTATTTCTTCCCCTTTTCGAGCAGCAGCAGTAGTAAGCTAGTAGCTCTTCTTGTCTTAGGAAAGGACCCCCTCTCTTTGCCGTTTGACTAAGCTGTCCACACAACAACTCATTCCTCTTGTTTTGGGTAAAATTCTATCCTAAACCTCTCTTCCTCTCCTTTTGATTCCACACACTTTGACAAACAAACGACATCTTTATCTGTTAAAAAATCAGACCACCATTGACCCATTTCAAACCACACAAAACCCGGAGGAATGCTCGACAGAGCCCAGAAACCATTCCACCACCACCATTGCAGTTACTTCCTCCACCAGCCTCTCTCCTTCTCGTCCGTCCTTGCCATCGTCGCGCCATCGTCGTGAGCACAAGGAGCATCCCTTGTTTTGCCGAGAAGAAGAGAGTCGAGCCGAGCCGAGCCAAAACTCCATTTCTCCTCCTTCTTTCGCGAGTCGCGCCCAACCGTTCCTCCTCCCTCTGACGTCGCTAGAAGAAGCAGACAGAACCTCACCAGGAGCCCCGCCGGAATCGAGGCCGAGCCGCTCCTTCCTCTGCTCTCCCGTGTTTCGTCTCCAAGGCCGATTTCCGTTCTTCTTATTCGATTTCTGTTCAATCGCATCAAAATCCGCCTTTAACCCCATCCTCACTCTCCTAGGCTTTGATCGAACCCCCCCTCTTGAGCTATTGCATTCGGAACCGCCATTGACGCCGGAGTTCTCCCTTGGAGACGCTGTAAGTCTTCCCCTTTTCTCCTTCCTTCCTTGTGTCATTTCCTCCGTTTCTGTGGGTATTGGTCGGTTTTTCATGTCGATTTAGTGGGGAGAGCTTGGGTCGGAGAAGAGCAGCCGCCGGAGAGGACCTAGGTTGCTCTCCTTTCTCCCGTTCGACGTTATTGGGGCTCTATCTGAGCTTGAGGGAGACGGGACTCCTCCTCCTGAGATGTTGGGCCTATTTCCCGGGCCTGTTTGAGTGAGTCGGGTTTCCATCCGGATCCGGATCCCTCTTCCATTAAATTCGGATCTGGGCTCCTTCTTGGACCTGTTTTCTGTAGGGCTTTGGATTAGTAGGTTATTGTTAATTGTTACATAATTGTTATACTATTATAAATCCGTTCTATATGTTATGCATTATATAAATTCTTTCTGAAAATTGTTATTTACTCTAAGTTGTTTTAAAAGTGATATTATGTGAAATACTATGTAATACATGGTGTTTTAATATATGATTTAGAAATGGTAAAGTGATTTAGTATTACTGTTTTATGAAAACGGGTTATTAAAATAGAATTGTTTGGTGATTTAATTATATAGAGGTTTTGAAATAAAATGCCGGAATTATTTCTATAATATGATTTGAGAGATTGGTTCTAAGGTTTAAATGTTTAATGTCAGGATTTGGCTAAGTATGACTTTAAAGGAATTGTTGATTTTCTGAGTTGATTTAACTTGAGATTTAAGAGTTTGGAAAACTTTAGGAATTGAGTTTGGAAATATTGTTGGTAAGATTTATCGATGGGTTTGGTTGGAAATGAGATGATTTTGGTTGATGTTGATCGTATCGGAAAGGTTTTGGAAAACCGTTTACTATCGGTTGGTTTTGAGTATGTTGAGAACTTGGGTTTCGTGCGTATGAATGTTGGTCCGGTACTTATGGAAATGGCTTGATGATAGCTGTGTATTGCTTTTGGATTACTTTGGACTTGCATTTGGGGCCTTTCTTGTATTATCCTGTTGTTCTGAATCTTCAGGTAAATTCCCTAGGGGGCTTACTCAGGTTGGACATTCATGCATGTTGTTGCATTTTATGTTAGGTGTTGCATATGCGTAAAAGCATGCCATGTAGTATCATGTTTAGGTTGCACTCATTGAATGAGCATCTGCTTACTTTATGCGTTTGAAACAGAACGGCCGTTATCTGTGATAGTCCTAGAGTCTTTGCTAGGGTTATAGGACGACCTAGTCCCATCGGGTCCCGTCCTGAGTCAATCGAGTCATGAAACTTCCTTATATTATGAGATGCCTGCGGGCTTTATTGTGGAGCGGGTTGGGCATGCGTGCCGCCCGATTATAATGGAATGCATTCATGAGCTGGCCAGTCTCCGCCCTATCGGAAGGGGGTGGAGGTAGGAGAGGGATATGCCACTTGGCATTGTCTTGGGCCCTTTACAGTATTTTACACATTATTATGACTAGGAGCATGCTAGTGTGTTTGACTTTCGTACTGCATTAGAGCATCTTTATTAGGTATAGCACATACTATGTGGCCTGAGCGAGGACTGCCGGTCCCGCATGAGTGGCTCGATCTGACTCCTTTCCCCGTTCTTCTTTTAAAGGTATTTTCTGCAGATTTGAGTGCTCAATGTCTATATGATATGGTTTCCCTTTTGCGAATCAAAGAACCTGACCAATTCTATAACTCGTTATAAATGGTAATCACCCACTTATGATTTGGTTTTGACCCGGCTCTGCCGTGGCACTTGTATCTTTACCTTGCTTCCGCTTTACTTATGTTTGAAATGGATTCCACGACATAGTCTTAGCACAGGTTAAGGGTACCCAATGACCCTTCGAGGTTTTTAGGGTTTGAAATCCCTCTTTCTACTAATCTTAAATGAGTTTGAAACCTCGACCCGTACCTGGATTGCAAGATCCGAACAAGGGGTTTTATCCCTTGAAACGTAACCCTGAAATCATAAATTCTGGGCCGTTACAAAGATGGTATCAGAGCTGAGGTTGTGCAATTCGGGTACGCAAGGCGCTAGACCACCCCTATTGGGTGTAGTTGGGAACGGTAGGCAAAATATCAGCTTTTTCTTTACTGATGGGTTGGGAGACTCCAAGGAGATCATTATGAGTGTTATTAACTGATTCTATGTTGAGTGCTTCATATGCTAAGGTCTGATCGGTATGCCTAACAATTAAATGTGTATTGTCTGATTTGTGCAAACGGGATAGTGGGAGTACCCTTGTGATAACTCCACTCCCTTTGATGAAAATCGGAATAAGTTTCAATGGCTTTGACAGTCGATTTTTTGTCAAAGGTCTTGGAGCATTAACAGTTGATGAAATACAAAACCTGTTTTATAAGTCCGTATATTATTTAATCTTATTATATACTTCCTTTATATTATATATATATATGTATGATTAATCTTTCAGGAAGTATTTTCGAGATTATATCTTTCCTTATGGTGCATATTGAGGTGATCCAATTCAAAGAAGATCATGTCTTCAAAGTGTCCAAAAATAGAAGATCCGGGCGCGCCATGATCTTTACTAGCCGTTGTTGAAGATCTGGTATTGAAGAACCTCACGCTCCACATTACTTCTATAAAGGAAAGGAAGAAGAAGACAGAACACACAAGTGCTACACGAGCTTTCATTCATTCAAGCGAGATCTATCTTCCAAAGTGTCTCTCTGCTAGCGCTCAAGAGTTTGTTGTTTATTTCAAAGCCTTTGAGAGTCACTGTGAGCTTATAGGATATATTCATTTATAGTGTTACTCGAGAGTTTATAACTCGGGAAGTTGCACTAGGCTATTGATTTGTGAGAGTAAGAGGATTGTACTAGATAGCTGAGAGAGGTGGGGCTCTTCTAGATTGGTCTAGGACTCCAAGGGAACGTGAGTTGACTAGATTGCAATTGTATAGGAGAGAGGCTTCTCGGTGAGCTATTAGGATCCTAAGCTAAGCGAATCAATAAAGCATTTTGAATCTTAGGGTTGTGGAAGAACCCTAGGCGGGGACATAGGCCAAGTTCGTGCTGAACCTCGTAAACAATTACTCGTGTCCTTTACTTATTGTTTTACCTTATTTCCGCACTTGGTTCGATTGTCTAGCTTTGTGATTTAGGTTTAATCTCAAAGGTTTTGGTACAAGCTCCAAAAGTCTTGAGACTTTCTGCGAAAAACGGGCATACTCTATTCAACCCCCCTTTTAGAGTATTTCTAGTTTACATTGTTTTATATTATCGAACCTTCAATTGGTATCAAAGCTTTACTCACTGTTTTTGATCTAACAATCTTGTGAGTTTTCAATCATGTCTGGTGAAGCAAGCGGAGGATTTGCACAGGGAAGGTCCACAAGCAGACCGCCACTCTTTGTAGGAAACAACTTTGTCCACTGGAGATCTTTGATGAAGATGTTCATCATAGACCAAGATCTAGAGCTTTGGAACATTATAGAGAATGGTCCGAAGATTCCAGAGAAAGAAGGACCAAATGATACCAAAGTTGCAAAGAAGGAGTCTGAATACAACCAAGCAGATCTTGAAACCATCTCCAAAAACTACAGGGCTATTAACTTACTTTATTGTGGTCTTAGAACTGATGAGTTTAACCGTATTTCATCTTGTAGGTCAGCTAAAGAGATTTGGGACAAATTGGTCGTCACCTATGAAGGAACGAGCCAAGTAAAAGACACCAAGATCAGCATATTCCTTAGAAAGTATGAGCTCTTCAAGATGAAGTCTGATTAGTCAATCAAGGCCATGTTCACACGATTCACAGAAATCATCAACAACCTTGACTCTCTCGGCAAGAGCTTTACCAACGTCGAGAAAGTGAAGAAGATACTGAGGTGCCTTCCAAAGGAGAAATGGGGTCCAAAAGTAACAGCTATAGAGGAAGCCCAGGACCTCACCACTCTACCCCTTGATGACCTTCTTGGGAAGCTGATCACGCATGAGATGATTCTTAATGAAGACGATGGAGAACTTCCAGCTAACACTAAGAACTTGGCACTCAAGTCTAAGAAGGATGAGCCCAAGGATGGATCTGATTCCGAAGATGAGGATGACGATGAGGATGATCCTTTTGCTCTTATCACAAGAGGCCTTGCTAGAATTCTCAAAATGAAGAAGCAATTCAACAACAAGGATGGATCAGAGTCTTCAAAATTTCGAGGTAAGCCTCAATACAACAAGTATGAAAAGAAGACTAAACCGTTGTCTTGTTTTGAATGTGGTGAAACAGATCATCTTATGAAGGACTGCCCTCAAAAGACAAAGAGCCAGCCCAAGAAAGGTGACAAATGGAAGAAGAAAGCCATGGTGGCAACTTGGAGTGATTCCGACTCTGACTCCGACGATGAGAAGGCCAGCATTTGTCTTATGGCCTCAGAAGATGAATCCCACGATGAAAAGCTTGAAGCTACTGTAAGAGAACTTATGGAAAGTCCAAAAGAGGTATTATCGGAATTCCTTTCCAATATCATTGCCAATGAAGAGAAG
The DNA here is from genome assembly GCA_037127255.1 of Persicaria tinctoria. Taxonomy (NCBI): domain Eukaryota; kingdom Viridiplantae; phylum Streptophyta; class Magnoliopsida; order Caryophyllales; family Polygonaceae; genus Persicaria; species Persicaria tinctoria. The sequence goes on from JBANSL010000013.1 coordinate 60,432,719, forward strand.
CTTATTGCCCAAACTAACATTCTTATTAAGAGAACGGTGGATCAGGAAAGAACTGTTGAGGATCTGTCTATGAGGGTCAAAGGTCTTGAAGCTTCTTATTCAGGTCTTGACATTAAAGTCAAGACGCTTGACTCGGAGAAATCTGAACTCAAGCAATATCTCTCCTCTCTAAGAAATGAGCATCATGACTTAGAGAACGAGAAGATCTCCCTGAATAATAAGATTCAAGACCAACAAACAGCCCTCATAAGTTTTACCAAATCCAAAGGTACTCTCGATAGGATGTTGGGTGAGCAACAAAGCTCTCTAAACAAAAGTGGTATTGGTTACAATCCAAAGTTTTTAAAGAAGCAACACATTGCTACTTTTGTAAAGGCAAAAGGAAGCAGAACCTCTCCTATATGTCACCATTGTGCTAGAAAGGGACATGTAAAAGAGACCTGTCCTTATAGAAGAAAGGATCCATATATTATTCGCAATACATTTCCTGTTCATTTAAGAAAAGAACGGATAACACAAGTTTGGGTTCCAAAAGGCACTATTTTACCAAATATGATTTACCCCAACAATGGATCCAAATTTGCTTATTGGTCTAGCCACAAAGGTTGATGTTTGTCTTGCAGGAGATCACCAAGGTGAAAGAAAACAAATGGATTATTGATAGTGGATGCTCGAGGCATATGAGTGGGAAGAGTTCTCTCTTTCATGATCTAAAGGAGCAATCCACGTGAACAATCACTCTTGGTGACAAAGGGAAATGCGACATCGTTGGTATTGGTAGTGTTGGAAGCGATTCCAGCCATAGTATTAAAAATGTCTATCTTGTTAATGGCTTGAAGTATAATCTGCTTAGTGTCTCTCAATTATGTGATAGTGGTAACAATGTCAGATTTAACAAGAAAAGATGTATAGTGTGCAGAGAAGATACATGTGAAGTTATATTGACTGCATACCGTTACAACAATATATATGCCGTAAATGCTGATCAAGTGGCACAAGGAAGCTTAACCTGTCTAAAGGCTTTGACGGACGATCCAAAGCTCTGGCACAGGAGACTCGGTCATGTGAGTCCACATACACTACAAAAGCTTGTGTCCAAAGGGCTTGTAAGAGGGCTACCTGAAATGGACTTCAAAGGTATTGACATGTGCAACGCATGCACACGAGGTAAACAAACTCGTAGCTCGTTCAAACCCAAAAGGGTTGTAAGTTCTTCTAGACCCCTTGAACTTTTACATATAGATTTATGTGGTCCTATGCGAGTCAAATCTCCCAATGGTAAAAAGTACATGCTAGTTGTTGTTGATGATTTTTCTAGATATACCTGGGTTGCATTTTTAAAAGAAAAATCAAAGGCCTTATTTGAGTTTTCAAAACATTGTAAGGAGTTGCAAACTTTAAGAAACGAGCCCATAATGTCAATTCGGAGTGATCATGGTAGGGAGTTTGATCAACTTCAATTTGATTTGTTTTGTGCTAAATATGGCATCTCCCATAACTTTTCTGCTCCTAGGACACCTCAACAAAACAGGGTTGTGGAACGCAAGAACCGCACCTTAGAGGATATGGCCAGGACTATGCTTTTAGAAAATGCATTACCTAAAACCTATTGGGCTAAAGCTGTTAACACAGCTAACTATATTTTGAATCGTTGTCTTATTCGTTCCATCTTAAAGAAAACTCCTTATGAACTTTTCAAAGGCCGCAAACCACTTATATCTTATTTTAAACCCTTTGGCTGTACTTGTTTTGTTCATAACAATGGAAAAGATAACCTTGGGAAATTTGATGCGCGTAGTGATGAAGGTATATTTCTTGGCTATTCCACGAGTAGTAAAGCTTATAGAATCTTCAATAAAAGGACCCAGGTAGTTGAAGAAAGTATACATGTTATTTTTGATGAATGCAATGACGGTGCTTTAAGTGAAAGTGTTGCAGATATAGATCTTAACATCCATGAAGGGAATGAGGAAGGTGATGATGCTGCTACCAAGAACACAGAGAAAAGGAACATGCACGAACCAATTCTTAACAATGAAGAATTGGCCCAAGGTATTGAAGATTCGTCCAAAGCCCTTGGTGAATGCATGTTTCATCCTAGTATGTGCTGATTTGAACTCATGTTTCCGTATTCTAGTCATATTGCCCTGTTGCTTAAACTCGTAATATACATCGTAAAACCTTCCTCATGCTTCTATATTGTTGGAATGTGATTGAATTGATTTCTTATGTGACGTCATGATTAGTTGCATGCATGTATCGTATGTTATGTTGAACCTTTAGTATCATGTAGGATCCTTGGTGGTGACTCGTGTGAATTGTATATTGCCTGCATTATTGTTGATTCTCTCTCGAGCTAGGTTCCTGATAGTGTGGTTTTTCCCTCTTTTTATTACCATAACGTGTTTTACTCATGATTAGACTGATATTGAATTCGATGAGTGATTTGCTTCTCGTGATGGTTTACCCTAGCATGCTTACATGTTACCTCTCGATAGTGTTTCCCACTTTCCCTATTACTTTGTGCTATCATCTCGCACTTGCATGAATGTAAGACTTGGCACCTCGCATGATCACACACTACGCTATATCATGATTTTACATACGCATAACACATGAATGTTAGGATGAATCTAGCTCTCTCTGAATTGTATGGCATAATATGATTCTGTAATCTCCGGAATATACCTTGCGAATGACCATTAGTGAAGAGTTGCTCATGTTATTTACATTTCTTAGGTCTCTTGTGTACCTTGCTTTCAGTCATGATTATATGTTGTCATAACATGTCTACTTAGTCTATTGTATTGATCGTACTAATGATTGAATATGCCTGATTTTGCTCTATTAGGTTCATGATAGTGTGATCAACTTTCCTTGAATGAATGCCCGTAAATGGTCTCCTTAACATGCTAAATGATGACGCCTCGATGATTATCATTCCTTCTGTGACACGAATCTATAGCATACCCGTCTAATTATATTCATCAAGTTGACTATTATTGATTATTCTACAATTAATATTGTTGCGTGTTACTTGTACTAAATTGAGAATATGTTGGTGTAAACGAGTCTTGATAAATACATGGTTTCATTCCAATATACGTTGATTTGAACTCATTTCCCCATACTTTTGTCATGTTGCCCCGTTACCTAGACTTGCACTATACATCGCTACATTTCTTCCCATGCTTTGATATCATGGAATGTGATTGAATTGATTTCTTGCGTATCATCGTGATTAGGTGCATGCATGTATCGTTTGTTATGTTGAACCATTAGCATCATGTAGGACCCTTGGTTGTGACTTGTGCGAATTTATATCTTGCCTACATTATTACTGATTTTCTCCTGAGCTAGGTCCCTGATAGTGTGGTTCTTCCCTTTTTTCTGTCCTCTTAAAGTGTTACTCATCTTGGTTAGATTGATATTGAATTCAATGATCAATTTGCTTTCCGTGATGGTTAGTTCTAGCATGCTTACATCTTCTCGTGCTTTACATATGACTTGACACCTCGCATGATCACACACCATGCTATATCATGATTCCACAATACACATGACACATGAATGTTAGAATGAATATAGTCGAAGTATCTTGATTGTATTCATGTTCGATATGTGTTGATAGTATCCTATAGTCGAAGGATCTATGCTTTCTAAATGTATCTCGTCGTATGATTACATGCCGTTCTTAACCTATTATATGATCATGTTGTTAGATGTGATATTTACTATGTTGCTCTTATGTGTTCTCGTATGATGCATAGCCTAATTGTTATGATATACCTTGCCATGTTGTATTTGATCTCATTTGTTGACGTGTATACCATGCCTGGATATTGATTCATATACATGCTACTTGTTATCCTCATTAAATCCCGCATGACCTCGAACCCTGCATAATCATTACTTGTTCCGCATATCTTGTTTAAATTGCTTGGCATATCTGCTTTCATGGAAATAAAGACTATTAGCTTGTCTCACATGCATCACTGTAGGATTCGATTGTGTCTTTTGGAATGAATACGTAGGTCATTCTCTTTGAGATAGGTACATGTTAGTGTGGGTTAGTGTAATTGATATGCTCCATGATGAATTCGTGTGGCTTGTCGCGATTATAACCTAAAAGACTTCCATAAGGGCATCATTGCTATTCTCGGGTCAGAGTCTTGTCTCTAGTCTTGTCGTCTTTAGCATTAGTATACGTTTGCCTCTGAGAGGAACATTGAGTTGTCCATCCCTGTCACTCCCTATCTCCACTAACTTGAACTCCTACGCAATACATTAGACAAACGCCCGGATGGAAAAGGAAACGGGAAGTTAGATAGCGATAGAGTATCACGGTGGAAGTGTGGGCCCATAATCCACGGGCCTCAGGATCGACGATGTAAACGGGACAAGCACATTTCGAGGGTGGCGGTTACTGAATACGATATTACATGTGAGCGATATCGTCCTCCTTTTGAATTGATAATCCCTCTAAATTAGTCGATGTCGATATTGCACTGACCTGACGATGGGATTTACGTGTTGACGTATTGACTTGGTAATGACTGTTGCCTGATTGTCTGTTCTTTATGATGATATGATTTGATTCCTTATAGTTCTAATGTTCCATGATGTCTTGATGCGATGATACTCTAAGTTGCTAAGGATGATCTAAATTCCTTGCATATCTATTGTGAGCTACAAATACTGAGAAAACTGAATTGTTATCTGATAAGGTTATGATGGAACTTGCTAGCTTGACTTGATTATGTGTATATATGATGTTATGCAATAATTACTGAGCATGTCGGTAAATTGAGACTTATTGCTACAGTTGCAATGCTTAATGATAAACTAAGGATGTTGTTGATATAAATGTTAGTTGATGTGATGTAGTCCTTATGTGTAATAATGTCCATGATTGCTTATTCTTTGAGCTTGTGGGTGAGATTCTCTTGAAGAATGGTCGGAGAGTGGTGAAAGAACTTGAGCGGTTATGATGATCGATGGTATTATGAGGTAAGTGGTATTATGAGGTAATTCGCAAGAGAGGGATGTTGGCTTAGGTAAGACCGAGTGAGTTTTGGGATTTATAAGAGGCAATGCTTGGTGGCTTTCAGTGAGCTTTCTAGGTAAATCCTAGGTAGGGGTATGTTTAGGAATAGGCTGGCTATGTGGTAACTGAGGAGTTCTTATAGAAGAGGTGTGATTAGAAGGGCATAATGTTTGTGATGTCTTGGGTAATATGGAAAGTGTAAGGAATGACCTTTGTGAATATTGAAGACATATTATGAGAGCGTACTCAGGTATGAGATTAAAGATAAGAGTTGGATTCTTAGAGGTGGATTGTTATTGAGAGTGATTGGTGGAATGAGGGGTGAGATTGGAGTATCGATATGAATTGGGACTTCTTTTAGAGGATATTATCTGAGATGATGTTGGTGAATCTAGATGAGGTTGGTCTTGATTTGGGAATTGGAATCGAGCGAGAGAGGATTGTGTTCTATTTGGACTGGTATGATGTGCAAATTTTCTTGATTATGTGATTTCTTAATATGCACTGGCATGATGTTAGATAACGACCATGATAAACATGATATGGAATGATATTACATGTTGTTATGCAATATTGAAATCTAGTTGGTAGTGACAAGTGTTATCATGGTATATTGATGTTTTGCTATCCTGTTATGTTCTTTTAGAAGCATGTTAGGATGTGTTGTGATGTGATATATGAGATCATGATCGAAACCCACTTCACAAAAGCCCTAAATCGAAACCCTAAAGGCGGAATTCTTACCAATTCACAAAAGCTCTAAATCGAAACCCTAAAGGCGGAATTCTCACCAATTCACAAAAGCCCCAAATCGAAACCCTAAAGGCGGAATTCTTATGAATTCACAAAAGCCCTAAATCGAAACCCTAAAGGCGGAATTCTTACCATTGACAAAGAAGTAGTGAAGGAGAGCCCTCGACAGCCGGAGAAGAGAAGCTGGAGAGGAAAGCCGGAGAGATGGGGTTTCACAGTTTGGTTCGGCAGGCGGAGAGGCGAGGACGACAGCAATAGCGACAGAGCTTTGGTTCGGCAGGCGGAGAGCCGGAGAGGCTAGCACGACAGCGACCGAGCGAGGACGACACCAGTCCGAGGAAAGGCGAGGACGACACCAGTGCGAGGAAAGCCGAGGACGACAGCGACAGAGCCGGAGAGGTGAGGACGACATCGACAATCCGGAGAGGTGAGAGACGGCGCCACCAGAGTCACCCTCGAGTTCAACAGCCCAGAGCTACATGGAAGGTGATTCGGGATTTGAACAGAAATGTGAACAAGAAGGAGAATCGCCCAGTCGGGATGTGAAGAGGAAAGAGAGTGGTGGTCTGGAATGTATGGTGAATTATCTGCTCTTTATTTTTCCAAGTGTACGTATAAACATTTTTTGTTCTTTGAAAACAATTCAATCTTTTTTTTTTCTAAGCGTTGGAGTATTGGGATTTTGTTTTAAGGAAAACCACAAATTTCAAGGAAATTTTCTAATGTTAGAAAATTGGGATCTGCCCGCATGTACTTAAAATGATCGGGATTTTATACTGTTCAGATTTCAATCCCGCGCCTTACCTTTTTTTTCCAAAACGCCACTTTTAACATCGGTAAAAAATTAAGGCGGTGTCTATTTTGTTTTCAACATCACAAAATAATAAACCGATGTTAAAAACGTTTTTTACATGGCAGGTTTTTCTGACCGATGTTAATGAACCGATGTTAAATAGCAGAATTCTAGTAGTGAGCTAGTCAAATTACCTTGATTGTGCTCATGTTCGATATGTGCCAGTAGTGTCTTGTAGGGCTTATGATTTCCAATATGACCCGCCAACTGATCACATGTTGTACTTGTTCTATGATGTGATGACTATCGTACCGTTTTATGTGCCCTACGACAGTTCATTCCTAACATGATTATGATCTATTATCGTGATGTTCTAATTGTTACTCTTTGGTGATCCCTCTTATTTTCATGGACATTATGATGAACTTCTTGAAATGATTCATGACTATGATCATGCCTTATCATGTACTGCTAGTACCATGTATTACTTACACTTTTAAATGTATCTCGTCATATGATTACACGTCATTCTCAACCTAATAGATCCTTGTTATTAGATGTGATAATTGTCATTCTGCTCTTATGTATCCTCGAATAACGTTTAGTTTGATTTTATGATGTACCTCGCCATGCTATGTTTGAGCTCATTTGTTGACGTGTATACCATGCTCGTGCATTGTTCATATACATGATGTTTGTCATCCTCGTTAAGCCTTGTATGACCATTACTGGATCCGCATATCTTACTTGAAATTGCTAGGCATATCTGCTTCCCTGGAATAAAAGACTATTAGCTTATCTCACATGCATCCGTGTAGAATTCGATTATGTCTTTTAGAATGAATATGTATGTCGATCTCCTTGAGATAGGTACATGTTAGTGTGGATTAATATGACTGATGTGCTCCATGGTAAATTCGTATTTGCTTGTCGCGATTATAACCTAATAGACTTCCATAGGGGCATCGTTACTGTTCTCGGGTCGGAGTTCTGTCTCTAGACGTCGTCTTTAGTGTCGGTCCGTGTTTGTTTCTGGAAGGGACATTGGGTTGTCCGTCCCTGTTACTTCCCTATCCCCACTAACTTGGACTCTTGCGCGATACATTTCGGTGAGCGATCGCATAGAAGAGGGAACGAAAAGTTGCATAGCGATAGAGTAGTGCAGCAGAAGTGTGGGCCCATAACCCACGGGCCTCAGGATCTATGATGTCGGCGAAACGGGCACGCAATGAGAATTACGGTTACTGTGTACGATGTGACTCACAAGCGGGATTGTTCTCCATTCAAATTGCTAACCCTTTTGAATTTTTTGACGACGATATTGCACTGACCTAGCGATGAGATTTATGTGTTGATGTGCTGACTTGATAATGACCGTTGCCTGATTGCCTGTTGTCTACGATGATATAATTTGATGACTTATAGATCTCGTGTACCATGATGCTTTGACGTGTTGCTACTCTAAGTTGCTAAGCATGTTTTGAATTCCTTTGCCTGTAAAATGTGAACTACATATGTTAAGAAGCATGAATTGTATCGGATAAGGTTATAATGCAACATGTTAGCTTGACTTCATTATGTTCATATATGATGTTTGCAATGATTATTGAGCATGATGGTAAACTGAGACTTGTTGAACCCATGATGTTATGTTTATAAATGCTAGTTGATGTGTTGTAGACCTTATGTTTGATGATTTTCATGATTGCTTCTTCCTTAAACTTGTGGGTGAGGTAATTGGTAGCGTAGTTGGAGGGTGGTGAAAGAATTTTGGACGGTTGGGATGATCGATGGTATTAGGAGGTGAGTCGCGAGAGAGGGATGTTGGCTAAGGTAAGACTGAGTGAGCTTTGGGATCTATGGTAGGCAATGCTGGTGGTTCTGACGAGCTTCTAGGTGAGGCTGGTAATGCTTCGGATAGTACGAGAAGTGTAAGGAAGGGCTCGTGAATATTGAGGACATGGTATTAGAGGATACTTGGGTGTGAAGCTAGAAATAGTAGTTGGATTCTTAGAGGTGGATGATGTGGTAGTGCTTGGCGGAAGGAGGGGTGAGATTTGAGCATCGGGATGAATTGGGATTTCTTTGGGAAATTTTGTCTGAGATGACGTTGGCGGGTCTAGAAGAGGATTAGTTTTGGTTTGAGAGTGGGGATGGGCGAGTGGAGATTGTGTTTTATTTTGACTGGTATGATGTGAGGATTTTCTTGATTATGTGATTTATTTATATCTGCTGACATGATGTTAGATAACGACCATGATGAACCTGATGGGGAATGGTATTACATGTTCATATGCAATATTGAAATCTAGTTGAAAAAAAATACTATCATGATATATTGATGCATTGCTATCTTGTTATATATGTTGTTTTAGAAGCATGTTAGGATGTGTTGTGATATGATATACGAACTATGAGATAATAATGTGTTATTATGTGGAGACATGATGTTTTTATGTGGTAATAAGCATGATGTTGTACTATATCCCGGGCCTGTTTGAGCTTGAGGGAGACGGGACTCCTCCTCCTGAGATGTTGGGCCTATTTCCCGGGCCTGTTTGAGTGAGTCGGGTTTCCACCCGGATCCGGATCCCTCTTCCATTAAATTCAGGTCTGGGCTCCTTCTTGGACCCGTTTTCTGTTGGGCTTTGGGTTAGTAGGTTATTGTTAATTGTTACATAATTGTTATACTATTATAAATCCGTTCTATATGTTATGCATTATATAAATTCTTTCTGAAAATTGTTATTTACTCTAAGTTGTTTTAAAAGTGATATTATGTGAAATACTATGTAATACATGGTGTTTTAATATATGATTTAGAAATGGTAAAGTGATTTAGTATTACTGTTTTATGAAAACGGGTTATTAAAATAGAATTGTTTGGTGATTTAATTATATAGAGGTTTTGAAATAAAATGCCGGAATTATTTCTATAATATGATTTGAGAGATTGATTCTAAGGTTTAAATGTTTAATGTCAGGATTTGGGTAAGTATGACTTTAAAGGAATTGTTGATTTTCCGAGTTGATTTAACTTGAGATTTAAGAGTTTGGAAAACTTTGGGAAATGAGTTTGGAAATATTGTTGGTAAGATTTATCGATGGGTTTGGTTGGAAATGAGATGATTTTGGTTGATGTTGATCGTATCGGAAAGGTTTTGGAAAACCGTTTACTATCGGTTGGTTTTGAGTATGTTGAGAACTTGGGTTTCGTGCGTATGAATGTTGGTCCGGTACTTATGGAAATGGCTTGATGATAGTTGTGTATTGCTTTTGGATTACTTTGGACTTGCATTTGGGGCCTTTCTTGTATTATCCTGCTGTTCTGCATCTTCAGGTAAGTTCCCTAGGGGGCTTACTCAGGTTGGACATTCATGCCTGTTGTTGCATTTTATGTTAGGTGTTGCATATGCATAAAAGCATGCCATGTAGTATCATGTTTAGGTTGCACTAATTGAATGAGCATCTGCTTACTTTATGCGTTTGAAACAGAACGGTCGTTATCTGTGATAGTCCTAGAGTCTTTGCTAGGGTTATAGGACGACCTAGTCCCATCGGGTCCCGTCCTGAGTCAATCGAGTCATGAAACTTCCTTATATTATGAGATGCCTGCGGGCTTTATTGTGGAGCGGGTTGGGCATGCGTGCCGCCCGATTATAAAGGAATGCATTCACGAGCTGGCCAGTCTCCGCCCTATCGGAAGGGGGTGGAGGTAGGAGAGGGATATGCCACTTGGCATTGTCTTGGGCCCTTTACAGTATTTTACACATTATTATGACTAGGAGCATGCTAGTGTGTTTGACTTTCGTACTGCATTAGAGCATCTTTATTAGGTATAGCACATACTATGTGGCCTCAGCGAGGACTGCCGATCCCGCATGAGTGACTCGATCTGACTCCTTTCCCCGTTCTTCTTTTAAAGGTATTTTCTGCAGATTTGAGTGCTCGATGTCTATATGACGGGGTTTCCCTTTTGCGAATCGAAGAACCTGACCAATTCTATAACTCGTTATAAATGGTAATCACCCACTTATGATTTGGTTTTGACCCGGCTCTGCCGTGGCACTTGTATCTTTACCTTGCTTCCGCTTTACTTATGTTTGAAATGGATTCCACGACATAGTCTTAGCACAGGTTAAGGGTACCCAATAACCCTTCGGGGTTTTTAGGGTTTGAAATCTCTCTTTCTACTAATCTTAAATGAGTTTGAAACCTCGACCCGTACCTGGATTGCAAGATCCGAACAAGGAGTTTTATCCCTTGAAACGTAACCCGGAAATCATAAATTCTGGGCCGTTACAAATTTATCCACTAAGTTTAGCGAAATTTAATATTTAATACATAGTATGTAATTATATCTAAAAAAACTTCTCTCATGCACTTAATACGTAGTATGTAGAATATCTTAAGATAGTAATTTGTTTTTGACAATTTTTCTATGTTCAATCCAATTCTATCCATAATCCATAATTTATTTATTTTTATAAATTTTCTATCATTTCTTTTTTATAGCTGATCCAAATCAACTATGAAAATCATTATCTTGCTTTTAATATAAATTATAATAATCAGAAACTAAAATGGTAATATCTTCTTTTCATATTTAAAAATTTAATCAATAAATAATGTATAACTAATAAAATTTCAAAAAATATATTAAAATTTATATTTTCTTATTGAATGTTAACTACAAAGTATAATAATTTAACCTCACTAAAACTATATCATTGTTAATTATATCTCATATTTTATGGATCAATAACGTCTAGCATAATGTGATTTATGTAAGCCAATTTATTTCGATTGAATTTTCACTAATAACTATGTGTTTTCCTAAACTCTCATTCGATTGTCCCTTCTTAGGAGTTGCTGCAAATATATTGAAATCATAAATTTCAATAACTAGTTGTTAACTTGGAATCATACATTACAATCCCTGAATCCCCAATTTAGTAGCAAAGTTGTAATTAAATTCAATAGCATGTCGTTGGAAATCCTTAATTTCAAGCCATAAACCCCAAATTGTCAAACAAAATTCCTAAGTGCAGTCCTAAAATCTAATACCTGATGCAAACAATTCTATGTTATCCTATAAATCATACAATACTAACGTGTGAATAAGAATGTTACTCGTGAAGCTGGGATATAGGCAAGGGTAAGGGGAATTTTTTCAGTACATTTCGCACTCTATGCCATACACACCGCCTTCATAATTTTTCATAACCAAATTGGAATTTTATTGATTGAAATTCAACATAATTCAATTTAAATTTAAATTTAATTTAAGATATCTATACTTCAAATCTTTCGGAACTTCATAATTTTTTAAAATTTACGTAATTAATATAAGAAAATAATTTATCAAGAAACCGCACAAAGGGCGGGTACTAAGACTAGTTAGAGGTATATACATGGAGTTTATAAATAGGGTGATGCGTTACATGAACTTTTCATAATTTAACCTATAATTCAGGTACAACTTTGCATTCCAATTTATAAAATTGTGTACGTTTTATGTGATCAAAATGAAATTACCTATGTACTGAAGAGATGATATATTATCCACAATAGTAAATATAAACCCCACTTTGAATTTCAATAAAGGAAATAAAAAAGGATTATTTTCAAGTGTGATGAAAAGATTTCTTCATTGGTTGGAAAGAATATAAATTGGGGAAATAAAAAAGGTAATAACGTAATTTGCATATGCAATCATGGAAATAAATACTCCATCCGTTAAGAAAAACATGACGTTTTAGAAGTAAAATCTTGTTAAGAAAAACATGTCGTTTTAGGTATTTTAGTATTCACTTTCCAAAATTACCATTGTCATGATTAGATATTTGTTAGTTGTAATTTTCAATAAAGTGGAAAAGTAAAGTAATAATTAGGGGTATAAGTGTATTTTTGTTTGCTTTTATTTGCTTTCTTAAAAATTGTGCAAATGTCTAAAACGACATGTTTTAATTAACGGAGGGAGTAAAAATTATAATATTATACAAATGATTGTGTTTTTGAAATAGTAAGCATTCAAGTTCAAATACATCTCTACATACTATGTATACGCGACAACCTACTTTAGTCTAATTTCACTAGAAAAAAAAGAAGGGGTTGCTTACCAAGCTGCATGTACTTTTTTTTTTAAACGGAAAGAATTTGGCCATAGAGCTATGCTCTATCAGCCAAGGGCATCCTTGCGGATGAGACTACGCAAAAGAGAATCATCAGGAGTCATAGATCCATTTGAAGCAAAGACAATACGTGACACAAGCGGTCAACCACCAGATTTGCCTCACGGAAGACATGACGAATCTCAACAGAACTAAAGAAGCCCAGCGAGACTAGACTGTCCAAGACAATCATTTCAGAGTCTCCAGTAGGCTTCCCCATACCTTTTAGACTTTTGATAATCGTTAAGTTATCTCCTTCAATAATTAGGTTCATGATTTTCAGTTCTTTTGCGGCTTGCAGGCCCTTCCAAAGGCTCATGCTTTCACATCCACAAACCGAGGTGATTGGTGAGGTTCCTGAGCCACAGAAAATAGGAGCACCAACGGAATCCCGAAGGATGAAGCCATACGTGCCCCTATCATTAGGGGAGAGAGAACCGTCAAAATTCAGTTTATAAGTTCCATTTGGAGGGGGTTCCCATTTGGTTCTTTTTCTTTTCGATTTCAATCTGGGTTGGTCGACTTTTTTGGACAAGTGTTTGTCATTTGTGCAGTAATCCGGTGGACCCGAATACGCTGTTTTCCAGATAAATATTTGTTCTTTTACAAATGATAAGATACGCCTTATGTCTGGGTTTATATTTTCAAAGATCGTTTTGTTTCTAAAATACCAAATTCCCCACCAAACAAAGGCTAGATCCTCAAAACATTTTTCCCCAATTGTATTTTTGATATCCCAGATTGTGTCGTTGAGGTGTTCCTCTTTGTTGAAACAGCCCAGGATTTTCATAAAGGCACCTGGGTTATTTGCAATAAGAGTTTCCCTAGAAGCAGGACAATCCCATAGTAGATGGTTAAGGTCTTCATAGCAGGAGTCATAGTGTGGGCAATTCGTTGGTATACCAAGACGGCGAGATGCCAATTTAACCGTAGTGGGTATTCCGTTCTTAAGGATTTTCCAAAGGAAATATTTTATTTTAGGAGGAATCTTTAGCCCCCAAACCCAGTTTATATCCGAAATTTCACGGTTTTTGTGTCTATGTATCATGTCAATTGCAGACTTTGTGCTGAACCAGCCATTTTTGCTCCATTTCTAATATAGTCTATCAACATGGATGTGTTGTGGTATTGGGGTTGTTTTGATTGCTTCTATTATGTCATTTGGAATGACATTCTGTAGATTTTCATGTAATTTATCTTGGTCCCATGTTTTATTCTGTTTCAGGAAATAATTTATGTTGATTGTTTCGTCAATTTGTTGTGTTCCCGAGATTAGTGAATTTAGCGGCGAAGAGCCTAGCCACATGTCCCGCCAAAAGTTAATGGATGAGCCATCCCCAATAGACCATTTTAGACCTTGCTTGAATAAAGGTAATAATTTTATTAAATGCGTCTATTGCCAGGAAGAGGTCCCATGCTTATTATAATTCAGAATGTTTTGATCTTTGAGATATTTTTCTTTGATTAATGTAACCCAGGGGCTAGATGGTTCTGCTAATAGTTTCCATAGTAATTTCATCTGAAGGGCTTTATTCATGTCCTCAGAGTTGCGAAGACCAAGTCCTCCATTTTCCTTGGTTTTACAAACCTCAAACCAGCTGATGAGTGGTTTGTGATTTGGACCCTTGTTCCAAAAGAAGTTTCGGTTGATTTTATCAAGTTCTGTGTGAACAGATTTGGGTAGAATAAAGCATTGCATTATATGTAAAGGTTTAGCTGCTAGCGTCGTTTTGATCAAGGTGCAACGACCCACTTGTGAGAGGCAATTCGCCTTCCATTTGTGTAGCTGTGACTTAGTGCTTGTTAATAATTCTTTAAATTCGTCCTTTGTCGCTCGTCCTTCAATGATCGGACATCCCAAATAGCTCCCCAATTTGGGGGTGTGTGCTATTTCAAGCTCATTTCGAATAAGATTTTTTTTTGTGGTTGAAATATTTCCGGATGTTTGGAATTAAGATTTGTGCCTGTTCACTCGTTGTCCTGACAAAGATGAGTATTCTTGTAGTACTTTGTTAATTTGGTCACAACCAGTTTTGGTTGCTGATGCAAAGATGACAATATCGTCGGCAAAGGCTAAGAAGGGGATTTTCGTACCACCGCGTGTTAGTTTGATTCCTAGATGGCTTTGCGGCTTTTCTGATTCATGTTGCAGCCCTCGAGATAGAATTTATGATATTATTAAAAATAGATATGGTGAGAGCGGGCATCCCTGGCGTAATCCCCGCTTGGGGAAAAACATATCCGTGGGTTCATTATTTACTAGTACTGAGTATGTTACAGTTGTAATACATTCTTTGATCCATTCCGTGAATTTGGGTGAGAAACCAAGTTTAAGCATGGTGGAGAGTAAGAAGTTCCAGTCGACCATATCAAAAGCTTTTTCCATGTCATGCTTGACTGCCATCCAACCTGAATTTCCTTTTTTCTTTGAGAAAGAGTGGAATATTTCATTTGCAATTAAGATGTTATCCTGTATTGATCTGCCAGAAGAGAAGGCACTTTGCAGTGGGTTTGTTACTTTAGGGATAATCCTTTTTAGTCTTGATGCTAGTATTTTGGATATAATTTTGTATGTTGTTGAGCATAGGCTGATAGGCCTATAGTGAGATGTTGTAGTCGGGTTGTCTATCTTCGGTATTAATGCTATGAACGTGTGGTTTGTCTGTTTTAGAATTCTTCCACTTAGAAAGAAACTCTTGACCGCCTTTATGACGGATGGTTCAACTATGTGCCAGTATTTTTTGAAGAATCCGGCAAGAAACCCATCAGGTCCTGGGGATTTGTCATTGGCAAGACTGAAAACCGCATTCTTTATTTCAGAATTTGTGATTTGGCGAGTCAGCCAGTCATGATGGAGTAAATTGCTTGGTATTTGTTTCCTGGGTTGTTGTGAAAATCTCTGGCTGAAGTCCTACTTGATTAGCTCTCTGATGTCTTTTTCACTGCTGAGTGTTATACCAGCGTTGGTTTGAAGATGTTTTATTATATTTCTGTTTCGTCTTCCAGTTGCAATTTTATGAAAGTATTTTGTGTTAGCATCAATTGATTTTACGTGTATTCTTTTGGCCCTTTGCCCCCAGTATTTTTGTTGGAAGGAAAGGAGAGAGGTACGCTTTCTTGTGAGCCTTTTGATTTTGTTATCCAGGTTTTGGTTATAAGCATTGCAAAGATTTTTCTGTAATTCTAGTAATTCTGTTTCTACTTGTTTAATTTGGCGAAAGACGTTTCCAAACGTTACTTTGCTCCGTAGTTTGCTTTTCCTTTTGACCTCTTGCAGTTTCTTTGTTAATTTGAACATTTGAGAGCCGGGAGAGTCAAGCCTCCAAGCAGAGCGCACAACTGCTTCATATTCTGGTTTCGTTGTCCATGCCATTTCAAACTTGAAAGGCTATAATTTTAGTTTAAGGTTATCCATGAGGTCCAGTGTAATCTGTGCATGGTCTGATTTTAAAAAGGCGTGGTTTTTGGTGCATAGGTTGGGGAATTGTTTTAGGATAGAGTGGCTAATCACAACGCATTCTAGTTTTTCAAATATATTGTCATTACCATGTTCGTGTTTTCTCCAAGTGTAATTGTTTCCACATGTAGGGGAGTCTACCAAGTTGTAGGTACTAATAATATCATGTAGTCTTGTAAATCTATTTGCAGATGGAAACTTTCCACCCTTTTTTTCGTTTGACTCTAATATTTCATTTAGGTCCCCCAATATAATAAGATCACCCTTTGCATTGCGTATATAGTCTGAGAGTGAGGCCCAGAAAGAGTTTTTTTTTCATTTGCATAAGGTGTTGCATAAACAAATAAAATTTCGATGCTAATATTAAGAGCTGTGTTCGTGTAGTCTGCCTGGATGATACGGTCTGTAGAGTTTCTAATAGTAAAAGTTTCATTCTGGAAAAGGGATTCCTTCCAAAGAAGGCATAAATCTCCCGCCAGTCCTTTTGACAGACAGAAGAACATTTTATCAAAACCCGGTTTCCTCCAGCACTTTTCCGGAAGAGGATTTGTTAATTTTGTTTCAGCTAGCATTAAGATTTTTATGTGTTATGCTCTAGTGGTAGATTCAATGTGAGTCCAAACGTTCTTTCTACTTAGGCCTCTTACATTCCAGAAGCTAAACTTCATTATAACCAATTGTGGGAGAAATGGTACTTAGGAAGGTTAGAATCTTACTTAAAAAAGTAAAGACTCGTCAATTAATGTGCATTTTGATAGATTTCGGGTCATTGTTATAGGGTTTTTTTATCTCTATGAGTGTTTGAGGGAGTGTGTAATGCAAAAATACAAACCCCGACGATTCTTGGATTAGATAGAATTCTGAGTTGATTTTTGTTAGTTGTCGTATCCTATATGTAACGAGTGATTGGTAAATTTTGAGTATTGGCACCCAGGCCTATTGTATTTAGGCGGGTCAGAAAAAAATTATTGTCCAAGCCAAGGGTCTGACTAGAACAGAAAGCACCAGAAATGCTAACAACTATAACAAAACCACAAAGGAAAGTCATAGATGTTAAAATGAAAGACCTATTGAGGTTAATATATTGTTCAAGTTTTACAATGCTATTGTGAGAATTCTTGAGCAGAGCAATATACTTAACCGTAGGAGCTAATTGGGGGAGATTAAATAGATCATAGTGTGTGTAATTTACAATGCAAAGAAGTGGTTTGTAAGCCATAAAATCAGAAACCACCCAAGAGCAGATAGTAATAAGAGTTTGGGAGGTGGCGCATGGGTGCTCACTTGAGTCAAGAGATGGCATGAGGCAGCTTTCAGAGCAGCTGTTGACGGAGAGTAACATCAGCAGTATTGATGGTCTGTTATATAATTCTTCATATCCTTGGTTCCAATGATCTTCATAGCTATAGCCAAGGTGCCAACAAAGCCTTGTCACAAGCTGAAGCAATTGCAAGTAAATGTGATGCTCAAGGGAATGACTCCCTCGAGCAGGATTAGTAGTGTGCTTTATAATAGGTTCATCTTTGGAAGTAAAAATATAGAGTTGGTTATTCTTAAAAAGTATAAGATAGTGGTATGGTTCTAAATTAATTAACAATATGACAAAAGGTTTCAGCATAAGGTAGGTATGGATAAGCTGATAATGGAACGAGACAAAAGCATGATATGAAGCCAGAGTTCCATCAAAAGAAATTTTTAGTATAAGATCTCCATGAACAAAGGCAGGACTCACATTCATAGCAGATATAAAATTAAAATTAGGTGACATCACACTTAGTTGGTTGAATTCAGCGGTTAAATTATAGAAAGTATGTAGCATTTTTATGAGTATAGGCATCAAATTTATAACCTGTTCAACAAGAAACCAAAGGAGTTTATACTGACAGTACATTAGTTCATAATATAGATTTTGATTACTTATGAAAGATAGGTTAAAGACACTTAGTTCATAATATAGATTTTGGGTGTCGCCCGAAGGCTTCCTGATTTGGGTGTCGCCTGAAGGCTTCCCGATTTGGGTGAGGTTGGGATGCTCCAATGGAGCTGCAAAGCATGTGTTGTATTTATTACCTGGATCTAGAGTTTCAGTTACACACACATAAAATTTAAAACAACAGAGAGATGTTTAATTGTTGACATGTGAAAAATAATAGATATATTGGTTACTGAAATTTGTTAATAGATAATTCAATGGTATTATCTGGCCACTAAGCCAGAAGTTAGAAATACATTGTTGGAAGCCAACGAAACCAAGATAACAGTTCAGTGGCACCAAAGTAAAAACAGATAGTGGTAGAGGATAACTTATAGACAGAGTCATAAATTTAAGAGTCTTAAGCTTATTGCAATCCATAAATTTGCACCTTATAAATTTAAGGCACAAATGAACAAGGAGATCCAAGTGACTAGACCCGTTCAGATGCAGCCAGCAGGTGGGAGACTCAATAATTGTAACATCAGTAAGTTCAGCATCTAGTTGATTGTTGCTTGCTCCTAGCCTGTTCTGCCTCTTAAGATAGTCCTGTAGGTTACATGACAGTTTCAAAGACTCGAGGAAAGACCTCCCTCGAGTCAAGTCAGGGCTTTGACAATTTATAAATTCATGGTGGTTTTGTGAGAAATCAAGGTGCTGGAATGGAATTGACAAGTAAAATATGCCTTCAAAGAAGCATGATTTGAACATGAGCAAATGATAGGCACATAAATAGATGCTCAAATCAAACCACATGCAGGAGATAAGATGATCAATCCAGGGTACATGATATAAAGATAGATTTATATTATAATGATGATCAATCCAAGATAAAGGGATTGAAGCAGAAATGTCAAACACCCAGCCACGAATAAAGATGAGAAGGTAATTTAAATGGCATAAATTGCATTTAGTATAAATTGTATTGAGATGCTTGTTTGAAATAGAAAACAGAATGCCAATTTTGCCTATATTGCCTTTATGGTAAATTGTAATAAGAGACATGTTTGTGATAAAAATAAGATTGCTAGTTTTTAATAACTCACTTTTAGTGGAAGGGTTATTAAGAGTAAAGAGGTTGTCAATGACCAAAGGCAGATGGTTATCGTCTGATAAGATGCATTGTCAAAAAAGAATGAACATTTTCTCTTATTTGAGATATTTTTTGACAGTCGAGTAGTTGAGTTCTGCAGGAGAGCAAGTTGTCTAATAGCAAAATCTCTGATAATAGTATGAGTATCATGATCACAAGCTTGAAGCTTTAGTCCCCTGTTAAGATCCTGTGTGACGAGGAGAGAGTAAAAGGGTTCAAGAGAAAAAAAACCTCGAGTGTGGTTAGATAGGGTATGTTTGGTGTTATGTGTATTGAAGCTACTGCACATATGAACATAGCAAACATGTTCTTGTTTGAAGATTTTAGGTTTCCCTTTGCCCTTGTCACTCATGAGTGACTTGGAGGGAGGGGTGGATTTGTAGGTGTCACCCGAAAGCTTCCCATTAGGTTGGGTACTTGTAGGTGTCGGTGAGGCCCCATTGGGACCCCCTTCCCTTTTAGAGGTTTTTGGTTTGCCATTACAACAATACAATGCCAAATGAAACTAATCCAGTCAGAAGACACGGAAATTTTTTGGTAGAAAGCATAAAGAGAAGAGAGAGCGAGAAGAAGAACAACAATCATCTGGAGTTTAGAAACATGGGTAGAGGATAGAAAGCCATACCTGACAAGGCCAACCCAAGAACAAAACAGATCTTGGGAGAAGCCGGTGTGATGATGAAGAAGGAATTCTCGGAGCCCAGAAAACCCGAACCAGAAGAAGAAAGTCGCGCCCAAACGAAAATCCCCTCCGTAAAAGAAGGATACATGAAGAGATTCCTTGATTGTTGTAGTGACTGCTTCTCGAAACCGCCATTGTTGCGAAGTGAACAAACAGCGAGAGCAAACCCCAATAAAGCAATTAGAGTCCCTAACCCTGAATGAGATCCAAATTTTTTGCTAGATCCAGAACCAGAATCGCTTAAGATTGATGGGAAAATACCAATTTTGGCTTTTGGGATCGATTGGGCAGAGATTTTCAAGGGGGATTAGGGTTTTTTCAGATTTAGGTTTTCGGTTTGGGGGTGAATTGAAGGTGTAGGGGGGCGCGTGCAATGGCGCGTTCTCCTGGTGTGGTTTGGGGTTTTCGGGTGCCATTCTCCTCTAAGCTGCAGGTACTTGAGATGATTCATTTTTGAAAAATGTTTGATACTTTCCATCTCATTTAACCATTTGGTTGTTTTACTCTAGAAAAAACTGTCTGCCATATTTTAAGTCGTCATTTTACCATATCTTGTCAACACATTTAAATAAGGTAAGGAAAGCCATTTGTAAATTGTAACCCTTTTAAACTTATAGGTAGTTTACTGGAAGTTATAAAGATAATGGGCGACGAATTGAAAATATATTTATGAATCCAACTAGCAATTCTATTGTTCAACCATGAACAATCTCACTTTTGCGTATCCAAGATTTTGTTTGAAGCTGATTAGCTTATTATTTCTTCTATTACTGTGCTTTATAAGCCTGCACAACTTCCAGAATGTTGCTAACTGCTAGTATATTTATGTATGTTCTGATTTTTTTTGTTAAGATGGGCTTTTATTTTTGTTTCATCTAAATATTTATATACATGTGATTAAATAGTAAAATAAATATTTATGGAGTATCTGATCTTAGAGGCTTACCTTATGTATAGTATTTTCGATATAGTACACAAATTGTACTATGTGATGGACAAGGATTTTGTTCTCAATGATATTTTCTTTCAGGAATATGGACAACGAAAAGGAGATGATATTTATATACATGTTCGAGTTGTTGGAAGGTATATATATATATCACTTATTTCTCCCTTTAAATTTATCAGTATGTTTTTAAGCACTTCCAAGTTTTTTTTAAACACTTTCAAGTTGATCCCTCATAAAGGTGGATGTTGTGAGCGTAATTTGCCATGTTTTACACTTAATTTTATGTCGATTTCTGCATGCATTTCATACATTTGGGTTAGAATAGTACAGAATCTGTGTAGTTTACACTTATTTGCCAATTATGGAGGTCTACACAAGTTTTTGTTATATTTCGCAGAAATCGGACGCACTTTGAAGCTTAAAGGAAACTCATGGAGAGGCTAAGAATGGTGCAGCTGGATAAAAGGCCATTTTTCACCGTTCTTCGTTCTGAATCAAGCTTTGATGTCTTTATGAGAGTTGTAGCCCTCGGAAAGAGCTTTCCAACGCATGGTCATATGCGTCAATCCGACAAACGAGGACTCGGGAAAGTGCGTTTCAAGAACAGAGCAGAAAGCTGAGAGAACTTTACTCGATCTCGAGTACACTTACTCGATCTCGACAAAGGCTGTCCGAGCACACCTGGTCGAGTAGAGCTGATCGAGGACACTAAGTCAGAGACAACCCGATCCCGGAACCCTACTCGATCTCGAGGAGGCCTTGTCGAGATCGACTACACCTCAGTGCCATGTCCGGAGTCGACGAGCTGTGCCTTGCCGAGCCAACTCTACTCGATCTCGAGTACAGCTAGTCGAGATCGAGGAGCCAAGGAGCACCAGTCCGAGCCTTGTCGAGCATAGCTACCCGAGCCAGCCAGCCCAAGTCGACACCAGTCCTACTCGAGATAGACTAGCCCTGGTCGAGATCGACGAGCGCCGTGTCCGAAGCCGCGTTACGCGGTTTGCTGTCCGAAGCGGTTTGGCTTTCCTTGGGGCCGAAGGAGTCCGAGATATTCGAGATCTATCAACATCTATCCACACCTATCAACACATGGAAGATTTTGCTCTTTAGATAGAATTTCCCTTTTTTGATTTAATTCCTAAATTACTTTTATTTATCTTTTAAGCCTTTAGATATAGTTTTAGATATAGATAGATATTTCTATCCTTGAATAGCAATGTTTAGAAGTCTATAAATAAAGCCCATGGGGCTGATTTCTATTTATTCAATTCAGAAGCTAGAGAAGTAGTTCCACATAGAGGTTTTAGGAGTTCAAAGGTTTTAGGGTTTTGGCATTCTACGAAAGTTGAGTGCCGGGATTGTAAAGACTTTGAATATTAGTTTATTGCAAGTTTCTTTTCACACATCAATGTCTGTGATTGCGATGAGGCACGAGTAGTCCACCTACTTCTGGGGTTGGGGTGAGCCCAACGAGAGCCATGTCGGTGAATTAGCAATTTCAAAAGGAGGTATTTTTTCGTTATCTTAATCTATTCCCTATGTGCTTCATCTTTGATTGAGAAATTGAAGAACTCATGTTGTGAAACTTGGGTAGTAATTAGGATTTCTATTCAAAAGATTATATATGCTAATTATGAAAAGGAATAGATGCAATTAGGGTTATTGATCGCGAGATTTATATTCCTACTTGTCGGATTAGGTGAAAGCCTTTTCCTTTATCGATAAAGTCACCGCCTTTTGTGATTTATATTCCGCTTGCATGGTAATCGTTGTCGCAAAACCTAATCTTGGAAGTTCTCTTAATTCATAAAGTCACAAAACCGAATTTGCGTTGTTTTTACTTTCTGCCCTCGTCGATCTCGACCAAGCCTGGTCGATCTCGACTACTGATTCCCGATCCCAGATCGTCGTAGCTTACTTGTGCAGGAACTCGACAAGCCCAACCCGAAGTCGACGAGGACTGTACTCGATCTCGAGTAGCCCCTTGTCGAGATCGAGTAGCCATTGCCTGCGACTGCTACGGTGTTCGACTAGCCTGATCTACTGTCGACTAACCCTAGTCAAGATCTAGCACCTGTTGTCGACTTCTGTCCGTGAGATTCCGTCGCTGCCTTGGATCCGCTGACTAGCTTCCTCGAGGATTCGAACCTGACTTTCTCTTACTACATTGGAGGGAGTCTTGAACATTATTTGCTGGGATTTGATCGGTTTGCTTACTTTATTTGCTTACTGTTTTGCATTCTCGATTTCGTCCTTACAACAAATTGGCGCCGTTGCCGGGGAAGCAATCATTCGCGCCTTAGGTAGTTAGATCTCATGTTTTCTTTGAGTTTTCTTCTACAGATATATGCAGGACACCTTCGAGTATTTCGAAAGGGAAAGAGCGAGACAATATGCAAAAGAATTGGAATATTTGAGATGGATATACATCGTTGATGAGGAGGCATGGCTTGAGGGTGTACGCGCATTTAAGAAGCTCCGGGATTCGTCAAAATCACCACCAGAAGCCCCAATCCTGCTAGAAGGAGAATCTGAACTCGAGGTCGACCTTGACCAACACCTAGTCGATGTCGACCTATCTCCAATCGATATCGATCTATCTCTAGTCGATACCCAGGTATGTCCTTCCGCTATCTCAATTCCAACTTTGTCCTCTGTCTTTGAAAAACCATTTGAAGAACCTCTAGAGGAAGAAGAGCCAGAAAAGAAGAAGTTAGACGTCGTTGCCCATGTTGTTTCAAAGTCACTTCTGCCTTATAAGGTGAAGGCTATCCCCGACGATTTTGAGCAACCGATGTTCATATTCAAGTATGGGGTCCTCCCAAAGTGGCATGAAGCTCCGCGTGATGAGGTGGAAATATCTCTTCCCACTCCACCGTTTTGCTGTGGTAGAGATGCGCAAACAAATCAACCAATGGAGCGAAAGAGGTATGATTATGAGGTATGCAAATTTCTTTTATATATTCCTTTATGTATGCCAGCTGGAGCCCAGGAAGATGGATGGGTGGAGCCATGGAGCGTCCACTCGGGGAGGTTTAAGCTTCTTCACATGATGCCCCCGAATGACATCCCACGCTTCCCACCACCGGAGGAACCACCAGATCCACCTATACCTCCGGACAAAGATGAGCCAGGCTAATGCTTAATTGAGAAAGTCGGCCTAGCGACTATAAAATCTAGAGTTTGTAAATAAACATTTATTTTTGGGACTTTTGAGACTTTGTTGTTTTTGTTTGTTTTTTGGTTTTGAACATTTCTAGTTTTTCTATTGTGGGTATATGTCTTCTACACTTTTCAGGTCCATGGATAGAAGCAAGCTATATTCATATTCATACTCGGCCCAGGCGATTCCTTCATTCAATATTAAGAGGTCCTGCACGCCTGTCTAGTGAGTTTCTTTCTTTACCCTTGTTTTTATACAGTGAGGACACTGTAATGTTTAAGTATGGGGTGGGGGAAGGGCTTACTTTATGCATATTTGCCATATTTGACATTATTTGTGCATATTTGGAATTTATTGCTTTGAATTGCTACATGGCTATTTTGGAATACACTATTGATTTATGAGCTTATATGCATGTTTTCCAAAAGTTTAAAAAATGACCCCCATTACAATTTTTGATTAATGTCATGGAAGCTTTATTGAACTCGACGATGCAAAATTGGATTCATTAGAGATATAGCATGAAATTGCCTAGTAAAGGGAAGTCACAATGAAGTGCATTATTTATTGAAAACCATGAAATGAGGTAAAATTTGAAGTTGCTTTTGACATGTTGCATGATAAGATGATGGAGGACTTTATATTTCCATATAATGCTCATATTGTTATATTCCTAGCCTTACCTATGCTTATGCATCACAAAAGCCATAATATGCCTTATTTCATATATTGCTCCACATGATCTAAATATTGCCCATTCTTTACCTTATTTCCTATCCGGGGATTATGTTGAGAATAATGTTACATTATGGAGATTGTTATATGGTTGTTGTGTTGTTTTTATCATTATCGGAGTTTGGTAGGAAAATATTTAAAAATATGGGAAATTTAATGAGTGAAAGAAAATCCAATCACCCCAGGAGATAAAGGTAGATTGACCCTGCTCGCTGAGATAATAGTTCAGTGAGATGGGACACACATGTGAGGAGTCCAAAGCACTAAGTATCCGGGGCCATTCATGACACCCATGTTTGCGACTCGCGAGAAGGCAGTGCTGAGGTCAGAGAGGTAAAAGCATTATTATTGAAAAAAGCATTATGAAAGGTGATGAATCTTATGGAGAAGGAATGTGGAAATTGAGTTTGGAAATACTCCATTTCCCCGGATCATTAGCACCACATTGCCAAAAATTGCCCACCTTTGGCCTTTTACCAATCTACTCCTTATTTGAGCTTAAATTAAAGTCCTCTTGATTATTAATGCTTTGTCACGAATGAATGTTTTGCATAACCCTCCTTTTGTGAGTAGATGTTGCTTTTATATATTTGCACATGCATGGATCTGTGACACTAGTACCTTTTCGAGGATGGTAATTGATTGCAGGTTTATATAAGAATGAATCTAATATGTTGAGAGTTTTTATTTCTTCCCCTGAATGACAATTAAAAGTATTGCTTGAGGACAAGCAAGCTTAAGTATGGGGTGTTTGTTGTGAGCCTAATTTGCCATGTTTTACACTTAATTTTATGTCGATTTCTGCATGCATTTCATACATTTGGGTTAGAATAGTACAGAATCTGTGTAGTTTACACTTATTTGCCAATTATGGAGGTCTCGGGAAAGTGCGTTTCAAGAACAGAGCAGAAAGCTTAGAGAACTTTACTCGATCTCGAGTACACTTACTCGATCTCGACAAAGGCTGTCCGAGCACACCTGGTCGAGCAGAGCTGATCGAGGACACTGAGTCAGCGAAAACCCGATCCCGGAACCCTACTCGATCTCGAGGAGGCCTTGTCGAGATCGACTACACCTCAGTGCCATGTCCGGAGTCGACAAGTTCTGCCTTGCTGAGCCAACTCTACTCAATCTCGAGTACAGCTAGTCGAGATCGAGGAGCCAAGGAGCACCAGTCCGAGCCTTGTCGAGCAGAGCTACTCGAGCCAGCCAGCCCAAGTCAACACCAATCCTACTTGAGATCGACAAGCCCTGGTCGAGAGCGACGAGCGCCGTGTCCGAAGCCGCGTTACACAGTTTGCTGTCCGACGCGGTTTGGCTTTCCTTGGGGCCGAAGGAGTCTGAGATATTCGAGATCTATCAACATCTATCCACACCTATCAACACATGGAAGATTTTGCTCTTTAGATAGAATTTCCCTTTTTTGATTTAATTCCTAAATTACTTTTATTTATCTTTTAAGCCTTTAGATATAGTTTTAGATATAGATAGATATTTCTATCCTTGAATAGCAATGTTTAGAATCCTATAAATAAAGCCCATGGGGCCGATTTCTATTTATTCAATTCAGAAGCTAGAGAAGTAGTTCCACATAGAGGTTTTAGGAGTTCAAAGGTTATAGGGTTTTGGCATTCTACGAAAGTTGAGTGTCGGGATTGTACAGACTTTGAATATTAGTTTATTGCAAGTTTCTTTTCATACATCAATGTCTGCGATTGCGATGAGGCACGAGTAGTCCACCTACTTCTGGGGTTGGGGTGAGCCCAACGAGAGCCATGTCGGTGAATTAGCAATTTCAAAAGGAGGTATTTTGTCGTTATCTTAATCTATTCCCTATGTGCTTCATCTTTGATTGAGAAATTGAAGAACTCATGTTGTGAAACTTGGGTAGTAATTAGGATTTCTATTCGAAAGATTATAAATGCTAATTATGAAAAGGAATAGATGCAATTAGGGTTATTGATCGCGAGATTTATATTCCTACTTGTTGGATTAGGTGAAAGCCTTTTCCTTTATCGATAAAGTCACCGCCTTTTGTGATTTATATTCCGCTTGCATGGTAATCGTTGTCGCAAGCCCTAATCTTGGAAGTTCTCTTAATTCATAAAGTCACAAAACCGAATTTGCGTTGTTTTTACTTTTTGCCCTCGTCGATCTCGACCAAGCCTGGTCGATCTCGACTACTGATTCCCGATCCCAGATCGTCGTAGCTTACTTGTGCAGGAACTCAACTAGTCCAACCCGAAGTCGACGAGGACTGTACTCGATCTCGAGTAGCCCCTTGTCGAGATCGAGTAGCCAATGCCTGCGACTGCTACACTGTTCGACTAGCCTGATCTACTGTCGACTAACCCTAGTCGAGATCTAGCACCTGTTTTCGACTTCTGTCCGTGAGATTCCGTCGCTGCCTAGGATCCGCTGACTAGCTTCCTCAAGGATTCGAACCTGACTTTCTTTTACTACATTGGAGGGAGTCTTGAACATTATTTGATGGGATTTGATCGGTTTGCTTACTTTATTTGCTTACTGTTTTGCATTCTCGATTTCCTCCCTACAACAGTGGAGAGTATGTTCAGTGTGAGAAGCTTCATTTTACTAGCAAAATAATCTTTAATAATTGTTATTTAATGTTAGATTTTACATCATCATTTTAGAGCTATATGTTTGTAATTTGTTATATAAGGTTTTTCAATTGGCTACACATGTGTCTTCTTTTGTTATTGCCTTGTTAATATTTGCCTCATTTGTTTATTTAGTCTTTGTTCTTTAATTTTATGCTTATGTTCTTTAAGTTTCTGCTTATTAATTACTCTCTAATCACCTGTGAACTTTTATGTGTGAAAATATGCTCATTTTTCTAGTAGACATTCGATAATTATTGTAAGCAAACAATTTCAACCCTAGCTAGATGAATGACTTTTGAAAGCTATTTGTAGATTTAGATGTATTTATTTTCTTTAGCATTTTTATAGTTTTATATGCGAATATAAATACTAGTTTTAGTTTATTATCACTTTCACTCGGTCCATAATAGTTGTTTACTGATTGTCAATAACATCTTTCCCCTCTCAATATTGGTCTATTTCTCTCAATAAAACTTTTCCCACTATTTTTCTATTATAGATGGCAAGTGTTCGTCTAAAGGAATGTATGAGATGAAACTATTATCGTATCCCCTAACGAGGGCGCGGGAGACACATCAACCAAAGGATATCCTATCAATGAGAATTCTCCCCTATTAAAGGAGATGATGGAGATGATGAACAAGTTGCAGACATAATTTTGAGATGACAAGTAGACTCATTTTAGCACCAACAAAATAACTATTATGATTTTGTTTGCTCCATGATGGACGTTGAATGTTAAAACTCTAGGCTTGACAACATATTTTTGCTATATACATTCAATCAACAATATGTATGTGTGATTAAAATGTTAAATCTATGTTATATGGAAGTTTGTATTATGGTTATAACCTATTTGTGAAGTGGTTGTCATTCGTTATATTGGATTAGAATGAAAACAGGGAAGGGATAGATGAAATAGGAAAACAGGGAAGAAATGCTAGCCACGACACACTCCTGTCGCATGCAGAGAAAGCGCTAAAATTTTAGCGGGAAAATTTTAGTAGCCACGGCAAACACCCGTCGCAACTATTTTGGCTTGATTGGCTTCAGTAGCCTTTGTAGCGACGGATTGGCCGTGGCAATCATTATAGCCACGGCATTTCCCGTCGCTAGACCCTTTTGCCACCAAAGGTTTCCCCACGGCTGGTTTGCCGTGGCTATAGCCGTGGCTACTACCCTTTTGCCATAGCAAATGGTCTTTTGGCCACGGCAAACAGCCGTTGCTAATATGTTTTTTTTGTAGTGTAATTATCAATTAAGCTTGTCTTAAATTTTCCTACTTTATTTCTATCTTTAATTATAAGTTCAATAATGTGAATGTATGTGATTCATATAAGCCAATTTATTTTGAGTGATTTTTCACTAATTATGTGTTTTCCTACTAAAATTTGGAGCCTAAACTCTCATTCAGCTATGCCTTCTTAGGAGTTGCTGCAAATACATTTCAATAGCAAATTGTTAACTTAGAATCATACAATCCAATCCCTAAATCCCTAATTCAACAAAAAAGTTGTAATCAAATTTAGGAGCAAGTCGTTGATTCAAAATCCTAAATTTCAACCCATAAACACCTAATTGTCAAACAAAATTCCTAAGTACAGACCCAAAATCTAATACTTGATACCAAAAATTCTATGTTGTCCTACAAATCATACAATACTAACGTGTGAATAAGAATGTTACTCGTGAAGATGGGATATAGCCAAGGGTAAGGGAAACAAGAACTCCAACACTGACCGTAGAAATGACATTGTGAAAAGCTGATCATGAATAATACCATACAAGTTGAAAGTACTACCATTAAGTTAGCTTTTCTAGATGCACTCAATTGTTCAGACTAAGCATGTGTTTGGTAGGCTCTTTTGATAGATTAAGGTGATTCAGAAAAATAATAATTGCACATGTGTTTGGCCGGAGATTTTGGCGTGTGGGTGATGAAGATTTTGGTGATGGCAGGCGATTATTTTTTAGGAAAATCACCATCTTGGGTTCCCAAGATTATAAGTGATTGTGGGCGATTACCCCCAATTTTCCCTTTGCTCCAATCTCGGATCTTCGCATCATCTTCTCCACGGAGCTCTCTCATCTAACGATTCCAAGTAACACCTCCGCCCTTCCTCCCTGATCCGCCCTGCCACCATTTGCAAGAGGGGGACGACGGTCCCACTAGCCTCGATTCACCCCCTCCAAGTGGTTCTGTGAACCGTGGGAGATGCCCCTGCCACCGTCGGTTAGGGGGCGCTCCTTCTGTCCACCGAAAGTTGTGTGTTGCTACCGAAAACGCCACCCCATTTTGCATCTTCCTACCAACGCTGCAATTCAGAAGGGTGGATGTGGGTGATTGGGGGATTTCTTCGATTTTTGTATAGAAAAAAAATTAGAAGATTATACCTACAATGTTTGTATTCTAAGGTGATTTCTTGGAGGTGATTTGTTGGATGTGTGCGCCATTTGTTCGATTTCGTGCCCAATTTTTTAGGTTTTGTTTGTTTTCAATTGGGATCGATATGGATTCATTCGGAATTGGAGTTTTGATATATGCGATTTCCTACACTTGAAACCACCAGTTTGCTTATGCTTGAGTGCACAACCTCCCACGTTTTCCTTCATTGCATGTAGTTCTTCACTTCATTACATCAAATTGTTCGTTTCAAGTGAGGTGGATGGTTTTCAGTGTTGGTTTCGATTGGCATTGATAGGATATGTCTTCATTGCAGTGTAGTTGTCTCCTTCATTTTGTGTACTTCAATAAATTGCAGTGTACTTGTTGTAAAAGTTGTTTACTTCAATCAACTGAACTTTCGGTTTCATGTGTGTTTAGTGTAATCCATTGTCGTCATAGCACTTTGGTGGAAGCATCATTTGTTGGTACACCACCATATAGATGCAACTTCATGACTAGTTGATTGTAAAAATGACTTTGGATTCTTGATTGTAAATGCCATGCTTGGTTGGTGAACACTTGATTTTAAACCACCATATAGATGCAGCTTCCTCAAATGCCATGATAGGCTCTTCAATTGCAGCTCCATGTTAGCATCAAATGTTAATCTTTCTTCATGAATTTTGCCATTATCACACTTGAAACTACAATATATTTCCCATATAGATGCATATTGGATACCTGATTGAAACTATGACGTTGGTTTTGTTTTCCATAACCAGATTGTGGTCGTATTCTGACACCGACACCGACTCCGACGCCACTCATCGATCAGTCGACCCCGACAATGCTTGGTGAGTGATGAATGGGTTTCCCATACGGCGATGTATGGGCAGTCGAGGAAGACGACGACAACTTGAGGTGCAGTCCCAACTCAACGACGAAACTGAGGTTGAAGAAGACGTGGAGGATTACAGGGACCTACTTCATGACATGGAGGCTAAGATTAGGGAGCTTCACGCCCAGATTTCTACCTTTAGGGAGCGCGACCTTGTCCGTGAGGGTAGCTTCCACTTGACCCAGAATGACCTGCATGGTGCCATTGAAGAGCTCGCCCTAGCCCACACTTCCAATGACGTTCTCACTAAGAGGATGGCCGACGTATGCTAGTGACGAATCCAGGAATTTCTGTAAGGGGGGGCTAAATTTTTTTCCCTAGCTAGAAATGACGGTTTGAAATGTTCGAGCTTAAGATTCTACTTATATACACCCTTGACACCTTCAACCCTTCTTATATGTTGAATGACACAAAAAATGCCACTATGCTGTTTTGCGGATTCAAGAACCTACATCACCAACTGTAATCTAACACATAACTTCAAAATTATACAACTAACTCAGAAACTATGTGCAAAATTCTAATGGTGGTTATTCATAAGAAAGTAACAAATTCACAAATTCATTCTCACAACCACAATCATAAACCACAATTCCAAATCACAAACAACCGGGATTCACAAATCTATTTCTCGCCACAACCACAAACCACAATTCCGAATCACAAACAATAAATTCAGAGATCTATTTCTCACCACAACCACAAACCACGATTTTAATTTTCAAATCACAAATCACAAAGCCACACAATTATTTCTCAGAAATCACAAACCCTAATCGAAAATCCCCAAATTGATTATCATTTCTCAAATCTCAACTCCACAAATTCTAATTAAAATTGATTCACACTCAATCAATTGAACTTTAAAACAATCATATTAAAAGGAGAGGAAGAAAAATAACACAAAGCCACAAAATTATTTCTCACAAATCACAAACCCTAATTGAAAATCTCCAAATTGATTCTTATTTCTCAAATCTCAACTCCCCAAATTTTAATCAAAATTGATTCACACTCAATCAATCCAACTTAAAAACAATCAAATTAAGGAAGAAAAACAACTTACCTTTTGGAGTTTAGACTGAAGGGTTGTTTTGATTCGATTCCCCTTCACAGGTCCGGCCAGAGGTGGAGATGTCAGCGGCACCGGCGGGTCGCCCGGAGGGAGAGGTGGCGGCGGCCGGCGGCTCGGGGAGCTCTCACGATCGCTCGCTTTGTCGATCTGTTGCTGTCTGCCGCTCTGTTGTTGTAACGTCTGTAAGGATATATAAAAAAAAAGAGGTTGGTTTGAAAAAAAAAAAAAACATATTACAAAGGCAAAAAAAAAAGGGAGAACTAGGATACGAACCACAGATCCACACTCCCCTGTTTAAACACTTCCCGTTTCCTAACCAGTGAGCTATCTCGTCATTGTGATTATATTCTACTTCACTTCTATATATTACTAAATTAACAGATTTATAAAAATATACATATACCCTTGTTTT
The DNA here is from genome assembly GCA_037127255.1 of Persicaria tinctoria. Classification (NCBI taxonomy): domain Eukaryota; kingdom Viridiplantae; phylum Streptophyta; class Magnoliopsida; order Caryophyllales; family Polygonaceae; genus Persicaria; species Persicaria tinctoria. The sequence continues at coordinate 60,464,931 of JBANSL010000013.1, forward strand.
GGCCAGCGGGGGGCTTCAGCCATCCCGAGCCCCCCCACAGATCCGCCACAGCGTATGCACCTCCTAGGTAGGGACATTGGTAAATGTCGGTTTTACAATTCCTATATATTGAATTCAATATATAGGAACAAGGGCATTCTTGTCTTTTCATTGAGAAATAATCTCCAAAATATTCTACCCGCCAAACACTTATCATAGTTTATCAAAAAAAAAATCTCCATCTACACCATCTCCATAATCTACAAAAACAATCTCCATCTCCAAAAAATCTACATCTACCAAAGTAATCTCCAAAAAAAAAAAAACTACCGCCAAACACGCGCTAAGTTAGCATACCTAGTTAATTTCAACACAGAGAATGTCCGACAAGATTAAACTAGCAAGAAATTCATCAAATCTATAAAACTGAACGAATTCAACAAATCAGTAAATATTGTCATCTATCTAATTGAGTGTCATTGTTTGAAATGAAATTGCATCTATCTAATTTAATCAAATTTGGCAAAGATCCGATCTATCAATCAAATTTTGTCCTCAAATTTACAAAGATTCAAGCTATCAACCCTTTTTTTTCACCCAATCTCGAACAAACCCTAAGTTCTACAATGAAATCAAGAGAGAACGCAACAAGAGAGGACATCATCACCTCTGTCAATAGAATCCAACAATGGAGAAATCACAACATGATATGGACATCTTCACATATGGTTTCAATTAGCAGTGAATTTGGGCACACGATGGATGATGACGACAGAGCGAGCCAACACTTTGCACCACCACCATTGTCGAACTAGGGTGAAATCGGGTACAAGATGGATGGCGATGGCGAAACCAACATATTTGCACCACCACCGTTGTCGAATTAGGGTCTTCTTCAATCAACGATGAAATCGGGTACAAGATGGACGACGACGGAGGAGCCAATATCTTTGCACCACCACCATTGTCAAATTAGGGTCTTCTTCCCCGGCTCTCTTTGTTAGTTTTCCCCCTCTCCTGTGTGAAAGGTCAAGTTGATTTAGAGAATCTCCCTTGAATTTTTTTTTGGCAATTTAATTAATTTTCCTGTGTTTTTTTTATCAAATGATTAATTTAATGGCTCAATTTCCATATATGATCCATGTCACTAGTATCGAATAACACTAGTTTCAATGAACCATTTTCCCATTTTCAAGGGTTAATTTAATGGCGAATTTGGGGATATACCCTATAAAAAAAGGTTACAAAAATACCCTTATTTCTCCCAAATTGCAAGACATGCCTATTTAGGTATATGTGCAATAAAAGTATTGTCAAGTTATATATTCTTTTAACTAATATAAATATATAAAAATAAAATTTTTGGAAGTTACAAAAAATAGATTTTCAAAAATTGGAAAAAATAGGATTTTTGGAATTAAAAAAACATATTTTTGGAAATTGGGAAAAATAGGATGTCCCCCGGCTTTGAAAACGTCTTGTTTTGTATCCTAACATGTATATAATAATATTTGTTTGTTTTCTTTCCTATCAAGTTGTATGTGTGTTCCTGTCAACCTTTTGTTTTATATCCTGACATGTTGGGGTAAATATCTTGTCAATGTTTATTTTATTTCCTGTCAGGGTGTAAGTGTGTCCCTGTCGAATGTGAAAACTTGGGTTAATGACTTGATGATGCCCCCTGGCTATGAAAACATTTTGTTTCGTATCCTGATATGTTATATGTGTATAACACTATCATGTCAAAGTTTGTTTTCTTTCCTGTCAAGTTGTACGTGTGTTCCCGTCAACTTTTTTGTTTCATATCCCGATATGTTGGGGTAAATATCCTGTCAAAATTTATTTTATTTTTTGTCAAGGTATAAGTGTCCCTGGAAAATGTGAAAACTTGGATTAATGATGTCCCCCTAGTTTTGAAAACATTTTGTTATATATCCTGACATGTGTATAACAATATATATCATGTCAAAGTTTGTTTACTTTCCAGTCAAGATTTAAGTGTGTTCATGTCAACTTTTTATTTTATATCCTGACATGTTGGAGTAAATATCCTGTCAATGTCTATTTTATGTCCTGTTAGGATATGACTGTGTCCCTGTCAAATGTGAAAACTTGGGTCAATGATGTCCCCTCGATTTTGAAAATGTTTTGTTATGTATCATAACATGTGTATTAACACTATCATGCCAAGATGTAAGTGTCTTCATGTCAACATTTGTTTTTGTTCATGACAAGTTGATAAAAATACCTTGCCAATGTCTTTTTCTTTTCCTGTCAGTTTATAAGTGTTTTCCAGTCAAGTGTCAAAACGTAGATGAATGATGTCCCAACATTAATTACAATCTCCATTATGGAACTTTGTGAAAACGTTGAGAAAAGAAACTTTCATTGTGGAAATTAATCAGAACATTGTGCTTTACCATCATTCACATATGAATTTGCCAATGCAATAATCATCTCTTTCTTAACAACCACTACGTCTCATTGCTTGGCCAACCTAAGATTCTCATAACCTCTTCTTTAGAAGGCTACAACCCTCTTGATAATATTAACAACAAGAAACATAGATAACCGAACAGAATAAAATGAAGAAAACCCAAGTTAATGGCTCCAAAACAAGTTAATGGTTCCGAAAATTCAAACATCTATTACCGAAATTAAAAATCCAAAACATCAAGCATCAATGTTTTTTCCTACCGTTGTCAGCCTAAAATAATGTAACACCGGTCAAGTTCCAACCATAATATATACAAACCTACTTTCTAAACCTTTAACTACGCAATATCACATGGACTCCCATTTGCCGTTCTACACACTTTGCGCCAAAGATCTGAGGTATCAATCAATAAACTTGTCCTCTATAGCCTCCAAGTTAGATATTCCGGTGCTTAAAACTTCAATGTACTTGAGCGTTAATACTCCATAATCACCCCTACCCAATACATATACCACCATATTATTCATACACAAAAGTGTTATTAAACTCCTAGAATAATGACATTGATTCACTTACCCTCGCTTATTCCATTTCAAACCGATGGTGCAAGTTATCTTGAAAGGCTCTTCACCCCATCCCCCCCCCCCCCCCCCCCCCACCCCCCACCTTGGTCAATATATCAACTGGCTTCAATACTAGAGGAAGGCTTTTTCTTACCAACCTCATATCATGTTTCCCACAGGGACACACTTATACCTCTTACATCATCTTTATGATTTTTCCAAACGGTCCATTTACAATTATTTCCCAATCTCTAGGGGTGAGACTTCTTCAATCTCATTAACAATTGTCTTCCTCTCATTTATGTTTATTCTTCCATAAACAATGCCTCTTGTTTAGAACCTACATTGTATCTACATAGAAATATATACACTTCAAATCAATAACATTAATCTAACTAATTTCAAGCAATGTACCAAGGAAGTACTAGAAGGCCATACCACATCCTACATCACCCCTTCATGGCCCGAAACAGAAGAGATTAATTAAAAGGAGGTACTATAAGGTCGTGACCATATTTAAGCTTATTTGGGTTTCATAGATCTAAAGAACTTCAAACTTGAGTGGCCAAGTGTAGTGTTTCATATATCAATAGTTTGCATAAGGAATAATCGTCAATATCATAACAAAATCCATTTTCACGGATTAATAGTTCACTTGTTTACCATATGTTTCTGCTGCACAAATAATATCTCAACATAAAGTCAAAATACAGGATCTTCCGCCATAGCTTTAATCATTTGTATGAATTATTAAATTTCACACCCATCTTATCAAATGTCCATTGGACATGCAAAACCACAGTGTATGCCTAGAAATAGAGAACGACGAGCATGTTGGTGGCTAGAGATAGAGAGCAATACCAACAAGCTAAAAAAAAAAAGGTCAATGCAGGTTAGATAAGTCTTCAAATGCATGCCAAGAAATCTCATTTGGCAAAGTCTTCATACAAACATTTGAATATAATATCACAAGGATCATCCAAGTCTTACGACATTCTCATAGCAATCATGAAAAAAATCCCCAATTATTATTTTAACATTGTTATATTGATCTTCTAATTTTCACAAAATTTATGCACACTTTTCAAAATTTGCTCCAAGGCTCCAATCTTAAAAAAAATAACAAAGATCAATCAAAGGCGAACATTTCAGCCCAAGTTTAATGCTTCCATGTTTTATAAACAATAGAAGATAGAGAACCTAACAACAACTAAAATGGAGGTAGATTTCGAAATCGAAAATAGAAAGAGAAAAGAATAAGTTTAGCTAGTGAAATTTCGGGAAGGATGTTATGTTTTCTTTCATTCATAAAATTATCAATATGTCAGTGAACTTGAATATTTTGATTGTTTATTTTACAAAAAGATTTCTTACAGATATATAAATGCAAAAGGTCATTCATATCAAATGTAAATTCAGGAGATAACTGTTGGTTTGAGATTCACATATTAGATGATGACATAGTGAATTCAGGAGGGAGTTTGTTTGTCATGCAATGATGGTTTGATGATTTACCTATTATATAGCACGGTAAATTCAGAAGCTTAGCTTGTCAATAAATGTTGGTTTGAATATTCATCTTTTAGATGATAGTAAGTACAATAGCTAATTTTCCAAGTGTTGGAAAGCACATGGTTTTGGGTAAATTTCACAAAACCACCGTTGTATTAGGGCACTTCTAACAAAATCAACCACAAACTAGGAAATCTTCCAAAACCACCTAAAACTATCATATTCTTTCAAACAACAACATCTATGTTTTACAACATCTAATTTTTTATGCTTAAAAATTCTTTAATAATATACTTTGTATTTGCCTATTATTCTTACAAAAAGGTCAAGCATATCCAACGAAGAGCAAAAAGATGTCTCAAATCAACAAGAAGTCGTAACACTTACATTTTTTTTGAAGAGTTTCCCTTTGGATTTGTTATTGACAGGGTTTTTCCACTTCCTCATCTTTGTTCTGTTTCATCCCCGTCAATGGCTTCCATCTCTTTCATTGGACAAGGGCTTGAGTTCGGACTGATTCGACTTGGCATTGGATCTCCAAATTTCATCTTTTCTTTCCCAACTCCTCCCTTTTTAGGGCTCGAATCCTTACCACCTCTTGTAATCGTCATGTACTTCATTGCAACAGATTTTGGAGGCTAGGGTTTCTATAGGGGTGATGAGAGAGAGCTCAAGGTAAGATGATAGAGAGAGAGAGAGAGAGAGAGGACGACGTGAGGAGATCGACGGAAGAGAACGCTATACAACCATCGTGATTTGAAGGGTCGAGGGCAAAACAAGGGTCTGAGAAGGAGGAGGAAGAAGGGTCAGCGGAAGGGAATGCTTCCTTTGTTTTTTTAGTTTCTTTTTTCTTCTTTTATTTTATGTTCTTTTTATTGTCTACCAATTATTTTAAAAAATTAGAAAACTAAATATATATTTTAAATATTTTTTAAAATCATATTTTTTTTTTACTTTTTGGGTATTTTTGCAATTTTGTTAGACATTTTTGCAATATTTTTTAGTTATAAGTGCAATTTTTTAAAAAGCAAGGCATATTTGCAACTAACATATTGATTTTGGGTATATATTACTATTCTTCCTAATTTTATTTTGGCATAAGAGCTACTGACAAGATACCAAAACGACTATTGAAAAGACAAACTTTATTAAGTTACACAAATTAAGTCCTTCCCATTTTCATAACTCAATCTCCTACACTGCTTCTGCTACCGTCTTTGCCTATGGACGGGAATACTCAATTGTACGTGTTCGATCTATCACAAGTGATTATTTATCAATTAGGTGTTGGACAGACAAAAGAATTTCCATTGCGAAGGGGTTATCGATCAGTGTTGTCTGACAGAGGTTGTTAAGAATATTGTGTGCTCATCTCTACGTTCGATCTCCTCTCCCTTCAACTCTTCTCACCCCCTCTCCTTGCACCATCAGTGAATTGTTCTCTCCTTGCATATTATGTATACTTTTATTTTATTTTTACTTTGTTTTTAATTTCAAGAGATTATGCTTTGAAATTTTGGGATTTTTTTTTTTATGAATAAGGTTCCGTTGACAACTTTTGTTTGTTCTTGATTTCAATCGGCAACTTTGGAGTTCAATCTTCAATCATCCACCACTATCCTTTGATGTGACCTAGACTCATAGATTTTCCTTTGTTTTTTTTACCAAAAAATGTCCCACATCGGTTGTAAACACTTAAGAGGCAACAATTTTCTCCTATATATTTTGTAAGGCTTGCCATTTTCTAATACAAGTTAAATTTTTGAGTGAAAAGTTAAGCACATTTTCTTCCTTTGATGATTCCGGGTTAAGGATCATGTTTTTGGTGAGATGCTAAAAACAAAACCCTTTGGTGAGATGCCGAGGGAGACACCCTAGTGAGAGGCGAAGGTGTCGAAGGGTCGAGATCCTCAGAGTGCGATTCCGAGAGGATTGAGATCGAGTGTGGAAGATTCAAGGGTGAGAGGCTTGCGGATCTTGCCATACATATCCGGTTACTAGTAGAAAGTTCATCTCTTCAAATAAAGGAGGAACCTCGTCGTCAATCCTGGCGGCTCGGAGTGTTCCTGAGCACATCACCCTTTCAACCAGGCTTGTGCCCTTCGTACGATCTGGGCTTAACTACCGGCTAAAGCTAGTGCACATCGAAACTCTTCTCAGCGTTTGCCTATTCACTTGTGCCACCCACCCAATATTGTCACCCTTGGCCGCCGCTCACCATCCTTCCTAGCTGCCGCCACCATCCGCTTACACTCTCATATTTGTCCCAGCCGGCCGCCACTCCACCATAACCCTAATCTCTAAATTCAACTCTGTCCGCAGTTCCTATATTTTTTTAATTAAAGTTTTGGGTTCAGTTCCCTGAGGTTGCGCATTATTGCCTAAGTTATTGACAATGGAGAGCATATAGGAGGTAAGAGGTCGGCGTTGGATGTTCATCTCTTAGCCATGGATGGCGGCTGGCAGTTTCAATGCTCTCTCTTGGAGTCAATTTGTAATTGGTTGAAAAAATGAAAAGAACATGTGTGTAATTTAATTAAACTTATCTTGCCAATAGTCATTCGGACGTCTAGTCAACCTCACTCTTATTTTGGTGGTTTCCCCATAATCTTAGTTCTTAATTTAATTTAATTTAATTTAAGGTCTTAATCTTCATGATTCATTATTGAATGGTGGTTAGTGTATGCTTGAATAGGTAATTATTGAATGGTGGTTAGTGTATATGCATAGACAAGACAAAATCAAATGGTTGAAGAAAATAGGGAATGGTCCCTTCTCCCCCACTCACTTCAGTCCTATCTCTCTTTCTCTTTAATTTGCAATCACAATCTTTCTCCATCTCCAATTGATGTATGGCATATCAGCAAGAAAAAAGAGTCATTATATCATATATTTAACTTGATGCACAACCATTCAAAGTAAAAGATAATCAAAAGAGAAAGGGTCCACATGAAATAAAAAACACAAAAGGAAAGACCAAAAGGAAAGACCAAAAGAAAACATGGACATATATCATTACAATTAAGTGAACCATGTTTATCATCTAACCACTATCAAACACTACCGATCATCTAATTAACCACTATATATACATGCATATATGAGTTCTTAATATATTTCAACTACTCTCTTCATAACTCAAAAGATGCAAATTTACAGCTAGCATCCAAAACACTACCTGACGACATATATATGTATATTAAAAACCCAGAAAAGGGTAAAAAGAAGAAGGAAAAAAAGGGTGTGGGGGCTAATTGGAACACATCAGGCCCCAAAACAGCCGGCGATAGCGCGGTGGTTGTGAAGGTGATTGTGGTGGTGGTGGTGGTGGTGGTGGTGAGAGGACATCTCCTTGTCGATGGTGGAGTGAACCCATCGAAAGCGATCGACATGGCAAGGGATGGTGATGGTCCCTTTCTGGTCGAAGCCGTACTCATCCTCGGCCTCCTTGAGCAGCTTGAGGAAGAGAGGGTGGTTGATGTAAATGACAGGCACTATGAACCTCTGCCGCTCCTCTCCCTCTCCTCCTACTTTGATCGCCAAACAGCCCTTCGGCACGTCTGCCACCTTCGCTCTCCATCCCTTGTTCTTGCTCTTCACTATCCCCTTTTCTCCTCCCATCTCGACCTCGACTCACCTGATCTGAATATAGATTGGATTGAAGTGTAAGAAAACAAGAGAGGTTAACCGATCAATTAGATGAAAGTGTTGGGGTCAACGGCTACTAATAGTGAAGATGTGTGATGAGGGTTGTTGCCATGGTTGTTAGTTGTTACACCATATATCAGATTCTGTAATCCCCTCTCTCTCTCTCTCTTTGGTAGAAAAAGAAAACCCTAGAAAGAGTAGAGAGTAACGGGTTTATATTCTTCCATTAGTATGAAAGGGAAGAAAATCGTATTTTTTTTCCGATAATAGGGAAGAAAGACTAAATACGTATGGACACTGACAAAAGTATATAATACAACATATGTCTTCATATAAATGTAATAGTTTTGGTAATACATATATACTGTAATGTTTAGTCTATATATTTGACGTCCGAAGGCTTTACTTGGGATAGGTTAAGGTGTTCAAAATAAAATGCTACATAATTCTAATTTAAAATGGTCCGTGTCTGATCTTATATATAACATCGGATATATATCTTAATTATTGTATCTTTTTATTTTAAGGATTTTTCTAACTTAGCTATATTTGAAACAATATAATTTCATTAGGGAGATTCTTCCCTAATTAATCCTTTTATATACTTATGTTCTTAAGGTTATATAGGTCAGAAAAATCGTTGTTTTAACTTTTAATTATAACTTAATTAATTATACAAATTAGTGAGAAAAAATCAACTACTAGTACTAGTAAATGTTTTATTCCTCTCATTTGACTTTTCAACTTGTATATTAAGGAGTTAAAAATATAAAATATTAATTTTTTTTTTGTTAATTTTTAAACAATTTAATACATATTATTAAGATTTACATCCTCTGTCTCCTCTCCTTATCCCTCTCTCCCGTTCCTCCTCTCACAAACCCCAGTTTAAAAATAAAAATAAACTAAATTAAAATTAAAATTAATGAATAAAAGAAAAAGAAAATAAAGTGTTTTGTAATTAAAGACAACGAAGGGAGACAAGAATGAAGATAGAGGATTTGGACCCATATTAAATACTAAGGGCCATTTGCATAAACTAAAGGGTGTGCTAGAATCTTGAGAATTGCAAAGCTAGCATATGAATATATGATTGTGTAATGTACTATGTCCGTATAAAAAAACATCTTGATTGTGTAATGTACTATCTTCCTCTGTTCGTAAAATTTCTGAAAAATATCGACTAATTCGTAGGCGGGGATGAATTCCCGTTTACATACCCCATTAACTTCTACCTTCTGATAGGCTTTGTGACCAACCTTACTCTTTATACACGTGTATTTCACATGGGCAAGCTCTTCCTACATTTAATGAAATAGGGAACAAATCATTGGTACGCATTACGGTGATATTTGGTGCATGGTGGGCATGTGAGGGAAGCAGTTTGGTGTTCAAGGGTAGAAGAACCATAAAGCAGTGGTCATGAATGAGAAAATCAAGTATGATTCTCTGAGGCAGTTGATCATGGATAAGTTCATTGTGATGTAGTATTAAGCAACCATGGGAGACTCAAGCGGGGTGGGCGTATCGACTTCTCCTCATGGTGATGTAGTATTAAGCAAGTCATACCATCACATAGGATGACCCCGCTAATTGGGAGGCATCCTTGACAAACTCGAACACCAAGGAGATGGTCACCAAAGATATGGTAGTTAGTGGCAAGGAAGGTAAAAAGAGCGACATGGAAAAACATTCAGATGGCATGGGAGATTCGCAAATTGGTGATCATGTGGAGGAAGTGGTTATTATCTAGACTAAAAACGAAATCAAATAGGTGGCAAGAGGGAACAAGAAGGTGACATGAAAATCCTAAGTAGTGACAGGATAGACAGAGCGGATGGCATGAAAGGAGGGCACATGGACTTTATGGCAAGGGAATTCATTCTAGTAAAGAGCATCTTCAACAGTTTTCCCATTTTGGGGATTTTGGAGTTTTTGGAGAATTTTGAGGTATTTTTGGTCCAACAGATTCCCCATCTGATGAGAGGGTTTCTCGACCAAATAAATTTATAGTCAAGACTCTGCTATAGGATAGTGGAGTCAGGTTCGTCCTCAGGAGAGAAGTCAGCGGTTCTATGTTTAGTTGGTTTCAGGGTTCGAGGATAGCGAGAAAAGGTGATGAGGGTTGCTGTCGGCGTCAACTAAGACTTGGTCGATGTCGAGGGATGGAGAGGGAATGGTGGTTGATGTCGAGTAACCTGTGTAGAATTTAAAATAACAAAATAAAATAATAAAGGTGCAAAATTCCAAGGTTAGAGATCACCGCAACAATAAACATATGTGTAGATTATAAATCACATAAAGATGCGTTATTTATATCAAATAACTTTCATTATTAACAAATAGAAATATAGAGGCTTTCGCATAAATCCTAAGTGTTACTACCATTTCTTAATTAGGATTAGTCGGCTTTTGCAAATAAACCCTAATTACTATCCAAATTCATAATAAGATCGCTTTCACTTCAATATCACAAATAAGGAATTTTCTCAACTCCCGCAAAGGATTAAACACATAGGTAGATGATGATAAAGATATACAAATTCATAAATCAAACACATATCTATGTGGGATCACCCAAACCCTAGAAGAGGGAAAATAGAAACAAAACATAATGAAATAAACTATCTTTAACATTCAACTCAAACTAAAACTTACACAATCTTCCAATCTTTCCTCCTCTTCTCCCACTCGGGTCCTCTCTCTCTCTCTCTCTCTCCTATCTCCTTGCGCTCGAAGACGGCTTGACTTGAATTCATGAAAACCTAGCCCCTATGGCTTTATTTATAGTGCTCCATCTAGCTGATATAGGAAAGGAACAACTATATCTTCTATCTAATTCTATCTATCTATATCCTAAGATAAATGTTTGATAAATAAAAGAAATAAAACAATTAAATTCCCCCTAGGTAAAATAGGGAATTACTAATGTGGATAAAGTCTTCCATAATGATAGAACATCTCGTGCCTTCATGCCCAAGTAATCTCACATCCGGACTCCTACTCGATCTCGACTCGGATTTGGCTCTGGGCTCTACTCGACATCGACCAAAAGTGGTCGACGTCAACTAGGCCTTGCATCTCAATTCAACTGATGCTCGACCTCTGGTGTCCTGGTCGATTTCTAGTGAAAAGTGGTCGACGTCGAGTAGGTTTAGTTGACGTCGACCACTTCTATCAGCTTTTAGCATTCTGCTCTGTCTTGAAACACAATTTCCCGAGTCCTCATTCGTCCGATTGATGTATATGAATATGCGTTGGAAAAATCTTTTCGAGGGCTACAACTTTTATGAAGACATCAGAACTTTATTCAGAATGCCTGAATGGTGAAAAGTGGTATTTTCTCCGGCTGCACCATCCTATGCTCTTCCTTAGCTTCTCCAATGTCTTCATGACTTTCCTATAAGCTCCAAAGTGCGTTCGATTTATGCGAAATTAAACAGAAACTTGTGTTGAACTCCATATATTGCAAATAAACATAAACTGCACAAATCTCATCCTTTTCCAATATAAAAGTATAAAATATGGACATAAATCGAATTAAAAGTAGACATAAAACATGGTGAAATGACCGCACATCCCCATCCCATTCCCCGAAATGGATAAGCAACATAAAAAAATAGAGAGGATTCCCTAAATCTGTAGCATTCTCCAAACTAAATGATTCTCCAAATCTTCCAAATGAGGAAGCTATTGGAGTTAAAACAAAAATAATTTTAAGAATATGTATTTTGTTTCCTCATTTTGAAATTTTTTTAGGGAAACTGTTGGAGATGGTCTAACAAGGAAATTCATTCCTCTGAGATAGAATTTTTTCGAGATAGACGGAAACTCTCCCATCTATGAGTTGTACAAGATCGAAGCATGGAGTGCATGCTACAAAGATGTCCTCTACCCAGTTCTCTCCCAAGACACATGAAGAGTCCCCGCAACCGTTGCCAACTTGCATTGTACGTCTTTCTCCCTCAGTCCTTTGTGAAGCACAGGTCGAGTGATGTCCGTGTTTTAGTCATTTTTTATAGAGTCTAATTGAGTCATTTTGAATATCTTTTGTTAGTTTTATAGAGTCTAATTGATTCATTTTGAAACTATGCCCGACTCAAATGGTTCTAGAGATGAAGATGACATGTATGGTCATGGTTCGGGCCGCTCAACCCAAGGTGGTCAGGTGTTAAATCAACAAGAGTTCCCTAAGAGACACAGTGACATGTTTGTCTCTAGAAGTTCTACTATTGATGCATCTGAACTCTAGATATGCAACTGCCAATGGAAGAACTCTTACCCTATTGAGAACATTTTGGGAGATATTAACGTACCCATGTAGACGCAGTACTCCCTTCGCTTGTTGGGAGTCTCTACCAATTCTGGAAATGCTGAAGTTGATTCCAATAGCAAATGTCCAAGTCCAACCTTTTATGCTTTCAACAGATTCTAGACTATCATCCAAGTGCATTCTTGTGGATGAGAACATACAACTATGGGTTAGAAACAAGATATTGAGGGGTCACAGATTGGAGAAGCCTAGCAATCTTGTCTATGGTCCTATTGATCTTGCGTAGACCTCTCAAAACACAACCCGACCCGACCGCCCCGAAAATTTTCGACCCGAACCCGGAAATTTTGACCCGGGATTTTTTTTCAGGTCATCTGGGTTTCGACCCGATTGACCCAGTAATTTTGACCCGATTTTACCCGATTGACCCAGTGACCCGATTGACCCGGTTGATTTTTTAATTAAATATAATTAATTTTTTTTATATATAATTAAAATTTATTGCAAAATTGTCAAATCATGATTTTTTTAATTTAAAATGGAAAAAATTGACAAACCCGAAATCGGCCCGAAACCCGGTCAAACCCGGGTTCTTGTCAACCCGGAAATACCCGGGACCCGTTTTACCCGAGACCCGAAGTGACCCGACCCGAACCCGACCCGAATGACCCGTTTGACAGGTCAAATCTTGCGTAATACGTGGATGAATTACACTAACTCGAAGTGCTCAAGGAGAAGAAGGGTGTTCGATATCAACACCTCTATCTTCCGCGGGCCACTTAAAGCTCTCCGAATGCACTTGATAATAGTCAAGCTAGCTATCACCCTTAATCACAATGTACATTGAAATAGCCAAGCTCCTTTGCCTTTATAATGTTGCTTCTAGGAGCAAGAGTTGCACCCAAGGCAAAAATCTTCTAGCACTTGTTGCCACCACACTCGATCAATAAACATTGGTGGTCTCTAAAGATAAAGCTTATATTTACCTTTCTAGAAGGCAATTTGGAGCCATCAAAATTAATTTTGAAGGATTTTTTAGGTTGTCTATTCAATCTCAAATATTTATTTTCCTTTATCCACTTTTTCTTAGTTTTTGTTATTGGACATCATCCTCAAAGATAGATTTTGAAGCATACTTATTGAATAATTATTGTCTTTTGCTTGTCAAATATTTTTCCATAGGCACGACCATGCAATGACTAATTTCTCTTTTTGCTTTCAGTTATATGTTTTGAAGACCTCACATATGATATCAATAGTTTTATTGATGTTACGAGTGTTTTGGATTGTAGTTTCAATTTTTGAATTAATTCTTTTATTCAATTGTTGTCCATGTATACAACTATGAATATATGGTTGAACCATCAAAATGCATCTTCATCTTCTCCTCCACATCTTTCAAAGTCATCGAAATTTAATGTGCATCATTGCAAAGATTTATAACATCAAGCAACAATATAAATCCTAAGGATTAAGCATGACCACTCGCTAGGTCAAGAGTCGGGGAGAGGTGACCCGAACCCTAACCCAGGAATCTAATGGGTCCACGGGTTCAGGTCACCTGGCAGGTCACAAGATTGACGTGTCAATCCGCCACTTAAGGTTCGGGTTGAACGGGTTAGCGCTTTGCGATGGTTTGACAATTGACACTTTGATTTGAAAATATCGTGTCATGTTCACTGTTTACGTATTATTTTCATCAAACGTAAATAACCGAAAAAAATCAATTGTCAACTTACTAATGTCGATATTTTAAGTGAGAAACAACACCAAATTTATTGTTTTCTTTCAAATTCCCTTTCCTGGAATGTTTTGCAAAAATATTGGAACTAGAAGTATTCCAATATTTTTGCAAAACAGTTCGGAAAGGGATTTTGAAATAAAATAATAAATTTGATGTTGTTTTTTTTTCATTTGAAACTTCGACATTAGTAAGTTGACACTTGATTTTGATTTTTTTTTTCCGGTTTATTTACATTTTACTTGGGAAAAGAAGAAGAAGAAGAAGAAGAAGAAGAGTTTGAATCGGTTTTCCGTTTGCCTACGTATCCTCTTGGGGTTGAGAAATCAAAGCCCACATATTGTATAAGTCTGAACCCCCGCTTACGGCTTACCTATGCATCTTTGGTCAATGTTAATTTCTCTGGATGCTTTAATTGGATATGACATTTGTAGTTCATATATCCTCCTCCCTTTGGGTGCCTGAAGATCGTCATGCAAAAGTTACACTTGGTCAAGAAACTGGTTTCATTCCTCGAAGACTTCGTGAACATGCATTTGAATGTAGCAACCCGAAATTAGGCCATAGTCAATAGCGTGTCTTCGTCCTTGGCACTTGGGGTCCCGGCATCGGCCTCCCCATCGGACTCTTGAGTTGGGATCTGGGAAGGATTTCCCTGAATGACAACCTCCTCCTCGATCTCCTCCTCATGTCGCAAATCGAGTAGCGGGCCTTGGACACTCGATTCGCTTCCGCAAACGCTTCTTCGACCTCGGGAAAAAAAATTCAACAAATTTGAATTAAATATAAACTAAAAATCATGCAAATATGTAAATATAATAAATAACAAAATAAGCAAAACTTTAAGAGAAGGAAAGTGCGGATTGAGAGTAGGATTTATTTCGTCATTGATGAGAAGCGCTGAATTCTTGAAATTCCGACTCATCAAGCACCTACTTCCGACTTTCACGATCATAGACTTAATACAAAGCGATTATAGAGAGTGAGATGAGATTATAGGAGATGGTTGATGTGTGAGTGAAATGAGAGAGAGAGAGATGAGGCTTATTTAAAACTAAAATCGGCAGGAAAAATACAAAAACCGAACGTTGGGCAACTTTCGATCCGGTGGGTCGAACGTTGCCCCTATATTTTTTTTTTACCAAGATTGAGCACTTGAGCTTGGTTGGATACTGGTTTTTTACTAGGTTTTATGAATGTTCGTTTCTAAAACATTTTTTTTGTTTCAAATGTAATAATTTCTTCACATGTTAATCATTGTTTTACTAATTTCTCTCACTCAATGTTGTGATAATCCAAATAATAATACACAATTACAAAACACACAAGTTTTATTTCAAGTCGAACAATGATTACAACCCAAACCGGACTCCTCGGTGGGGATCGATTTTCAACTTCTAAACTTGAAATGAAAATAAAATTAAAAACAACTTACATCCTACTTTATTTAATACTTCATCATATTTCAAACTTAACTACTTCATAAAATAAACCCAATACAAGCTAATTACCTGATCTCGAAGCTTCGGCCTTGTCGGGATGTTTCTTCGAGATGTGTTTCTTCAAATTCTCATAGCCTAAGTTATTCGTCACCTTGTATTTATGAGCACAATATCGACAAATCACTTCGAATTTGCCCGGGCCTAACACGACCTTGTTGAAATGATGCGTGAACAACAAACACGTAGGAACTTCAACTTCAGTTCTGGAACCAGATCTATCCGCCACTATGATGAAATGGATAAAATGAGAATTTTTGGATGCTTATAATTTGATAAAATATATGAAATAAATTATGGAGATTGCAGTGGAGAGGAGAGGAGGATTGGGGAGGTGTGTATGATTATGTGAATTTATAAGCTCGTAGGAATCGGAGCTCGGCCCCAACAAAAAAAGTCCCGGACATGTGGGGCCCATATTCCAATGACAGTATTTTTGAAAAGGTGGGTTGACCCGGTGGGTCAGCGGGTTCCCAAACCCTCGTACCTAACCCTAACCCACAATCCGTCTTGACCTTTTGACCCAAGAATCCGCACCCGCCGGGCGCCGGGTCAGTAAACCGTACGACCTGGCGGGTAACGGGTTAACCCGACCTGTGGCCACATCTACCAAGGGTGCACATGACCTTGACACGAGGAGCAATTTATGTGGTGAAAATAGGTGGTTTGCCGCCAAAGGAAACCTGTAGGGCCCAAAATAACCCCAATTGGTCAACCCATTGGAAGCCAACGATCTTCAGCCTAGACGACGAAGGCCCACAATCAAGACAAACAGATTGATTTAGCTGTTGGAACAGGGCGAAAAATCACGGAGGGATTATTGCTTAGTCGGATCTCCGGAGGAATCCAGTGAAGAAGACGATGACAGGGTAAATGCACTGGAACATTGAGAAGTTGATAGAGCCAAGGACGAAGACCATCTTCGACCGAGAGCCATTCAAATAATATAAGCACTTTTTCTAAAGTTTTCATCCCCAATAATTGGGAATCCTCTAGGTAATAGTAATTTCTCTATATATAAGTGTTTTCCATACTTTTTTTGGTATACTCGTAACCATAGCTGTAAGATCATGAGATTGATTGTAAAGTCCTTGGTGAATATATCAGCGTACTGATAGGAGGACGGGACATGTAGAACACGGACATGTCCAATAGCAACCTTGTCTCAGACGAAGTGGAGATCGACCTCAATGTGCTTCGTGCTCTAATGCTGGACTAGGTTGCTAGCCAGATAGATGGCGGAGACGTTGTTGGTGTAGACCAAGGTGGCCTTCTGAAGAGGCCATCTGAGCTCAAGAAGGAGATTGCGGAGCCAAGAGTACTCGGAGATAACGTTGGCAAAACCTCTGTACTTTGCCTCGGCGCTAGAGCGCGACACCACAGACTATCGCTTCGCGGACCACGACACAAGGGTGTCATTGAGGAAGACACAATATCTAGACGTGGAGCTACGTGTGTCAGGACAACCACCCCAATCCGCATCAGTGTAAGCAACGAGATCATGCTTAGAGGTAGGAGTGATTGTGGTGCCCAGCTCGAGGCTGCCGCTGATGTATCGGATAATCCGCTTCAAGGCCTAAAAGTGGGGTTCCCTGGGCGCATGCATGAACAGACAGATCTGCTGAACGGCGTAACTGATATCTGGCCTTGTGAACGTAAGATACTGCAATGCACCGACGAGGCTCCTGTACAACGTCAGATCATGAAACAGAGGACCAGAATGAGCACTGAGCTTGTTGGATGTATCCACAGGGGTGACTAGTGGCTTGCAGTTACTCATCCTGGCCCGAGCAACAATCTCAACAGCATACTTACTCTGAGAGAGAAACAGCCCAGACGCATGACGCTGAACAACGACTCCCAAGAAGTAAGACAACGGACCCATATCTGACATGGCGAACTCGGCACTCAACTGCGAAATAATAGACATCCGAAAAGCATCAGAAGAGGCGGTGAGGATGATGTCGTCGACATATAGCAACAGAAAGGCCATGTCCGAGCCTCTGCGATAGATAAACATAGACGCATATGAGCGGCTGCCAACGAAGCCCAAGCGTAGCAGATGAGAAGCAAAGCGCTGGAACCAAGCTCGCGGAGCCTGTTTCAGACCATACAGAGAGCGCTTCAGGAGACACACGTGCTTGGGACGATCAGCATCAGCAAACCCCGGCGGCTGAAACATGTAAACTGTCTCATTCAGATGGCCATGCAGAAAGGCGTTCTTGACATCCAGCTGATGAATTGCCCAATGTCACGACAAAGCTAAGCTCAACACCTCTCGGATAGTGGCAGGCTTGACCACAGGGATGAACGTCTCATCACCATCAATACCTGTCTGCTGAGATCGACCATTGACCACAAGACGGGCTTTGTAGCGCTCCAACGTCCCATCGGAGCGGAACTTGTGGCGGAAGAGCCACATGCAGCGAATGAAGTTCGCCTCAGGAGGGCAAGGAACCAGAACCCAAGTACCATTCCTTGTAAGGGCCCTGTATTCGTCGAGGATAGCCGTCTGCCAATTGGGGTCGAGGAGGGCTATTTTTTGGGAGGTGGGGATGGGGGAAATGGAGGTCGGGTTGGAGGCGGGAGGGGAGGGGGATTCGGTGAGGACGGAAGGAGAGGATGCGGCGGGGGGATGCGGTCGCGACATGGTGCCCGCGGCCTGTTGATGTGCGGCGGCCGCAACATCATGCTGCGACCGCAACGAGTGTCGTGGGTGGGGAGAATTTGGGTGGGATTGATGTTCGGCGGCCGCAACATAATGCTACGGCCGCGGCATCGGGTATGGTGGGGGTCAAGCTGAGAGGATGTATGGAAAGGGGCGGTAAGGTGAGGAGTGGTGTTCATGGAGACGATCTGACGAGGTCGAAAGACACCATAGATGATGCGGGTGTGTGGTCTGGTGGTAGGAGGTGGTGGTGGTGGTGGTGTAGGGGGAGAGGCAGGAGCACCGGGAGAGCTCCGGGGAAGAAGAAAGTGAGGGAATGAAGACTCAGACTCAGACGGAGACACAGGAGGTGTAGAAAAGGGGATGGGAGGAGAAGAAAAGGGAAAGCGAGACTCATCAAAGGTGACATGACGAGACAGAATGAGCCTATGGGTCTTCACATCGAGGCAAAGGTAACCACGATGATCAGACGAATAGCCAAGAAAGACACAAAGAGTGGAGCGCGTGTGAAGCTTGTGAGGGGCGGTGGAGGACTGATTAGGGAAGCATAAGCACCCAAAGGTACGAAGGTGATCATATCTAGGCAAGGTGCAATAAAGTGTCTGAGTTGGTGAGCGATGGTGGAGGGTAGTAGATGGGAGAATGTTTAGGAGATAGCATGTGGTGGATAAGGCGTGAGGCCAATAGGGAAGGGGAATAGATGTGTGGAAGAGGAGAGAGTGCATCATATTGGTAATGGTTCTGATGATTCGTTCAGCCTTACCATTATGTTGGGAAGTATAATAGACAAGCGATAGGAGATCCCATTCGTGTTAAAGAAAGTGTGAAAGTCTTTGTTATCAAATTCGCGGCCATTGTCACATTGGAAACACTTGATAGAGGTGTGAAATTGTGTTTTGATGTAAGCATGGAATTTGGCAAAGATAGGAAACACTTGAGACTTAAAATGCAACGGGAAAACCCATAAGAAATGACTATACTCATCCAGAAACAAAAGGTAATACTTGTGACCCTCCTTTCTAGGCACAAGAGATGTTCAAATATCACTATGAGTTATATCAAATGGTGCAAAAGTAGTGTTTAAAGACCGCTGAAAAGGTAGTCTGGCATGCTTGCCTAACTGACAGGAAGAACATAAACTAGAGCGAGGCTCTTTATTACATTTGACAAGACTCTTAGAACGAAACAAATCTAAAACTACAGAACTGGGATGACCAAGGCGTGCATGCCACAGACTGGATGACGATGCCGAAAGGGCGACAAGACACGACGGGCTGGATGGTGAGGGCGACGACACAAGATAGAGCTCCCCGGTGCTATTACCTCTCAGGCGAGTAACCCCCGTAGTAAGATCCTTCACAGAGAAACCAAACGGATCAAACACAAGAGAAACATTATTGTCAGTGGTGAACCGACGGATAGAGATAAGGTTTTTGACAAGTTTGGGGGCAATTAGGACATTGTTGAGGTGTAAAGGGTTGGTTGGGGTTGGTAATGTGGCGTGACCAATACCCGAAGTAGCAAGATGACCACCGTTGCCGATGATAATAGAATGTGCAGGACCCTTAAAAGAAAGAGAAGAGAGAGTACCTGAGGAGTTCGTCATATGAGATGTGGCGCCAGTGTCTATGTGTCAAGCGGAGTCAGGAGGTGCCAGCTGCTTAGAGGAGAAGGCGTGATGCACATCAGTCGGAGCATAGGTCTGATTAGAAGGAGACGGGTAGGCCTATTAACCGGCGGATCGAGGAGCTGGACCCAACAACCCCGCTCCCTGCTGACGGTTGGGATACGAGGATGGTGGGCGATAAGTCACAGGTAGGTAGCCATAAGGCATCCAAGGCGGATAGCCGGGGATGGGATACCAGGAGGGGCGTGGGGATTCCGACGTCTGCTGCGGCCGCCGCCCATTGATGCGTGCTGCGGCCGCGGCCACCGCCTCTCTGCGTAGGTGGATCGTGGTTGCGACTCTGTTGCGGGCCATATGTCTCGTCAATGTCGCTTGACGAGACCAGGGCGGTTTTATCCTTGGCGACGTCGGTGGTCTGACGGTGAAGGCGAGTCTCCTCCAGGATCAGCTGAGACTAGGTCTTCTCGAAGGTGGGGAGAGGTTCCGTCTGCTGGATATGAGTAGCAGCAGCATTGTATTCAGAGGGAAGGCCCGAAAGTACCTGGAGGACAAGGCGAGTGGCGCTAGGTTTGGAGTCGACGACACCCAATTGATCAGACATGGTTTTGATATGCTGACAGTAGTCGGAGATCGACGGGAAAGACGCAAGCTTGCAACTTGAGAATTCGTGCTCAAGCTAGACGGCACGAATGGACTTATTGTCCTGGAAAAGATTCTGAAGCTTGGTCCAGGCACCCAAGGCGTTGTCTTTGGGGCCGAGGATGGTTGTCAATAGATCTTTGGATATGGTGTTGAAGATCAATTGAAGAACGATGGTGTCGAGTTGAGCGAAGAGCTCGTCGTCCTCAGTGGTGGGATGAATGCTAGAGGAATCGATGTGGTGGAGGACCTTATGAGCCTTAGCATGGGTCGTGAAGAGGTGAGACCACATGGTGTAGGAACTAGATTCATGATCAAGGATGATGGGGATGCAGTTTTTGATGTTGGAAATGATGAGAGCGGAGTGGAAGGGTGGCTTGGTAGAGGTTGTTTCGGCGGCCATTGGGACGAGAGGGAGAGAGAGAAGGGTCGAGAGAAGGAGGGGGTCGGCGGCTAAGGAGGGGTGGCTGAGAGAGGGTGACCGAGAGGGGGAGGTGTCGGCGGCGATAGGGTGGCCGAGAGGGTTCGGAAAGGCGGCGGCAAGGGGTGGCCGGCGGCTAGGGTTGGAGAGAAAAGAAAATTAGGTTTTTTGGGATCTTAGGTTGTTATATCATGCAAGATCATGAGATTGATTGTAAAGTCCTCCTTGATGATTTCATTCATTGATTAAATATATATATAGGTTACAATGGATTTGGGCCTTTTAGCCCACTATACAATATAAAGCTCATGTAATCTATCAATAGCAACCTTCAATTTTAGCCTAAACATACGTTAAACATACTTTCTTTGGTATACTCGTATTCAATATGATCTCAAAGAGGCCAATAAGTTTTATATGATCCTGTCTAGATTCGCTGATTTATCCTCTAACAATACCAATTTGTCTATTACCCGAATCATTGCTGATATAACTTTGCAATTAAGCATTGCAAACATTTCCACTACCAGAGTGCATCCCAATTAGATACAGTCAACAATGAATGACCTTCCCAGTTTAGCAAGCTTTAACCTGTGTCTTATAGTTGCTAATTACTCAATTTGTAGAGGCATATTGGTTTGATATAATGTGGCTGATTTCAGTCTTTGCCTCGCATCGTAGTCACAGAGAAACACGTACAAAAAATATGATGAAGGGCCTCACTCATTCATGGAGCGCGCATATGATGTGAATTAAGTTCATTCAAGTAGTGTTGATAAATTCTTTGCTTCCCCATCCCGGCCATTATTGTTCCAAGATACCTTGAGTGTCCCAGATTAAGTTAAACTCGGCATTCTGTGTTCTTCACGATGCCTTTGTTTCGTCCCATATATGGTTTATACGACACTAACAATGTGCTTTTACCTTTTATTCTTCTGCTATGTACGTTATTGTTCTTTTTTTTTTCTTGGGTAATTCTGTCTACCTTCAATTACAAGTGGAATGGACATATGATTTTAAATCTTCTCGGACAAACAATTGCATCTACCTACTGTGTTGAGAGATGTCAAGAGACCAAAGAGACCCACATGCTACTTCTTCTATTGACAATTGGATTTAGGATGGAACCTCCCTCGGCTTAATTTTTTCATTGCAAAAATGTAGGAGGACGAGGTCTCTAATTTCATGTTCCTTGAAGAATCATCAAAGTAAAGCTATAAAGTGCGCGCAGGGAGATAACATAACATCTTTACCAAGCAAAGTTATACTGGACAATGACAGAACTGGTGCAAATCGTCATGGTAAGCTTCTGTAAATAGCGAGGAAAAAGGATCTAGTGATTGTCAAGTTTGTTAATAGTTGTCCTAATATTTATAACATATTATGTGTTCCAATGTGATAAGAGTGCGACCCAGCTTGCAGTGATTCCGTCAATAGATGCTTGCAGCCTCAACGTACAAAAGAACTCGTGACACTGTCTTTTTGATGAGAAGATTGTTGCTTTGATTATGTTCATTTATTCTTAGAAGCTTGTTTGTGATTTTGGCAACTTTAAGAGTTTAGATAGAGAACGTAAATGACAAAGTTGTATTGCAGAAAAGGAAAATAAAGACCATGTCTTCGTTGTGACTCTTGAATTGATACTAACCTTCCTTCGTTCGCCTTTTCTTAGTTGTATGTGGAAGTTGAATCTGATGCTTTCTTTATTCCTGTCCTCTAGCCCTTGAGCCTCCCTTTGTGTATTTGTGTGCTTTTCACATACAAATGTTTGATTTTTTTAACATTTAATATGTTGTTGATGGCCTTAAAAACATCTCTAAACTTACACCTAGAGTATAAATAAGCTCTTGCATCAGCCTATTTGCTTCACATTTCAATGTTTGTTTGATAGACAAACATCTAATACACTTTACTCGAAGATGGCGAATCAGCCTCCTACTCGTCCCTGGTTCCGTCTACCAACCATGGGACGACAGCCAGCAGCACCTTCCCCGGCTCCACAACCACAACCACCTGCTCCTCAGCAGCAGCCCAGGGTCCCCATCATACGCCCTGCATTCAGGCCAGCCTTCGCTTAGGCTCAATCAGCTCCACCACCTCCACCACCACCACCACTCGCTCCTCCAGCTCAACCCACTGTCATTGCGCCGTCTTTTACTCCAACTCAACCTCCAAGCTCAGCTTCCCCTCCACCTATCCAATTACCTCCCCTTCTCCTCCTCCTTCGCGTCTTGCTACTCCCCCATCTACTCCACCTTTTGTTGCATCACCTCTATCACCTAAGCCAGCAATGACAAGTGCTAGATCCCTTGGGTTTCAGCCACAACAACCATCGATCTGATTCCCTTTCGCCGAACAATTCTAAACTGCCAACTCCAATAGCATCACCTAAAGTAGTTGATCGGCGGCTTCAGACTCAATCCCCAATCAAGACGACTCGCTCCCCTCCTCCAATCAGCTTACCTCCATCTCAGTTTAACTCATCCAAGGGAGAACCCGAAACTAGGAGTTTGCCTGACGCCGAGCAAGAGAAGGTGCTATTGCAGGAGACTTTTAACAAGAAGGTGGTTTTCCCTACTGCTGAGGGAAATTCACACAAAGGCTTTGGTCACAATGCTTCAAACAAGCATGGAAGGCGCAAAGGGGGAGATGGTCACAAGTCATTTTCTGACTTTGATGATGGTAAAACTATGAGGATCATACCCATAACCATGACAGGTCACAACAAAGGAGCACTCATGGAGCTGGACTTGCCTTCAAAGAGAGACAGACATGGCAACTGGGGTAAACCTCTTGAAAGAATGAAATAACAAAGTCGATGTTTCAAACAACGACTTTATAGTTTTTTTTGTGAAATAGCTAAGAAACCAAATTTATTTGGGATTTAGCCAAAGTGGTAGCCCAACTATGGAAAAAAAGAATGAAATAACAAAGTCGATGTTTCAAACAACGAATTTATAGTTTTTATTTATTTTAAGTTTATTGTGATTAAAGAGGTGAAAACACACACACACATAGACAATAGATCAAATGTACACAACTCTTATTGTGTATCGTGTTAACAAATATGAGCCATTAAATTAAGATGATCAATTGATGAGATTAAAATTAACTTCTGATTATTCGTTGGTATTGAGAGATTATTTAGTGGAATGAAATTATTCAGCGGTATTGAGCGATTTTTTTGTTAAAATAAAATTTACATTTTTTACACTATTTGTACGGACGAATAATTACACCATTATAGACGAATAATCATGTAAAAACAGACGAATAATAATGAACAAATAGACGAATAATTTCTGCATACACAATAAGATTTATGTACAAGATGAGAGTTGTGTACACCAGAACTAACAAAAAAACCTTGCCCATCATCACATAAAGGTAGTCAACAGTGCTTGAATTGGCCAGCGGTGCTGTTTCTGCAGGATGGTGTTTGACTTCGTCGATGTGTAGTCTACGCCCCCACCGTGTTTCGTTTAGTTTTGCCTAGTTTCGTGTTTGTTTATACTGCACCTTTTATGTTTTCTAACTGTATGCATGTCTTGAAGGTTTACTGTTTGCTAACTTGTCGGCTATTGAAAGTTAGATATTTGTGATCTCCAATTTTTACTTAATAAAAAAACATAGAGGTAGTCAGCCACCGCCAAAAAAAATAGAAAAAGAAAAAAATAGAAAAAGTAGTTATAAGCTATAAAGCACCAATATACAATTCACATCAAATATCGTTATGAAAAAAAATTCTAGAAAGAAGGGCTCTCCCTTTTCTCTAGAATTGTGTAGCCTTTTGCCCCAAATTTTCATAAGCAACCCCTAATTATATCATCCCCTTTCCTTTCCATTATGTAATCGATCTTGATGTTGCCAAATTTCTCATCCAAACTCTGATCTCTAACCCACCCCATTTGATCCTCCTCTATGGTGTTAATCTTGGCCGGCTGGTTCGATTGTTTATCAGTCATCACCCCTCCTTCGTCATCCGAATTGGGGCTTTTGCGACCGGGCTGCCATCTTGGTCGGCTCTTGTCTCCTTTCTCCGGGTTCATCAGTGTTTGCTCCGGGGCTGGTCACTGATGGCTTGACCTCTTCCGGTCGCCATCTTCGCTTACTTCTGGGGGGCGACCTGTCGCCTGCTTCTTGGTCGTCTCTCTCTCTCTGGCAGGTTTCGACGGTGCTGGCGTAGCCTAGGGACCTCGACTCGGATTCTCTTCGCGTGGTGCTTGTCAGCCCTTTTCGGTATCATCAGCTCTCGACCTTCCTTGGTCTTTAGGACCCAAGCTTCGGGTCCTTCGGGCCCAAGGGTGAGGTTTTTCCTAATTTAATATAATAGAAAAATATAATCAGAAAACGCCCGATAGGGCCTTTTGAAATTCCCAAAGGGTTTGTTGAAAAAATTCCCGAAAGAGTTTGAGTAAATCCACCCCAGAGGGTTTGACTATATCCCGCAAGGGATCGTTATTATTCTTATAGGTGAAATCTTTTTGGTGTTTTGTTCGAGCAGTTTGCGGCTCTGCTTCCGATGTTTCAAGGAGGTCTTCTGCTTGGTTGGGGGTCGTGGAGTCTAGAGGCGGGTCTTGCTGGGGTCGAGGTGGTACACTTAGGGCGACTCCGTATCCGGGATTGTATTTCCTTCGAGTTCGTATGCACTACCCATAGGAGTTAGAGTCCTGCTGTACCACTGGCCTGCGGTGTCACTGTTCGGTGGTGGTTGGCTTCGTTCTTCGACGGCTTCCTCATCATTTTTGGAGTTGGTCTTTCTGAATCGTTTTATTGTAGAGTTTATTGTTTTTTGTTTCATTTCGCTTGTTTTCTGTATTTCTATTATTTTTGTTGTACGTTTGACAGTTCGCCATCTGCCGACTTTGTCGGTCTCTCGACGAGTCAGGCCTGTCCGACATTCGAATTTTTACCTAATAAAAAAAAACAATTCACAAATTGGGGAAAAAAAGTGTAGTTGTTTGAAATAGCGATTAAATTAATATTTTTAGCTTCAATTATGTATTGAACCTGTTAAATTAAGTATTTCAATTCCATTTTTAATATGAACATTTTAAGTCTATTGGGTTAATCTATATAGATTTTACTATAGTGACCTTAATGTTTAAGGTTACAATTATACAAGTTGTATGGATTTCATGATTTTTCCCCACAAGGGTTTTTGCATATTTAAAGTTGAAGTAAATGTCAGTTTTATATTTATATCAAACCCTTGCCAACATATAATATAATAACTCAACTTGAAATAAGTAAGACGTAATTAAATCTATTTATAAAAAAGAAGATGTATACGCATAATTGACTTGAAACATAATTTTTAATTAAAAAAACAATTATTTATTTTTGTTAGTAAAGATTTGTCAGTATATAAGCTCACTTTTTTGTTTATAAAAGATAACGTGTACATTGATCGAATTGGTCTTAGAACATACTTTTACTTATATGTGTTGTGATTAACTATACAATATATTTAATGAGAAAAGAAAACTTGTAAAATCAAACTATAAGAAAACATGGGTAAAGTAAACATTTTTATATTATTAATTATAAAATTATTGTTTAATAATTTTATTAAACAATAATTTTTATAATTTTTATATTATAAAAATTATTGTTTAATAATTTTTATAATTATAAAATTATTGTTTAATAATTTTTATAATTATAAAATTATTGTTTAATAATTTTTATATTATTATTATTATTATTATTATTATTATTATTATTATTATTATTATTATTATTACAATGTGAAATGGAGAAAAAATAAGCAAAGCACAACATTGATTTTGAAACAAGGGTTACACAATACAACGATAATAAAAATAAAACCGAAAATGCAGTAAACCAAATATTACAATACAACGATAGATGCAAATGAAACGAAAATGCAATTGTTGAAAGGATAACTTGAACACATACACCTAATTCTCATCTCCTTGTGGTCCAAATCTATGCCAAATATGTTCAACCAAGTCTTCCTTGAGTTGATGGTGTGAATCCCTATCTCGAATACAAGCTCGGTTTTTAATGAGGTCGGTCATCGCACGCGGTAATTCCATCTGGGTGATCCCATCATCTACGACTTGATCAAATTCTGCTGTGTGGAATTGTAGTTGGTAGTCGTCACGTTCATCTTCAACAATCATGTTATGGATAATGATGCACGCCTTCATTATTTTCCCAATCAATGCAATATCCCATGAACGTGCTGGACGACGAATAATAGCAAAACGAGCTTGTAGCACTCCAAATGCTCGTTCGACATCTTTGCGAAGAGGGAAATGTGATGATTTGTGGTGGGAGTATAGATTATATATACTAGTGGGAGTATGGTGGGGAAGAGGGAGTATGGTTGGGAAGAGGGAAATGTGATGGGAAGAGATATAGTATGGTTGGGAAGAGGGAGTATGGTTGGGAAGAGGGAAATGTGATGGGAAGAGATATAGTATGGTTGGGAAGAGGGAGTATGGTTGGGAAGAGGGAAATGTGATGGGAAGAGATATAGTATGGTTGGGAAGAGGGAGTATGGTTGGGAAGAGGGAAATGTGATGGGAAGAGAGAAACAAATATATTAATTGAAAACAACTAGACATCATTATCATTCATAATACAGAAATGGTACATTACGTTCGGAAAACATGAATGAAAACGACATACTGAACTAGAATGCTACTAAGACAAAATACAAAAACAAGAATGAAAATGAGCTACTGAACGGGAATGGGAGATTGATAACAAACGAAAATACGAATGAAAATGAGCGAGCTACCTACGGAGCCATCTAGTTCTCGAATAATTCCGTCGAGAGCTGGTCAAACTGAACCTCCTCTTCAAAAGATAACGTACCGAATCGAGCCTTCAAGTCTTTCCAAATGGTAAACTTACGAACCCTCTCTTCCTTTTGGATTTTCTTTTCCTCCACCCTTGATTTTCTAGCCTCAATTGATGCAACTTTCATCTGAAGGAAAGTCTGCCTCTGCTCCCACTCAAGTTTTTTCATAGCTAATTCCTCCTTCTTCAGCTCCCGATCCAGGTTCCTTGACTCAATGAGCTCAGTAATAATCTTCTGATGGCCATCAAAGTTGATGTCATGCTCGTCGTCAAGAGACTTTTGTGTCGAAACACGCTTCCCAGCCTTCTTGGAGGTCCTAGCACCGGGAGGACGAAGGGAAGAACCTGCTGAGAATCCTTCACTTGTAGGAGTTTCTGGATTTGAGCTTGAGGTGTATGCCCCTGTCTCGTTCACTTTAGTTCTCTTCAGCCCCGAGCTCCCTCCTATAGTAGTTGAAGTTTCGATAGAACAAAGCCATTTCTGCTCGTTTCGGAGCAGACGCCATGCGTGTTCTTCCTTGAACTCCTTCTTGTCCTTACTATCCTCAACATAAAGTCGACGAGCAACGTTCATGACATCGTCTTCAGATTGACCACTAGCTTTAGCCCTTTGTGCGGTGAGGTAACAACCTACAAATTTAGAAACGACAGCACTAAGCCTTGCGTAGTGAGACTTACATTGTTTTTCGGTCCTCCTCACGAGACTACCCCTCCGTTGGTTGTAGTAGTCTGCAATTCTTTCCCAAAATCTAGCCATGGTTTGGCCTCTTCCCGTGCCCACATCTTTGCTTGTGTTGAGCCAAGAACTAATGAGCAAGTGGTCCTCCTCATCACTCCATTTGGTTCGGGAGTTGATGTTTTGAGTCGGAGTCTCTTGAACATCATCATCTTCACCCTCTTCATCGACACCAGTTTGAGGAGGGATGGCATTTAGGTTCGGAACAACGTTTGGGGTCGGATGAACAATTTGATTTGGATCGATAACCCCGTATGGATTGAAAGAGAAATAAGAGTGATGAGGGTAGTAGAAATTCTGGTTGGGATCCATCTTAGAACAAGAGAGAAGATGGTAGAAGTGAATGTGTGAAGAGTGGTAGAGAGGGTGGACTTATTTATAGGGGAAATAAGTGGGAAAATTGATTTTTTCTATGCTAAAATAATAATATATGTGTATTATTGATATTAATTTTTTTTAAAAAAAACATATGCAAAATGGGTGTCTATGGGTAGAGAAAATTATTTCACACTAGAAAATATTTTTTTTTTTTACAAAAAAATAGATTAAAAACGTTTTAAATAATTGTTACGTATCTAAATTAAAAATAGATTAAATATAGATTTAAAAACGTTTTTATTTATAATAAATAAATGAAAAAAGTTGCAAGTGGGGTTTGGGCATTTAATGCTTTCATTGAAAAGTTACTTTTTTTACATGGAAGACCACGTTTTTTAATTTGGGGGCAAGGAAAAGAAATCTCCCCCATTTACTTCTCTTTTCAGACCTTTGTAATTGATGCTATGGGACTGCTTTTTCAAACCCTTGCAGGCGAGACTCTTCCCCAGTCCCATAACCTTTTCCTTTTTTTTTTTTTTTTTTTTTGCTTATGTGGCAGCCCTTAAGGGCTTTCAGTCTCACCATTGAACATGCTCTAAGATAACCAATCTCTAATATTAAAATTTAAAGTTAAAACCTAAAACTTAGGGGGGAGGTAAAATTAAATATTTAATTCTCATAGTTTAAGCCCGAGTTCGGCTGGATTTCTCCTGGATTAATTAGATTGTCTCCCTTATACAATCTACTGCAGTGGTGCTCGGCAGGGGGGGGGGGTTGTTTCATCTGATCTGGGGATGGGGATTAACCGCATTCCACTATATCAATTTGGGGAAAAATGCAATCTCCTGGGGCAAGATTGTGGAGATTGTTTGGAGATTCCACAACAATTTCGACCCATTTGCCCTTCGTTCCCCACTTTTCTTTTTCAACATCAGATCTGGAGGACTAGTCTCGCTCACACTCTGGAAGGAGAAGCGCCATCACCATCGCCGACTGCAAGATATGCCTCTCACACCGCCTGTCATCTCGCTCGCCGTTTTTTCTCGTCGATAAGGGGGTGGGCAAATGACGCCGGCGGTGGAGAACCCCTCCTGGGGAGATGGGTGTTCGTCCCCAAATTGGGAGCTTCAAACCCTAGCTATGGGGAATTGACATCATCCCTTGAACCCCAAGGAGTGACGTGCTGGTCATCGGTGGTGAAATCCTCTCCGTACTCATCCCGAACCCCGCTGGTAGCAACCGTAGACTTGGAGCTCAAATCGGCCGCAGACGGAGCAACAACCGATTCTCCGTCTCCAACCTTATCGCTCTCAGTCAAAACGAATGCGTTCAGATCTCCCGGCCGACCATTGGTCCCCGTGGAATCCTTCACCACAACGCAACCACTCCTGCTCGAAGAACGCGACGATCGCAGCGCTAGAGAACTGCCAGACACGATGGGCGCTTTGGTCAGCTTCGCACAAAAACACAAATCCCCTTAATCTACAAAAAATTAATCTAGGGCCAAACACACCCTAATTCACTCATTTATTATACACAAAACCTTCTTTTTACTAGCAGAGAAGGATTCTTCTTTTTAGATTATCAGGTTGTCTATCTTATGTTGTGCCCTTGGAGCATAAGATAAGAAGCCCATTTGAGAAATATTTTCCCTAGATACAGCCATGTTTAAATTAAATTATAAGGTTCGCTCATATCTTTTTAGGGTTTTCTTTCCCAATAAAGTATCATTATCCTAGACAAACTGTTAAATTATAATCAAACACCGACAATACATATTTTAGGGTAATTTCCATTCAAATGACTATCTATAACATCATTCATACCAAAAAATATATCAACATTGTTTTCATATATGTATTTTCTAATAATACAATTACTCATATAATCCTACCTTTAAACCTCCACCCCGTACAAAATATATACATCCATGCTATATTAGTTATTTTCTCTTCATTATCAAACTAAATTGAGTATTGGAATGAAGAATTCTCCATTGTTTGGATATGAAAATTTCTATGATCTTGATAGGCATAGTCTAAATTAGTTGAACCTCCAACATGTGCACCTATAAATTCATGAGCTACTATAGGATTGATACCAAAGTTAATTACAAGATCAATTTGAATTGCCTCTACTTCACATATGCTTCTTTGTGACCTTAAAAGGTGACTAGTCTCTGGCAAATGAAAGAGGTGATTGTACGCTCGGATACAAAATCATGTAATTGGTATTCGTTTCCTTGATTAGTGAAAAACCAATCCGTACTTTGCAAACTGTTATGGTTTGAGCCCGGTCATGTTTACCTAAGTTATCTCCTTTTCCAATCCTTGATGACCCTCTTTAGCACATACAAATCTTCTAGAAGTCACCTCTATACTCTTATTCTTATTCTCATAATGTATGTGGACAATAAAACCCATCTTTCCCATTCCCACATATTATATCCAAAATTTCTAGACATCCTCTACATAATCAAGCAACATGCCTATTTTGGGGATCCATTGATGTCTCTTTATCTATTTTTTTTTATAACGAGGAACCTACCTTTGGTGGCAATCCTCGGGCACGTGACCCACCCGGCAAGAGCCACGCACCAGGCAAACCTTGGATTTTAATCCAAGGAACGGGGCGGAGGTAGGGATCGAACTCGAGACCTCCTAACACCCCCCTTGCTCCCCACCAGTGAGCCACCCCGACTGGAGCCATGTCTCCTTATCTATTTTGATCATGCAGTTGGACGAGAAAACCTTTATGAATTGAATTGATATATTTATTATGAATCAATAAATCAACCTGCCAATGCTATAAAGTGGTGCCCGATCAATACTATGAATTTGATAAAAAGTCAAAAATAGGAAGAATCCTCGGCGATAGAATCTTATACAATATAAAATTAGAAGTTGTTTCTGCTACATGTCA
Organism: Persicaria tinctoria; assembly: GCA_037127255.1. NCBI lineage: Eukaryota > Viridiplantae > Streptophyta > Magnoliopsida > Caryophyllales > Polygonaceae > Persicaria > Persicaria tinctoria. Next base: position 60,496,748 of record JBANSL010000013.1, read on the forward strand.
CAACCACATTATAAATTTTTCCTCCAAAATTTCTATCCAGTTAAATAATTCCACATTGTTGATTCAATCCAAAATCATGTCATGTCATTGACAAAAAATAATAATTTTAAATGAATTACTATAAAATTAAAATATCATAAATTTCACGAGATACCCTTGAAGTACGAGTTAATTCATGATGTGTACAATTGTTTGTCATATTTTACCTTGAACACATGCTTGTAGTAGTACTCAACTACAGACAACGATGGTTGTTGCACGAGAAGGAGCCTGATGAGTGCTCTCTTACGCTTACGTCGACGAGCACGATCTTCGACAGTTCGACGTCCCGGTACCTACACCATAAACCAATAAAATGATACCGATGACAATGAAGCATGCAAGATGCAAGTGCAAAAGTGAAATGAAAATGTAGCGAAAAGGATTAGGCAAACATGCGTTCTCACATATAAATAACAGTATGAATGTAATGTGAATTGACACCCTTCAACGATAGAATAGCATGATTATTGTTGAGCCTTCCCAAATAATCCACATCGAAAAGTGGGATGAGCTTGGAATTTGGGCTGTTGCAGACTAGCTCGGGCTCACAATGGGTGGAGGTGGGCTATGGCCCATGCCTTTGTTTTTTGGGCGAAAACATGAGCATAAAACGACATCGTTTCGGCCCAAAATAGGATGAAACGCGCCGTTCCATCACTTTCCCCCAGCTTAGCACTATCACGTAGTCCAACCAGGGTGTGCGCCACGTGACAACGCTATATTTTTTTAAATCCGATTTTCTCTATTCTCCTTAATGTAAAAAATAAATAATATTTTTTAATGCAATTTATTTTTGTCTACCCATAGACACCTATTTTGCATATTTAAAAAAAAAAACAATCAAAGATATCAATACTCATATTTCACTTCTTATCAATTAAAAAATTCATTGTTTATCCCGTTTTGCAATTGTTTTTTTTTTGAAAAAAAAATCAAAGATAGCAATATCTATATTTCACTTTTGACCCATAACAAAAAATTCAGTCACTGCACATTGTATTCTTCTCGTTTTATAATATTATCAATACTAAAATATTATGTAATGAACAATAACACATCTATACCCTATTAATTGCACTCATTAAATTATAAAAAAAATCAACCTAATATATATCTAACATTACCTTCAAAATTCAAGAAATTATTATAGCTTATTGGTTGTATACTAAGCTTTAGTGCAAATACTAAGCTTTAGTGCAAATTATCAAGGGTTCAAATCCCATTAGCTACACTATTATTTGTTTTTTTTTTCTAACTTTTTCCTTTTTTTCTTTTTACATATAAATAGTTAAATTACCCCCATTACATATAATATGGAGCGAAACTAAAATATTCACCACCGATTGGTTTCAGATTAGCTTTATATTATTATTATTATTATTATTATTATTATTATTATTATTATTATTATTATTATTATTATTATCTATATCTATATCTATAATCTATAATCTATAATCTATAATATAACAATATATATATATAACAATATATATATATATATATATATATATATATATATATATATATAACAAGAAAAGTTGTGTGCAAGCCTTCATAAATGCTTATTCAATTTTATTTTTTCCCCTTTATTTTCAATATTGATATCATGGGTTACAGTATTATAAATTCAGCCCCTTTATTTTATTTCCGGTAGAAATCAAGAGACATTTTGCCTAATTAATGGGTAATTATTTAGCCTCTTTATTCAGTCCCTTTACACCTACGGTTACAATTCCACAAATTAATATTGAAACCAAGAGGCAATTTGCCTAATTAATGGGTAATTGCAACATTCATTCTTTACAACATATATAAGCTACTGATGGAACATCAAAGCCGGAGTCGACAACATCAAAGCCGGAGTCAAAGGGCACGCTGGTGGATTCTTGCAACATGCAACTCAATCCCACACGTATTCATCTCCGCCCTCCTCAGAGCACTCATGACCATCTCAAGTATTTCGAACACCATCAACGCCTAAGATTCTGGTGAAATACTTGTCCGGGGTGGCAACGACGGATCGATTTGGCGCTACGCAGGGGCGTGGTGGGCGAAATATGTGTAGCCGCAGAGGTATATTGGTTCTTTAAGATGGTGATCGAACCATGCCACCACGGGATCCCGGTGGAGGTGTTGGAGGCGAGAGGCTCTCCCGTGTTTGTTGCTTCATCTTTCAATTCTTTTTATTGATTTGAGTTTTGCAAGAATTTATTTTAACAATGGCCTTCATGTTTGTTTGTTTGTTTTTGTTTTGCAGGAATTAATCTATTCCTCTTTTTTGTCCGGTTCTAATTTTTTGTTTGCAGGAACTGGTCTATTTCTCTTCTTTATGTAAATATTTATACTATCTTTAGTTGGACTATTATTTCATGGTAATATAGATTTACACTAATTCATTTTGATTTTTTTTTATTTGTATCAACTTATTAGGTTTAGATATGGACCATCTTTTCCAATTATTATCAGTAGAGCACAGAGGAATTCAAAGAAGTTGTAAAAAATTCCAAGAGGTTAGTGGCTACTTCTAATTTCCAACCTTTTTATTCTCATATTTTTGTGTGTATCTCCTTCACAAACTACAATTGCTATATGAAGTGGGAACACATATGCATTCGTCGTTCAAAGGATCGAGCATGTGAAAAATTACATGGGTTAGTACTATACAAGTTGTACGATCAAATAATTACATAGGCATATATATAGTATTGTTTTTACAATTTGAACGACATATTTTCTAAAAATTATTAGTTTTTTTATATGTTGTATCCATAGATGCATATGCATGTTTATATAATTAATTATCATCTAATTTTATGCTTTTTTTAAGGACAAAGGAAAAGACATTCAACCCAAAATTTATCTTCCTAAATTTCCATTATTTGATAAGTTTGAAATTTTTTATTTTATTTATTTAAGATAAAATAATTTTTTTAATTCAAACCATGGATATTAAGTACGCCAAGCATAGGCGGAATTTGTACTATCATTAATTTTTAACGTCTATTTGATCAAACATTGAAGTTGTGTCTCGATAAATACTTAGAGGTTAATTTTTTGAGATATTTCAATGGAAAAAAATGTTCTAACATGAAATTTATATTTGATTCTTACAGTTGCATGGACCAACGTGAGTGGCAAACCTTAATTTTCAAGTTCTTCATGGGCTATTATAACTAGATCGTACCAATTGCACTTCATCAAAAAAGATTATTGGCCATAATATATTTGATTAATTTTAGAGTTATTGATTACAATTTGCATGATTTAATTCCAAATATGTATATTTATGATTTTATACGAGGGTCAAGAAAATGTTTTATCAATTATAATCAATGTCAACAAATATGAGTAACTATGGAGTTCATTATCAAAATGATTGATGGATACGTCATTGAAATTTATTTGCTGTATACAACTAGACATTCAACATTACACAATGTGTTGTAAATGAAACATGCATCCATACGCCCGATATATATAATTTGCAAAAGTTAGATATTAAATTATAAATAAATAATAATTAATATTATATATTTAAATTAATGTCACATATAAAATTTGTGTATATATAGGTAGATGAACTACATGTCCCGTGCGTATGCACGGGCATGCCATCTAGTACTTTTGTAAATTTGAAGAAAGAAAAAGATTAAAAATGAAGTTAAAAAGAACCCTGAAATGACCGCTCTTTATTTACAGAAGTTGAGAAGTAAGTTATCGTATCCGGTTAATTGGTACGGAGTAAATACTTATACTCCACCCATCCAAGGGGTTAACGGAGCTCTAAATATACACGCATAACACACGCACTGGTAGTCCTAAAAATTCCACCCATCCAATGGAGTGCGAATCCGTAAGGCAATAAATACCCTTCTAAACACGCTCTAACCATATACTCCCTATTTAATTCAGCGGATTATGATTAGACGAGAATTTGACAAAACCAAACGCCATCCCCTTCTTCTACCTTCTTTCTTTGACTCCGTGTTCTTTCATTCATTCGTCGTAGTACACACAAATAGATTAATATTGAAGATGAAGAAAGAGTAAATTCAAGCCAAAACACCTCTACTATTTGTTTGAAAATCCCCCCTGTTTTGTTCCCACTTTAAAAACCCCCCAACCTTCCCCTGTTCCATCCTCCAACTCTCCCTCTCTCTCCATCTATCTGTCTACCAGGCAACCATGACCATCCTTCCAGGCAGGAGAAAGAGAAGGCCCCCCCACTTCTATTCCAAAACCCCCTCCCACTCCCTCTAATTATCAATTAATAATGAAGTTTGATTATTTCAGCTTTACAAGTCTGCTGCTCTGGGCACTCACCCTGGTGCTCACCGCGGTCGTCATCAGGCTGTTCCTCCGCCGCACCCTCCGCACCGCCAAGTTCAAGCGCTGGTGGCGCCTCCTCTCCGACTGCTTCCACGAGCACCAGCTTCTCAAGGTCCCCCAATTCGACCCCTCCTCCAACGAGAACCACCTCTACCGCCGCCTCTCCCTCTACCTCAATTCCCTCCCCTCTCTCGAAGACTCCCATCTCACCAACCTCTTCTCCGGCCCCGCCACCGCTAAGAACCCCACCCGCATCTCCCTCTCCCTCGATCCCAACCAGTCCCTCGACGACCTCTTCCTCGGCTCCCGCCTCCGCTGGACTCACCTCGTCTCCCCTCAACGGGCCTTCGTTCTCAGGATTCGCAAGCGTGACAAGCGCCGTGTCCTCCGCCCTTATCTCCAGCACATCCACACCGTCTCCGACGAGATCGAGCGATCCGCTTCCGGGGATGTCCGCTTGTTTACCAATTCTCCCGGAGGGGGCGGGGATGAGAGCTGCTGGAAGTCGGTGCCGTTCACTCACCCGGCGACGATCGACACGATTGCTATGGACGCCGATGTCAAGTCCAAGGTCGTGTCAGATCTCGAGACCTTCCTCAAGTCCAAGCAGTACTACCACCGCCTCGGCCGCGCTTGGCGCCGCAGCTATCTCCTCTACGGCCAATCCGGTACCGGTAAGTCGAGCTTCGTTGCGGCCATGGCCAAGCTTCTAGGTTACGACATCTATGACGTCGATCTCTCCACCGTTCGCTCCGATTCAGACCTCAAGCTCCTCCTCCTGCGCACCACCAGCCGTTCTGTGATCCTAATTGAGGCTTTCGACCGCTACATCGCCGCCGCATCGGGGAATTCAGGCTCCGCTGTGAGTGTCTCCGGCTTGCTGAACTTCATGGACGGGGTGGTGAACTCGTGCTGCGACGAGCGGGTGATGGTCTTCACGGTGACGGCCAAAGACGGGATCGATCCGGCTTTGCTAAGGCCGGGGCGGGTGGACGTCCACATCCAATTTCCGATGTGCGACTTCAGCAATTTCAAGAACATGGCGAGCAATTACCTTGGGATAAACGACCACAAGCTGTTTCCGATGGTGGAGGAGATGATCCAGAGCGGGGCGAGGATGAGCCCGGCGGAGATTGGGGAGCTGTTGATGGTGAACAGGAGCTCACCGAGCCGGGCCCTGAAGTCGGTCATCAACGCTTTGCAGAAGACGACATCGGGAGGAGATGGAAGGGCAGCGCCGAGGATAAGCGGACCAAGGAGGAGCGAGCCGTTGACGTTGGAGGGCGGGAGGGAGTCGGCTGACTCTTCAGACTCCGCCATGGTTGGTTGCAAGGACGGGGTCAAGGAGTTCCGCAAGTTGTATGGCTTGCTGACGAGGAAGACCTCCAAGAGGTCGCAGTCGTTCGATCTTGATGCTTAGGAATCGCTTCTATTCGACGGTCTACAGTTTTCTTAATAGATTAATTTTTTTAATAAAAAAAAAAAAGGATAAAAGGGTGTTTAGGAAATTGGTGGCGCGCAGAAGATAGAAAAGGGTATAGGGTAAAGTTTTTTTTTTTTTTTTGTGGTTACGATTTTCTCTTTAATTATTATACTCTCTAAGAAAAACATGTAATTTAGAAAGGAAATTTTCATTATTTTATTTGGTTGATGTCGTGTGTTCAAGGGTGATGGAGTTTGTGGTTTTGATTATTTTCTTTGGTTTTGTTGCAAACGAAAATGCATAAAATCATCATTTATTCAGGATTATTTGCAAATAATTAACATTAATTCAAAATTTTATAAATAATCACCCATTATATATAAATTGGTTGCAACTAACCATCCATATTAGGGGTGGGTACGGGACGAGATTGAGCCGGGACAGGACTCGTCTCTCGAAATTTTTATGGGACGGAATCGGGACGGGATTGACACTTTTTTTCGGGACGGGATGGTGTTTGGACGGGACGGGATCGGGACGGGATTGGCCTTGTCCCGCAAATAAAAATAATAAAATATTATATAAATTTGCAAAGTGAAAAATGCTTTCATAATCCATTAATTTTTATAATATGTTGAATACAGTATTCTTCTCAACTATAATTTTATTATTATTATTATTAATTTTATAATACTATTATTAATTCATACAATGATTATATAATTAATGATAACGTTCAACATATTTGGCTACATTATCTTACTAGATCGGTACGGAAAGGGATTGAGATGAGATTCATCAGATACTGTCTCATTATCTTACTAGTTGGGAAGAATATCGTATTTAGCTATCGTCCCGCGTTTCGTCCCGCATAATTTTTGTGGGACGAGATTCGCTATTTTGTCCAAAATTCCACCGGGACCGGGACGAGATCGGGATTTGTGCCCACCCCTAATCCATATACACTTTTCTTGTTAAATCTAATTAATTTTTTTTCAATTTTAAACAAAAACGGTGATGAATGGCAATTGGGGTATTGATTTCATGGGGCCCTTTCCTAGTTCATTTGGGAATGTCTATATCTTGCTTGCGGTTGATTATGTGTCTAAGTGGGTTGAGGCGAAGGCGACAAAGACTGATGATGCTCGCACATTTGCTAGTTTCTTGAAGAGTTTGTTTGCTAGATTTTGGGATGTCTAGAGCTGTTATCAGTGACAGGGTAACTCATTTCTGCAACAAGATTGCCAGCGCTCTTTTAAGTAAGTACCAAGTGACTCAGAAGGTCTCCACTGCCTATCATCCTCAAACCAATAGACAGGCAAAATTGTCCAACAGGGAAGTGAAGAGGATTCTAGAGAAGAATGTTGCACCGAATCGGAAAGACTTGAGCCTTAGACTGGAAGATGCAGTGCGGGCTTACCGTACTGCTTATAAGACACCTATTGGGATGTCTCCGTTTCACTTGGTTTATGGAAAGCCTTGTCATTTACCAGTTGAGCTCGAGCACAAAGCATTTTGGGCAGTCAAACAGGCCAACATGGATGCAGTTGAAGCAGGAGAATTGAGGAATTTTCAACTTCAGGAGTTGGAAGGGATCCGTTTGGATGCTTATGAAAATGCCATGAACTACAAGGATAAAACTAAGGCTTGGCATGATAAGCACGTTCCGTGAAAGGAGTTCCGTCCAGGGGATAGGGTCTTATTTTATACATCGCGCCTTGCACTCTTTCCAGGAAAGCTACGCTCCCGCTGGACAGGACCATACAAGGTGGTCCATGTCTATCCTCATGGAGCAGTGGATGTTCGAAATGACAAGGAGGATAGAGTATTCAAGGTAAATGGACATCGCCTCAAGAAGTACCACGAGAGTGTTTCTAGGCAAGTCTTGGAAGAGATGCGCCAAGAGGACCCTACTTAGGAGGCCTAGAAGCTTATTGTGTCGAGCCAAAGACATAAAACAAAGGCGCTGTTTGGGAGGCAACCCAAGGTAAGTTCTTTAGTTTACATGTTTTTCAAATTCTAGTTAGGTGTTTAGTTTTTCAAATTAAATAAAAGGATAGAGTTCCATATCAATAAGTGTTTTGGAGAAGTCTTGTGCTAACCAATGCAAAAGTAACTCGGATTCGCGTTCTGCACTAGCAGCGCCCGCCGCCTAACTCACAGCGCCCGCCGCCATCCTCAGTACTCCAAAGCTTATTTGTCCGTCGATTGAAACCACCACTGTCATGATCAAGTAGGTTTTCCTTTTCCCTCATTTGTGATTTTCTATTAAATTTTGTTGTCTTTATTTGATTTTCATTTAGGACAATGAAAGATTTAAGTGTGAGGGGGGGGGGGGGGATAGTGTGTTAGGTCATGTTTAAATTCAGTCTCATGTTTGTTTTTTCACTATTTTATTGCATTAGAAAAAGAAAAAAAAATTGATGAAAAATGTCAAAAATCCAAAAAAATCATGCATTGCATATATGTTGTTATCTAAACACCTACCTTAGTTTGCGAAACTCTTCAATTTCTTATGGCATGAACTTGAAAATCCTACGATAAGTTTGAAGTGCTTAGCCTTATCACCTTAAAATGTTTTTCTTATGAAGAATAATTTGGGCAATGTAATTGAGCATGTATGATTAAGCTTGAGTATGATTGAAATCTATCAAAACATGACCCTTGTGAGATTGTTTTTAGCCTTGTGGGAATCATTAATTATAATTCCTTTTGCTTTGATGTGTGATTTACTCTCCATATGTTTCTACCTCTTGATATTGACTTCATTAGCTATTGTCAAAGCCGACTCACATGTTTGTTGCTTGCGGAATTTATGCTTTTATAATATACATTTGGCTTTAGTTGCTTGTGAGTTTTGAGTGAAATAAGGTGGCAATGGTTTGAGACACTTAGTAACCAGATCTACGTATGACACCCATGAGTATGATTCGCGCAAAACGGTGTCAAAAGCTACCCACTAACAAAGGAAGCTTGATCATTGAGTAACCGGGTTCATTCATGACACTCATGTTTGCAACTCGCGTCAAAAGATGTTCAAGTGGACTTTATTCAAGTAAGTTGAGGTGTTGATAGACCGGGACCATTCATGACACCCATGTTTGCAATTCGCGTAAGGAATACACCAAGGCCGAAAGAAAGCAAAACCAGAAAAAGGAAAAAAACCGGAAAAAAAAAGAGAGAAAAAGAGTGAAATTCTAGAGCCAAATTGTCTATTTTTATTGTTTTTCGCAAGAAATGGCATTTCGGTGGAGATTTGATTATATTGTTGTCAATGTCTATGAGCTTAGTGCATTTCGGATTGAGTTGAGAGTTGAACTTAATTGCCTAACCGCATGAGAGCATGAGTTAAACACATATTCCTTGTGAGGTTGGATGATTTCTACTTTTATGCTTTGATCATTAAATACATGCTATGATGTTTATTTGCTTGATCATGTGTTCATTTCAACTGATGTTTCTTTTGGTTAAGGCTATTGCATGAATGATGAATTCGTAGGTATAGGTTGCTTTCTATTATTTTGCTTGAGGACAAGCAAGAGCTTAAGTGTGAGGGAGTTTGATAATGCATATTTTAGATAGGCATTATATGTAGGTCTTAGGGGCATTAAGTATTCATATTGCGTGTTTAATAAGCTTATTCATATTCTTGATCATTTGGTATTCGAAGTTCGAAATCTACAATTTTTAGTGTTTATTTGTAGGTCTTATGATTCGAACTCGAAAGGTGGAGAAAACTTGGAACAAATGGACAAAAGAAGAGCTAATAAACAAGAGCGGAAATGGAGAACATGGAGAAATCTCATCTTTAAGGTTCCGAGAAGTTGGAATTAGCTTTTGAGGTCTTCATGAGAATTGCAAGGCAAGGAGAGGAATTAAAAAACAATGAGAAAATACAATCCTTGGTGTGTTGGCGGGACGTTTCATTGTGGAGCTTCTGAAAATTTTCAATGCCCATCAGCTCACCCTAATACGTATTTAATTTCTATCCATAAATATCGATACTCCGCTAGTATTTCCCTAGTATTGCATACGCCACTATTTGAATACCCAATTTACAATTAAATTTCCTAGTATCCCTGGTTGAAAACTACACCCATTAAATGCATGCCCTAAAGAGTTGGATTCTCTACCAAACTAATTAAGGCTGTGTTCGGTAGGGGATGTTGGGGAATTCTAGAGTTTTTGCCAAAAAACAAAACAGATTTCATCCATGGAGATGGTGTTCGACAACGACTGGAAGGGGATTTGGGGATGGAGATTATGGGGATTTCATCATATTATTTTGAAATCTCCTCACCCCAAGATTCTGGAGATTGTGGACAGATTGAGATTTATGAGGGCCAAATTTTCCCCTGCCATCCACGAATCCCAATTTCAGATATGGGGATCAGCTTGAAGGAAGGAGAAGAGAGCAACGACGCCCATCGCCATTTCCGCCACCAAGATTCGCTTCTCTTCTCTCCTCTCATCTCATGTTGTGTCGTGTCGTCGTCGGTTGGGTGGGGTATGGGGGCCGGTGGTGGAGACCTCCTCCAGGGGAGCCAGTCGTCAAAGTCGGAGCTCGGAGGCCTAGACGAAGAAGAATGCTCCAAACCCTCACGCATTATCTCTCTCTCGGCCTCCTTTCTCTCGTGTCGACGCCGTTGAACGTCCGGATGTCGACCTCACCTCCTATCGCACTCACTTCGCTCGCATTTCATTTCTCCCTCCCTGTTCATTTTCCCCTTCAATCATCGAAACTCTCTTTGATGGGCTCCCGATATCGACTTTACCCCCTTTGTATAGACCGGAGAAGACAAGCTTGTCAGCAGACACCAGTGGGTGGCTCCAGCCGACACCAGGTGGTGATTGACATCATATGTACAGTGGGTGGAGCCTCCATTGTTGGGGTTTCTAGATTCACTAGCTTCAATCCCCCACATGAGCACAAGTGGGATGTGGGCCGAGGGTATTGGTTTTTTTAGGGGTGCTATAGTAATTTTGTTAATTTAAAATAAACCACAATTCTCTGCCTACCAAACTCCTTTTGGAGATTTATGTCATAAATAATCTCAATCCCCAAAATCCCATTAATCTACCAAATAATCTTTATCTGCTAAAATCCTACAGAAATCCCCAGAATCTCCATTTAGCGCCAAATACAACCTAAAATTCTGTTTGTTATATGACGCAAAAAAAATGTCATAGTATTATATTATTATATTTATAGGCAAATATAGCTAAAAATAAAAAGGGTAATTTACACTTAACCACCTCTTATTGCCCTTGGTTTACAATTAACCACCCGTAGTACAAGAAATTCTAAGTAACCACCCACTATACCCATTCCGTTTTCAACTAACCACCTGCTCAAACTAGGTGTTAAGTTCACCATTTAAAAATAACTAAAATATTCTTATTTCCCTCGTACCCCCATCCTCCTCTATGAAAGCATGATTTCATGTGTGTTTACATGCTTCTATTCAATCAGGGTTCGAGGCTAATTTGATCAACCATCAATAAATTGATGGTCTCCAGTGGTAGGTTGTGTGATTTAGTCTTGAAAACGTAAATCGTGGGCATGCTGAGGTTGTCGGCGAATGATCGAGAGGCGAGACAAGGTGTTGTGTTGTGCACATATCATCCAAGCTCAATGTGACCAAAGTTAAGGCCGTCTCAGAGTCATGTCGTTGGCCTTTGGAGCCGGGGAAAGTGGAGGATTTGTTGCACATCCGTCGCTAAACATTGACGAAGCTCTGATGAGAGTCGTTAAAGCATGCTTTGATCAATGGGTTTGAGAACTCCCGAGGCAGTAGCATGTTATTGGTCGTTGAGGCTGTGTGGAGATTGTCATGAAAGCCAGGACCAAATATCTCGTGGAAACTCGATTGAGTTTCGATGGGAGTCATCGGGTTCGTAAGGGGGTAATCCATGCGTTCAAACGAAGTGCTATCGATCAATTAACTATTGAAGTGGCATCAGCAATTCTACCTACTTTTACAGTGACTATTTTATCTCAAGACCAATGCAAATGCAAATCATTGATCGATTAAATTTCATAAGCAAACAAACTAATAAAATAAAATAAAAATATCAATGATCAACCTTAGTTGCTTAGACAAACACATGCAGTACACCTATTAAAGTGCTAAATCTATTTTGAATTCAGTAATTTCAATTGATTTTAACGGCGGGGACTTAACAACATGTTTGGATGGGTGGTTAGTTGCAAACAAAAGTGGTATAGCGGGTGATTACTTATAATTTCTTTTATTACGGGTGGTTAATTGCAAACCAAGGGCAATAAGAGGTGGTTAAGTATAAATTACCCAAATAATAAAAATGATAGTTTTGGGATAAAGTCTTGAATTGGCCAATGGGCGTCAAACATTTGGAGTACGTACTTGTCGGAGTACAAGTGTAGCTTCGATCTCAATTGAGTTGACGTCTATACGGCATACGCACTATATATGTCTACAGGGCCTTAGGTTTCTCCTACTGATCGTTTAATTAATGCTCAACCGAGTAGTTGTAGGTCTTGTTGGAATCTTGAAATTTTGACGTCTCTCTGTATTTATCTTCATTATTTCTTGGTGAACCTTTATGTAATTTTTCCTTCATTTCTAGCCTGAAAATAAATTAAGACATTAACTAACAGTTAACTCAAAACCTAACTTAAATCGACTTTAACTAGGACTTAAAATCAAACAATTCTACATGCTAGTCTCATTTATTTAATTAGTTCTTGGGTTTGACACTGTTAGGGGGAAAGTATTGTTGGGTCCAACCAGAAAGTCCAACATATAAGTCGGATCGGGGCACCATTCCAAAATCAATTGATATTAAATGGAGTAGCTCATCCACTTATATGTTGGATTCAGAATCATCTCACTTCCGATGTGGGATTCACAAGTGTCTGTCACTTATATGTTGGATTCAAAATCATCTCACTTCCGATTTGGGATTCACAAGTGTTCCAACAGATACGTACCCCATATGCCCCATGAATACTAGCTAGTGGAGACATCATACCGCCCATCTTCCATATGTATTCGATCAACGAATCGAGTCTCATTGTTCTATGCACCTTATCATTATTTATGAGATGAGATCATTTATAGCGGGGCCCCCGTAAGATATGGCGACATGTAGAAATTGTAAATGCTAGTCAAATCTTACTTTCTTTTTTGATTTCATGACAATATATATATATATATATATATATATATATATATATATATATATATATATATATATATATATATATATATATATATATATATATATAACTTAAACAAGAGATATAGAAGTTATCATAATATATCTACAAAAAGATAATCTAATATATATACATATTATCAATACTCTCCCTCAAGTTAGACCACAAAGATTGTGAATGCCCAACTTAGCCAAAAGAACCTGAAATTGTTGTACGTTGTCCAAGAGGTTTATGAGAATGTCTACAAGTTGATTCGCAGAGCGGACATTTGAGAGTGAGATAACATCGGCTAGGAGTTGATCACAAACGACATATATGACTTTCAAACTCAATGTGCTTGGTGCATGCACTCATGGAAAACGGAATTGATAGTAATAAGAAGACTTGTCAGACTATCACACCAAAGATGTATGGGAAGGCCGTGTCGAATGTCACAGGTAGTGGTGTTGATAGGGTTATTTTGATCAAGAAAATAAATTTATTAATTGAGACCCCGCTATCGTATAGTAGATTCAAGTTCGTTCGCAAGAAGATAGTCAGTTCCTAAGCTTAGTTAATTTAGAAGACCAAAGAAATAGCAAGAAGATCGAGGTGGAAAGCATAGGTTTTGGGGAGTAAGAATTGCTGATTTTAGGAATAAATTCAATAATAAAAAGGCACTATGGCATAAAGATCACCGCAATGACAATCATGCATACAAACACATGAATCACACAAAGATCACACTTTCATCTTTGAAAGAGGTCAACTTTCGTCAACCAAGCAAATCAATCAATCAACTTTGGCTAAATTAATTAACTTTACTACTTATCTTAATTAGGTCATTTAAAACTTTCGTTTCAAAACCCTAATTATACTATCCACATTCACAATTATCTCTTTCAATTTAACTGCAAAACAAGGAATTTCCCCAACCGTCGTAAGGTATTAAGCACAAGAAATAGATAAAGACACTCAATTCATGGATTCATAGCATTAAACACGCATGACTATTGTTGGGCTCACCCCAACCCTAGAAAAGAAGACTACTCACCCATATATTGTCATGGTAAGCATCGCAAAAGACATAAGAAAGAGTAAAAAGAGAAGAAAATAAACTGAATTAAACCTGGAAAATAACTTCAACAACGAGTCTTGACAACTTCACAAAGCGCCTTAAACTTTCGCTTAAGAAAACGCCTTTAAAAGCTCTCAATTCACTCTCCAAATCCTTAAAACAGAAAGCTGAGAAGTTCTCTCTGAGATTGTTTGTCTAAAGCTTACCCCAAGGGGTCCTATTTATACTAAAAACCTGAATTCTATCTTAGGAAAATCGGATGATAAGGAATCTATTTAATTCTATCTAAAACTGGGATAAAATCTGTGCAAAATCGGACTCAGAGGACCCAAACCGACCCAGGCCCCAATTGGTACTGAGCACTGTTCACCTTGGTATACCTTATGTTGCTCAGTCAATTCTTCGAAACTCCATGTTTGCTTTACGGATCGGTACCGACCCATGGGGGTCGGTACGGGAGTCAATTTTTCTTATGTGGGCTCAAGTTCGCTTCGTGAATCGCCGTCTTTCATTTCAGTACCGAGCCACAAGGAATAATTACATTATAATTAAAATGCAATGGAATCCAAACGCATCCGTCTTTTAGGGGGGGAAAACTCTTTATCTTTTAATATAATGGTTATTAACATATAACCATTATTTTAATATATGGAAATTTCCCGGGGTAACCCTGTGGTATTGCAATTTTCGCGGAGTATAATTTTTTTTTTGCATATTTCGTGTGGTACCTTTGAGGTTTTGTAAAATTTTGCGTCGTGCCCTTACTTGTTAAATTTGACTGACGACATTAAATTTGAAATAAAAAAAAACAAAAAGAAAGCAACAGAGAAAGCGAAGACAAAGATAGACATGAAGCTCGCGCGAGAGAGAGGGAGAGAATGAAGGTCACATGCGAGGGAGAACGACGTTACTGCTGCTCGAAGGAGTTGAACGACGCTGTTGCTGCTCGAAGGAGAACGACGCCGAGTTGAACACCCGCCAGAGGAAGGCGATCTTGAATATATGGTTTGCGGAGCCCAATCGGAAGAACTGGGTGGAGGAGGAGAAAGGGCGGCAGTAGCCCAATAGTGCGTGGTTGAAGAGGGACAAGTCGTCGAGCTCGTCGGGGATAGACGGGGAGCTGGTGGGGAGGGAGGAGTCTCTGAGCGAGGACGAAGATAATTAGAAGAGATAGGAGGAGAGAGAACGTGAGGAATTGGGCTAGGAATTTTCTGCAGATGAATCTAGGATGTGAAATTGGGGGTTTAGTAGATGGGGTGAAACTGGAGATAGGAATTGGAATTGAAAATTCATTCCCAATTCCCATTTCCAAGTGGAGGAATTGAGCTAGGGATTTTCTCCGATGCTCCGAATCTGTGTCAATGGAGGTCTTATTTCAATTTCATGGTGGTGTTCTTCCTGTTTCTCTCAGAGTTCAAACTGATGAAGGACTAAGAGAGAGAGTGTGGAAGGCCCTGCAAATGGAGAGGGTAGGGTGCAGTTCAGTGTTCTTCCTGTGTCAATGAAGGCTAGGGTAAGAGCCAGACCTGAGATTTGAATAGCTTGAGGCAAACTATGAAAATGGGGCCCTAATTCACACAATCATCAATTCGTTTCCAAAAACAAATATAGGTACGTTACATACTTAATGATCAATATAAGCCATGTTTTGTTCATAAACTTTAAACTCTTTATGAAGAACAACTAAACTTCGCCTAAACAATATATTTTTCATCTAGAGCAAATCATACAACAACCTCTGCTCCTAATTCCTAAACAGCAAATTGTTCGAAATTTTCATCAGTATGGATCTTATAGGTATAACCCATGCCATTATTTGATAGAGTTGTACGGCTAAATTTCGCAAATTATGTTCTAGGACTTGATTTAAAGCGTAAATTTAGGAATGCAAATTAATTAAAATCCTAACTAGTACGATCCCCGCGCCATGGCGCGTTTTCTTAAAACTAAAATATTATATGTAAAAATATTATAAATTATTAGTAAATGTTAAGATAAAAATCATAAAAAAACTTTATAACAAATGTATCTTATAATTATCTCAGAAAATTATTTTAAAAAAATCTTATGTAAAGTATACAGTATAATACATAAATATAGATATTTTGAATTACTCAGTAATAATAATATCAATATCATTATAACACTGTTTAAATGTGATGTGTCATAATCAATAGTTATATTCAATGTTTTGAAATAAGCCCAATAGTTAGTAAATAAATTTGTGTTAAGCCCAATAGTTATATTAGATCGAATTCAATGTTTTGAATTAAGCCCAATGGTTAGTAAAATTAAAGAAAAAAGAGAATTAAAAGAAGAAGAAGAAGAAGAAAGGAGAATTAAATAAAAAAAATGGCCAAAAATATGATTGGTTAAGACTCCTAAAATGCCTCTAAGATTGACACATCATCCTAAACTCTTCTAAATTAAGAGTTTATATATAGATATATAGATATAGATATAGATGGTTAGTAAGATTAAAGAAAAAAGAGAATTAAAAGAAAAAGAAGAAAAAAGAAGAATTAAAGAAAATAAAAAAATGGCAAAAAAATATGATTGGTTAAGACTCCTAAAATACCTCTAAGATTGACACATCATTCTAAACTCTTCTAAATTAAGAGTTTATATAGATTCCTAAACCAGTAAACCCCAATTCCTAAAACCTAATTCATAGACCCTAATTCCTAATTCCAAAATCCCAAGATAAGGAAACCAGTCAACCAATTGCGATTTTGTCCATATTTTGCAAATTGGATTTGGAAATTGAAGATATGGAAGAAATCAAGAGTAGCAAAAATACCTCGCTCCGCTGAGAGCTTTTTCCGATTTCACATATCGTGTTCTTCCATTCTTCCGTATTAAACGGTGGTTTACTGTGTAATTTTCTAGTCAATATGGGCCCTCAGTGACTATGGAGCCTGAGGCGAGCGCCTGTTGGACTTCACATCAGGTTCGGGCCTCACTAGGGCCCTACAATTGCAAATGGTGGTGAAGGTTAGGGCCCTGAAATTGCAAAGGGTGGTGTTCTTCCTTTTTTTCTTTTTTTCTTTTTAATTTCAAATGTAACGGTGCTGTCAAATTTAACAAGGGCAGGACACGAAATTTGACAAAACTCCAAGGGTACCACACGAAATATGCAAAAAACTTATATACCTCGCGAAAATTGCAATACCACAGGGGCACCCGTGAAATTTCCGTTTAATATAAGTTAGAAAATCAATCCGAAAAATATATGGTTTCCTAATATTTTAAACAAAATATGACCTTTACCCTTAATTAACATAAATTAGAAAATCTTACAAATATATGGTTTCCTAATTTATTAATTGATTTGCATATAAACAAAGTCAATTAATTTTTATAAATAGTAAATACACCTGAATATATATTTGTTCACTTAATTTCTACAAAACCTAAACCGGACCCTAATCCTCTCCATCAACAACACCGTCCGACATACATATGGCTAGTTTAGTCTCTCCATCTTTTCCCATCAAGTTTATATATATTCCTGAGATAGAGGTGATGTGAACACCCCTAAAGAAGGCTACATTAAACTCAACTTCGACAACGGATTACTGCGATCCAAGAGTTTTGTCATTAGTGCCGGAATCTTCAGAGACCACGTTGGTGTTCCGATCTTCTCCTACGGGTTTGTCATGCCTGAGTTTGCTGGCCAAACCCCCTACGATGGCGAGGCGAACGCTCTTCTCGTCGGACTTTGCTACGCGCGCTCTCAAAGATTCCACAAACTATGCATCGAGGGTGACGCCAAGTTTTATATCAATGCCCTAGAAGAAAGGAGGACAGATGTGTGGTACAACGAGGAGGTGTTGGATGTCATTGGGAAGATCCTTGCTGAGTTGCTCGAAAGACCGAATATTAAGTTCATTCATCGGGAAGGAATCGAACATGACGGTGGATGCGTTAGTGAAGGTGTTACACGACCATCCGATGGATGACGACTGCTTGACTCGAAAGGAGGAACAATCGGCCAAGGAATCGAACATGACGATGATGGTGGATGCGTTAGTGAAGGTGTTACACGACCATCCGATGGATGCCGTCTGCTTGACTCGAAAGGAGGAACAATTGCTGATACAAGCCGGGAAGGTGGTGGATCGGGAGCGTCGCGGTTACACATTATTATTTGAATATTTTTGCGGTATCTCACTAGATGAAATTATGAGAAACCCCGTTCAGGTCGTAAGAAAACGGGAGTCGTGTTGGGTTTAATTTAGTGATATTCTGAGAAACCCATAGGATCCAATAATCTAACACAAAACTTAAGCCGTTGTATAGGCGATTCACCTCGTCTTATATTGTGGTGTTTTACTATCCACAATCAATGTGGGAAGTTGTGTATGCCAATACACTATATACCAATATTCATTTCACAGTTGAAACCACAAGTCCACAAGGCAGAATATTTATTTATTTATTTATTTATTTATTTTTGGACGTGTGGGGTTCCGAGGTTATCGACTAATTCATAAGGCAGAATATTGAATTATTGTTTCCTTTGCTCGACAGAAGCTATTGAGAAATTCCCTGAATTTGTTCCAAGCTATCGCACATGATCGATCATCTTTTCCTCATTCATTCGACGGATCCACCGAAGCAAGTCGGAGCAAGCAAGAGGCAAAAATCTATCCTTGCAAGTTGCAAGAGTTCCCACTGCCAATCTCGTTACAAGCTTTAGCAATATTTGCACGATCTCTCTCTAGGTCACACCATGTTACAAATTCAAGCATATACTTGTGAATCAGTACTAATTACTCAAAGCTCTTCATAGGAAGCCATTGAACTAATGATCGTATTTTTTTTATTAGATAATAATTCAGATGGAATAATGAGCGTATATTTTAATAATTATTCACCAATCAAAATCAGACAAGAGGATCTCTCACAAAAATAAAATTAAGCTAATGATCGATCGAAGACGTACTTTAAAAAATTGTATACCCATGGGATAGTGATAGAAAAAACTACTTTCTTTCCTTCTCCTTCATTATCCGAATTGAGTTCTTAAAACGATCAATATATAAACTTGAACAATGTGAGTAGTTTTTAGACCATCCGTAATTTTTTTTTTATTAGGAAATAATTCGAGACCGGACAGGTCCGGATCTCGAGAGGCCGACAAAGTCGACAGACGGCAAGCCGTCTAAACATACAATGTAGCAAAAGAAAATACAACAAGGAAACAAAATACAGTCACCTAAGACCATCCGTAATTTCAATATCAAGTAGGGTGTGTTAGTTTTTTCTCTCTCTTAATACTATAATATTTTAACACCTTATTTATTTATTTTTAAATAATTTCACACTTTATCAACCTTTTGAAATTTAATATTTTTATTCCACAACCAAGGTTACCCCTGCCCTCCTTTTACCTTAAGGTTTTGCCTACAACCGTGTGATTACCTTATAGGTACCTAAGTACCTTAAGGTAATGAAAACCATTGGTTTGTTGATGCTCTCAAACCGTTACACGTTATATAATACTACAATTATGACCTATTGTGGCACCAGAGGCAGAACAGAAAGTGAGAGGAAAGGAGAGGCGGAAGGCAAGTCTACAAGCGAGGGGAGAGGCAAAACTGGGTGGGAGGCGGATAGAGACCGTCAAGGTGAAGGAAGTATGAAGGGTTCCAATCTCTAATCTGGATTTTTTATTCGATTTCAATTTTCGGTCGGAAACCGTTTTTTTTTTATAATTTTGCGAACCGTAATCTGATTTAAATTTTACTTAACCAACACTGGTTTTTTCAATTTGGTTTTTGAGTTGGTTAACTTTTTGAGAAAAGCTGTCACCAAATTTGGTTCCACTATTACTGATGCCCAGGAAATCTCAACCCACATTACTAATGAAATGAAAGAGAGATTCACAAAGCCTGCTTCCATTATTGTCACTGCTGATTTGCTCAAGTTCATTACCCCTCAAGTCACAACAAAAGACAACAACAACCTCCTTAGGCCTCCCTCAACCAATGAAATTAAGGCCACAGTTAGTAGCATGGCTGAAGATAAAACTCCAGGACCTGATGACTATCCTCCAGAATTCTATGTCAAATATTGGCACTTAATTGGACAAACTGTATGTAGAGATGTTAAAGCCTTTTTCCATTCCGGAACTTTACTTACTGAAATAAACCAAACATTCATAGCCTTAATTTGCAAAACGAATAATCCCACTACCATTAATCATTTCAGACCCATTAGCCTCTGCAATACGATTTACAAAGTCATCACCAAATTAATTGCTAACAGACTCAAACCAATACTCTCAAAGCTCATTAATCCTTTTCAAGGAGCCTTTGTAGAAGGACGATCTATCAAAGACAATACGCTTATAGCCCATGAAATTTTCCACACCTTTCACAAGCAAAATGGTAATAAAGGATTGATGACTTTAAAACTTGACAAGGAGAAAGCCTATGATAAAATTAAATGGGACTACATCAAGGCAACTCTCGTCAAATTTGGCTTTAATAACAGATGGATAAATTGGGTGATGAGTTGTATGACCTCCACAACCTTTTCTGTACTAGTTAATAACCGACCAGGTGACCAATTTAAACCTCAGAGAGGAATACGACAGGGTGACCCCCTATCCCCTTACATTTTTATCCCAGTCATGGAGAACGTAGTCACGGAGAACGTAGCTAGGGAACTGCAAACTGAAGCCTTGCTTGAGGATGACCTGGTTAGCATAAAACTCACAAGGAATGGAACCCATATTCCCTTTCTAACCTTTGCTGATGACACTATTATTTTTGCTTCTGCAGCCCACAAAAGCATTCACACCATAAGAAATATGCTAAATAATTTTTCTAACTTATCTAGTCTTACGATCAACTACAACAAAAGCTCCCATCAAGTCTCGGAAAATGTGAGCCCAACACTCGCAAACTCTCTTGTTCACGAAATGAACATCCCCATTGCCAGAAACTTAGAAAAATATCTTGGTATACCCCTGCTGCAAGGGAGAGTTAAAAACAGTATGTTTGAAAATGCTATTCAAAGTCTCAAAAAGCAACCCTCTAAGTGGAAATCCTCTTCCTTATCTCAAGCTGGCCGAATTACACTTATTCAAGCAAATCTTTTCTCTAAAACAAATTACCTTATGCAGAACTTCCTATTTCCAAACGGGGTACTTCAGCAAATAGACAAGATTAATAAAAAATTCTTTTGGAACAAGTTAGAATATGAACGATACACCCCACTCATAAGCTGGGAAAGAATATGCAAACCAAAGGATCAAGGTGGACAGGGTATTCGGCTTGCTGAAGACATCAACACCAGCCTCCAGATGAAGCTACTATGGAAGCTTGTCACATGCCAAGATAACATTTCGGTAAAGGTGATCAAGGAAAAGTATTTGTAACATGAAAACATTCTTGAGGCAAATTCGACGCACCCGTCTTGGCAATTTGGTCAGCTGCTACAACTCAGAACTAAATTTTAGAATAGTTTACATTGGATTATAGGAAACGGGGAATCAATCAACGTATGGAAGGACCCATGGATTTCGAATGTGAGTCTGGACGCTTTCCAGGCTCATCACGATCCATACCTCCGAGTTCACCAACTAATGAACCAAGATAATCAGTGGGATGTACAGAACCTTAGGAGTCTTCTCCCATAAAGTATAGTGAGACAGATCACTGGAATCAACATACCCTGCCGGAACCCCCGGGACGAGTTAATCTAGAAGCTTAATCCGGATGGACGATTTACAACTAATTCTTGTAAGAATATGCATTCTACCCATATAACCAAACCCCTATGGGTAACGAGTGGATTTGGAAATTAAACATTCCACCAAGGGTGAAGAACTTAGTCTGGAAAATCTTACAAGATGCAATTGCTACCAATGAAAGACTAAACCGTTACTTTATTAGAGTTCCAATGGAATGCATCTTCTGTAATGACAACATTGAGAACAATAGTCATCTTTTTCTGCATTGTCCTTTTACTAGACGAGTCATAGCTAACTATGAACAATTAACAGGAAAATCCTTAAGATTACCTTGTAATAATCAAATCATTGTACAAGAACTCATTCTATCAAAACCCAATAAGGACAATTTCGAACACCTTTGTCAGGTATAGAAAAATGTGTGGGAAACTAGAAATAACATGATCTTTAAGAATAAGAATCTTGATCCAACCTCACACATAGCCACTAGATCTTTTATTCAACTTAGAGAATGGCAAATGGACATAAAACAGGATATAGAAAGTACTCCCAAACATGCTAGAAGGAAGAGAAATATTGGTTGAAAGAAACCGCCCAGGGCCACCTACAAAATCAATGTAGATGGCTCAACCAAACCCACTGGCTTCTGTCAGGTGTGGGGGGGGGGGGATTCTTAGGGACAGGGCAGGATGTGTCATGGATATTTTTCAACAGCAGATTAATAGTGGTTCAGCTATTCAAACATAAGCTGTTGCTTTCTACGCAGGTGTCAAGCTAGCCCTATCTAAAGGCTTGAGGAGAGTCATAATTGAAGGAGATTGCCTGGAGGTTGTCAGAAGTATTAATGATAGCTCAAAATAAAGATGGGAGATTCTAAGGCAAGTGGAAGTTATCAGAAGAATGAAGACGGAATTTGAGTCTATTGAATTCAGACATTGTTTTCGATCGAGACGGAATTTGAGTCTATCGAATTCAGACATTGTTTTCGATCGAGAAGCAAATGTAGCTGCAGATTTTTTAGCTAAGTCTACAGACATTGGTACTATTTTGAATATCCCTTTCAATAGGGAATTCTGTAACATCATCCGTAGGGATGATTAGGGTGGATTTCTACCTTGGGAAGTTCCACCTCCTTTTTTGCCTATGAGGAACATTGTGGACTCTTGGATCAAAAGAAATGAAGGGAGGAGATTGATTTTTTTTAAAAAAAAACACAATTAACCATATAACCAACTAGTATTCATATTTAACATTAAATATGAATACTAGCTGGTGTAACCGTATCTTTAAATATGAATAGTAAATTTGTACTAGTTTGTAAAATATGAATATTTAATAACTTAGATTTGAATAATTATGTCATTAAATATGAATATTAACATATTTAGTGAATAATAGTCGCCGATTACAAGTTTTAAGCGTTTAACCAACTAGTATTCATATTTAACACTAAATGTGAATACTAGGTAGTTACACGCTCATTTCAAAACAAATATTGGCCCTTGATTCTTTTAGGTCTAATGACTCAAATTTGTCCCTATGTTATATATATATATATATATATATGTAAATGTTCAAATGAAAATGGAGCTTAAAGTGAAAATTTGTCTTAAAGTGAAAATGAATCTATTTCCTGTACTTGGGCCGCGGATGCTATTAGTCCGATCCGAACCCGTCTCTCTTTCGTCTTCATCCTCCAGATCCCCGTTCGCTCCATTCAATCATTCGATTCCCGGATCCCCTTCCGTCTTCGATCATCCTCCAGCATCTCATCTCAACTCCTCTCCTCCCAGATCCCCTTCCTCCTTTATTCTTTCTGGATCTACGCCCGAGCTATCCCATCGACCTCTTCTCCCCCTTCTCTCGGTACCATCTCCTTGCCGCTCGTGACCTCCAGGTCGGGATGAAGAGGAAGCGGAGGAGGATGCATGAAGACACCGCCTGAACCTTGGCGATCGGATCTAGGGATATCGATGTCGGAGTCCGACCCTCGCCCTGTGATTGGCGATTGCAAAGAGATGAAATCAATGTCAGATAAGTGAATTTCACTATCCCCAAATCAATTGATATGCTTCTACTAATATTTTTGAATCAATGAAGGCTGATTTTTCCAAATCAATTGATATGTTTCCATGTATGACAGCAAGCATCATATTATTGAAACTAGACATCAAATTTCTGTCTTAGGATGCTCAAACCTGCTGTCAATTTTTTACTGTCATTAGTTCCCATACTATGATGCTTGCTGTTATACTTGTGCTGCTGCTGAAATTTGATTTTCATTGGGTTAAAAGTAATATGAAAGAGGATTTCTTCTTGAAGGCACATGCTTTGGCTGACTCCAACCAGGATGCATCATGCTCGTCAACTGTTATTATGCTACTGGAAGACGCCCTGAAATGCCCGTTTGACAGTCTTCGCAAAGGACAGGTGTGTTTTTGTTCAGCAATGATAATTAAGAGTAGGTAGGTGTAGTCTGTTTCTATTGGGGTACTTTTAAATTAACATTGTTCTATCTTATGAGTTCCATAACATGAATCTGATAAAAATGATAAATATGTCAAGCTTTGAACAATCTTGGGAGTGTGTATGTGGACTGTGGGAAGTTAGATCTAGCAGCCAATTGTTACATCAATGCTCTCAGTATCATGCACACCCGAGCTCATCAAGGCCTTGCTCGAGTTCATTTTCTCAGGAAACGACAGAGCAGCTGCATATGATGGGATGACAAAACTGATTGAGAAGGCCCAAAATAATGCATCTGCCAATGAGAAAAGGTCAGAGTATCGTGAGCGAGACTTGGCTAAGGCGGATCTAGACATGGTCACTCAATTGGATCCACTCCGGGTATACCCCTACCGTTATCGAGCTGCGGGTAACCTCCTTCACTAAGATTTTAGACTAAAGCAAACTAGGCTAGTTGGATCTCATAGTTACTCTTGCTAGTCTGATTCAGGCTTGCTACAGATCACTCAAAATTTGACATTGTCTGATGTTTATGCCTAATCATTGATGGGGTACAGCTATGCTTCAAATGCTTAGATTTATTGATGTTTCAGTCAAAGAAAATGTCAAAATTAATAATCACAAACCTTGTTAGTGTCATTATTTTCATATGGTTTAGGCCAATAAGACTGACCCCAATCCTGATTGCTTGTCATCGTAACCGCCATTACTAAACCTTGTTAGGTGGTCTAGAATCCTAGTCCCCAACCACAGATGTTGCTGTACTCAAGAGCATTCAAACTTGCACAATTCTTATTCACATGATAAACTTGCACATTACTAAACCGTGTTAGGTGGTCAGAGTATTGTGAGAAAACTTTCTCTAATTGTTGATGAATCACTGGCTGAATTTTATTTAATATCCACATTTATAGCCTCTCTTTTACTCTTCCTATGTAACTTGCTCATTTGAATAAGTGCTATTCATATTAATAAAGGCATGGAAACTGTTAAGAATTTAGGTTATTTTTCCTTGCAAATAAAAAGTTCAACTAGGGGCAAATTTGAAACCCTCGTTAATGATTTACACATATCTTGTGATTCTTTCACCTTATTATATGGCGGTTGCTCGTTGTGATCAATCATGTGAAAGAATTTGCTATTTTAGAAACCAAGTTTAATATTTGGGTTCTACTACTTATTGACTTCAAATTGCACAATTGACATACATGTTGTCGCTTGCTTCTTCAATCTACTGCTTCAGCCAACACCATAGTAATCTTGGTACAATTTCATAATGCAATGCCAAGTCTTTTGTTTATGAGCCAATGTTATGTTTTTTATGAGCATCCTTTTAATGCATTTTTTTAAATAGTTGGTAGATTTTAACATTAAGATCCATATATAAGCTCAAATAGGAAAGAGCACCCAAGCAATTGTTGTTCGGGAGGTTGGTGGTTCGACTCCGCCTGGATCTATATTATTATTTTTCATAGTTTTAATGTGCAAAGTTTAGTCATACTATTATTTTTGCACTTAGTAATCTTATTTTTGAACTTTCTTATCTTTTTCATGCACGTGTGCAGATTTTTGAATGTCAGGTCAATATCAAGATTCTCATTGGCTTAGTTTGATCTAAAAGCAATAAGGTGGCGTATGTCATAGAAATTATCAGATTCTTATCTCAATTAGTTGTGTAAAAGTATGATACAATTGTGCACATCTAGAATACAAGTGTGTATGCAACAATTATTAATATTATAACGTGCAAAAGTAAGATACAATTGTGCAGATTTAGGATACAAGTGTGCGTAAAACAATTACTAAAAAAGAGTGAAGAATCCGACAGATCTTATCTCAATCAATATATTGTATAAAAGTAAGATACAATTGTGCAGATTTAGAATACAATTGTGCACATTTAGAATACAAGTGTGCAAAAGTAAGATACAATTGTGCAGATTTAGAATACAAGTGTGCAAAAGTAAGATACAATTGTGCAGATTTAGAATCCAGTGTGAAAAAGTAAGATACAATTGTGCAGATTTAGAATACAAGTGTGCAACAGTAAGATACGATTGTGCAGATTTAGAATACAAGTGTGCAAAAGTAAGATACAATTGTGTAGATTTAGAATACTGTGTAGAAGTAAGATACAATTGTGCAGATTTAGAATACAGTGTGCAAAAGTAAGATACAATTGTGCAGATTTAGAATACAAGTGTGCAACAGTAAGATACAATTGTGCAGATTTAGAATGCATTCAGATAAGATTTGAATAATCTTCTGGCCGCTCATGAGTTGCCAGCTGTTTTCTCTAGAACACCCCGAGCCTGAAATTGCATAATAACTCTTCACGCTGTTGATCTGGGAGCTCGCTTTACGGATACAACAAAAAGAGGCGATTCCACTTCTATATCTATCTAATGTTGCACTTCATTATATTAAATATGCATAATTACACCTTATATATGCATATTTTCTATCTAATGTTGCACTTAAATATAAAGAATTCAGGAGGACTCTTAAAAATTCAGAATCTTTTATTGCAATATTCATGACAGAAATAAGCACCAAAACATCAAATTGCAGACAACAAACAACCTCTAATTAGCCTCAAACTTGCAATCTAAAGTTAAAAACCCCATAATTGCATTTGAATGAAATAAAAATCCAGCTCCTATCGCTGTTTATACAAAAATGTATCTCTCTACCTTTATCAAGCCATTCTAAATAACCACATGAATACATGATGTTAGTACACTAACAAAAGTAGCCTCATTGGGTCTCGTTTCCCTGGAAGTAGACATCTTATCAAACAGTTGCAATGAGAGCAGCAGGCACAACCATCCTCGTGATCTTGTCATATGGAGGAGGTACTCCCTCAAATACCTTCAACCTTGCCAAGGTAGCAGCTCCTCTCTTGGTCTTGTGGGGAATCACCCTAAGATTGATAACTGAAAATAAAGGCAGAAACAACCACCATGAATTTGTTTATAGACCTTGAATTTGAGAAACAACCACCACGAGACAGCACAAATGTCACAAACTAATGCAAAAAGACTTCTTTGCACAGTACATGAAGTCTTTTACACATTCATCACTACTCTATAGTCAATAAGAACTAGGAAGCATGGTTATGATCTCCCATCTCATCTCAAAAGATTGAGCAACAAACCTCGAAAACAGGCCATGAGAGATGACTCTAGAACAACAGTTATTTTCTAATTAACTTTCATTTACTTTTGCTTTAAAACAACCATGAAAGCTGAATCAAATCTTGAACTTTCATTTACGTTACCTTGGTTGCACCAGCGTCAAGACTGTTGTACACAAGCTCTTCAACAACCCTGATCATGTCAGAGATGATGAACCCCGAACGCACCGAGCTATGAACACCCTCCGGCAAAGCCCTAATGCTCTCCATTAAACGATCCACTCAATATTCGCACTCCCCAGATTGTGAGCAAAACCCATGTAATCAAACAGAAATAGAAAAAATGTAACCAAAAAGGAACAAAATTCGCATAATTTTAATCGATAACCGAAGCGAGGAAGATTAGGAGATTAGAGATGGATGGGTGATGGAAAGGAACTTACCAGTAGCGGTCCAAGAGGAGCAAGCAACGAAATGAGGCTCCTCGCAAGGGGGAAGGAAGCCATGGTCGCTCCGGGAGAGAGAAGAGAGCTGAGGCTCCTCGCGAGCAGGAACGGTACTTGGATCTGAATAGAAAGGGCGAAGGGGAAAGATGCAAACCCTAGGATCGAATGAGTACAGATCCAGAGGCGTGCTCAGATGAAAGGACGCCGGAGTGGAGATGCAGCGCCGGAGGCCGGTGGTCTAGCGGGTGTTGCTGGCGAGAGGATCTTTGGGGAGAGAGGAAGAGGACGAGAGCGAAGAACGACGTTGTGAGAGGGAAGAGGTAGGTCTGATTTGAAGGAAAGAGGGGAAGAGGGTTAAGAATCACCGGTTCTCTTCTGTTTTTTTCTCTTTTTTACCGGTTCACAGCAGTTCAGTGTATTTTACTTCTGAACCGGACGTGCAAGTCCTTTATTTCTCCCATTTTCACTTGCAAATTTTTCGTCTTAAGCCCCCTTTTCACTTTAACCTCACCCTATATATATATATATATATATATATATATATATATATATATATATATATAAAATAAAAAACTTTTTGAGCAATCCTAGTTTGAAGTTAAACCCAAATTTAGTGTCGAGTTATTTATAAGAGGAAATTGGGTGGAGTATGCTCTTTTCAAGTTTTTTTTATTAATTGTACTTCTTGAGATTTTGTAGGTAATTGTATTTTTTTAGATGGAGATTACCTATATACCCTTACAATCAAAATTTATCCTTTTAAAAAGCAAACTGTTAAATTATTGTAGAAGATTTGACAGACGAAGATATTTTTCTCAACGTGAAATTGATTAGGTTTTTAAGTAACTAGCTCTTAGGTTTTTAAGTAACTCTTGGATCTTCAAACAATTTGCTTGGAATCGTTTACTGACGGCTGTATTTTACAAACCCTAAGTCATGTATGTGGTCGATTCTTGTAAGACAGTATCATTCTTGTATTACAATATTATTCATGTAATAGAATAGCATTCTTGTTACAAAATCATGTAATACAATATCATTATTATGTTACAATAATATTCATGTAATACAATATCATTCTTGTAATACCACATTCCTGTATTATTAATCATCAATCAACTATGTGTAATCAATTCACGTAATACTAGATTTCGTGTACTGAGTGAATTCCTGTAATGAGCGAAGTCGATCTTGTACCTATTACTATACACCTGCAATTGAATTGTGGAGTTGAGTTACAAGAAATCACCTAAATGAATCGATTATTGTAACAACTGGTAGCGATTATTGTAACCTACAATTATTGTAGTCATAGATAACGATTATTGTAACCTAAAATTATTGTAACTAAATAAGCGCTTCATCAAATCCCATGAAGCAATTACTGTGAATATGTTCTTAAATGAAATCAAAGAAAAAGTCGTAGTTAAATGAGGTGTTTAATCTAATTATGAATGACGACATAAATCACAAGCAATTCATCAATCTTGGTTGACCTCATAACCGATTCATTAAAGAGATATCTGATGAGTTTTCAAATTAGGATTTACAAAACCTACCATGGAATATATATATAGTAGCAATCACTTGAACAAATTATAACATAAAATCAACCTTCAATATCTTTGCAAGTGAGGTGCATTCGTGCATCTATGGAGCGTCAATTAATTGAAAAAGTCTCAATAGATTGAACATTATTTAAGGATTTGGATATTTGTTGTTAGAGCAAATCTGTCATTAACCAAACAAAATCCTTAAATGTTATATTTACTAAAACAAAAACCGAAAAAGAGATAGTTACCAATTTAGCCTATTTATAAACCAGTATGAAAAGTAACACTACTCATTATACTCAAATAGATAGCCGTAATAAACGCTATGGTTATAGTAATCATCACCGAATCACATGATTAATCATCAATAACAAATTATCTCAATCAGACTATGAATCGAAATCTCTCAGAATCAGGCCCAAATATAGTAATTAATTAATCAACGAGGCTGGGAAGTGATTATATTATAGATATTGAATTGATGAAAACAGGTTAACAATTAGAAGAGCAGGAAGACAAGTTCTTGATCTCACTGATCTCCGAATGAGCCCCGGCGGAGGCAACGTCAATCGTAGAGCCCCTGAGGGAATCAGAGCCGTTCAATCTGAAGGGGCGATCACCACCGTTGATCTCCTGGGCGTGCAGGGACTTCTTCCTGGAGACGACCGTAGCGTAGATCTCCTCGAGTACCCTGAGGAAGGCGGACTCCACGTTGTCCCCAGTGAGGGCAGAGGCCTCAGAGAAGAAGAGGCCCCGATCGCGTGCGAACTCCACAGCGTCTTCGGTGGGGACTTGCCTCTGGGCCGTCAGATCGGCCTTGTTGCCGATGAGCATGATGACTATGAAGGCGTCGGCGTGGGCCCGGAGCTCATCAACCCACCTGGCCACGTGATCGAAGGACTGGCGTTTGGTGATGTCGTATACCATCATTGCTCCTAGCGCTCCCCTGTAGTACGCACTTGTCACTGCTCTGTACCTGCTCAGTTCACCATACATACATTATTTTCCCTAACTTTTATCTTTGTATGTTAGAGATTAGGCGAATTTCCAGTGGGCAAAACGAAACCGAACCCGGAACCCGAAACCCGACCAGACTGACCCGAAATTGATTGTTCCGAATACTCGAAAACCGACCCGATCCGACCTATTTTGGACCCGAAATCCGAATACCCGATAACTGAAACTCACCCAAATCTGAATGAACTGAACCCGATTCAACCCAATAATTGTAACCATTACTTTTCCCTACTCTCCTAAGTCCTTAAAACGATGAGCTACATCTTTATTTCAACAAAATCAATTCAATTTTATAAGGTAGTTTATATGTAGATCAGTGTTACTAATGAACATAAATGGAACTGGAATCAAATCTGGATTCAGGATGCTGATCTTGATTTGCTACCTACTACAATAACTGCTATATATCGTAATTAATAAACGGTCTATTTATCCTCTATACTATATATACAGTTATACACTACAAGATAAGAGTACGTACTAATTTCGGTATTATTAATGGATTAAACGATTTAAATTTAGTTACAAAAAATTCATCTATCAATCGCCACATAAGATTATTTATTAGAATATTTTATTATTATTATTATTATTAAGTACTCTTATCATATACTCTTAAAATGTAGATTAAAAAATCCAATTAAAAAACTATTATTGTGGACATCTTAGTACTCCCTCCATTCATCAATCAAAATATCTCATTCTATAGTTAGAGTGTAATTCTCTTAAAGTTAAATATGTCAATTTATATATTATGCTAATTATTTTATAAAATTGGTTTATAATTATTTTATAACTAATAGTGCATGTTTATGGGTTTTGATAATCGGAAAAATGATGTTTACCAATAGATATAATTTCAGTATAGAGTAGTAATTAATTAACTATTCAAGAGATCTCAATTTTAGTATATATACTACTAATTCTGTCATAAAAATAATGTCATTTATTATTTATTTCCGCTTTTTATAAAATAATAAAAAAAAGTACATTAAAATCATTTTTATTCAATTTTTTATGACTTCGTAGTTGTACTTATTACTTATTAGTTATAAACATACAATTATGAAAAAATTATAAAAAAATTATTATTTTTTATAGTTTTTAATTCATTAAAAAGTGTAAATGAATAGTAAAATGACATTTTAGTTTATTTATTTGACATTTGCTATTTTTTTAATATAATTTTTTAGTTTATTTATTTGACACTTACTATTCATGTATTAATATATTAAATATTATCTTATTTTAATAAATGTATACTTATTATTAATAAGTATAAAATTATTTTAAAAAATTTAATATTCTATAGTATAATTTAAATATTAAATGCTAAAAAACAGAGAGAGAGTATTTTTCTGTACCGAGGTAGTATACATTATGTAGAGTAATAAGTGGGAATTATCCTTAAAGCAAATTAATAAAATAATGGATCGGAAATTTCCTCCTCTTTTTTTTTTTTTTGGGTAAGGAATGGATCGGAAATTTCAAAAGAAACAAAATTGGCCAAATGAAAAAAAAGGGTCAAAAAAGTGGGCATGTGTTAGAATTGGTTCCCTAATTTCTGAACTGGAAAGCATATAAATTTTCAAATAGGTTGAATTCCACGAATATGGACGATCATCTCTCCAATCTGACGGGGTTCATTTGAATTTGAAGCAAATCAAGAAACTGAGACATCATAATATCATATCATAGTTAGCTACTGTAGTCAAGAGTAAAAAAGGGGGAAAAAAACCTCTCTTGGCCAGCAGTGTCCCAGATCTGAGCTTTGATGACCTTGGATTGGATGGTGAGAGTTCTGGTCTGAAACTCAACACCGATGGTGGATTTGGAGTCGAAGCAGAAGTCGTTCTTAGCGAACCTCGCTAGTATTTGAGTCTTACCGACTGCAGAGTCACCGACGACCACCACCTTGAACACATAATCCACCCTCATCTCCTCTCCTCCTCCGTTTGCTATCCCCACACCGCCCGCTCTATACGCCCCGCCGCTCATCTCCTCCTTCATCTTCCCTCGCCCCACCGCCTCCCCCTCTAACTCTAACTCTGGCTCCAACTCAGATGCCCCACCCAGATTATTAATATGGAGAGAGATCGATAGAGTACATGACGCTTCAAATTGGGTGGGTGCAAGCTTGCTAAAGTAAAACCTAAACACAAGTGTGTTTGTGTAAATATATATGGATTTTCAAATAGGCAGGTTAGCGCAAATACAGCTGAATGGATTGATGATGAGTATAGGAAGCCCCTTTTGAGCTAGCTTTTTCCCCTTTTCCTTGGTCGCCATTCTTTAATTTGTCTCCATTTTATTAACACCCCACCTTTCTTTAATTTGTCTTTTTGGTAGATGAATTGTTGTCTTTCCCATGACAATATGGGTCGGGATGAAACCTCATTTCACATTATCCATCTTGGTGGACAATCATCCCCGCTCGACCCACCGTTCATATTCACTTCACTCATATCCACTTCACTCATATCCACTTTACCCATCATCTATCGGGTGAGATGAGTAAAATATTGGCAGTTTTTCCCTCATTTCATTTTGTCTATTTTCGTCTAATATGAAAGATAAATTGTCATATATACAACATACAACTATAATAATAATAAAAAAATTGTTATAAAAATATAAGTTTTAACTAAACATTAGAGGAAGTGATTGCCTCGATGTCCTAATTTTTGACCTTTATTAGTAAAATGGCTCACACCTCTTCCAAATTAGCAAAATATCCACCGCCCCCTGTGCCCCCCCTCCCGTGTCATTATTAGGTTTCAACAACCCTTGTTTTCAGTGGGTTTTTTTTCCGCGTTTGTTTCAGCATATTCGGTTTCAGCAACCCTTGTTTCAGTGTTTTTTTTCCGCGTTGCTGAAACAAGGGTTGTTGATGTTGAAAACCCGGTTTCAGCGAATTTGTTGATGCTGAAACTCCGGTTTTAGATGCTGAAATTGTTGCTAAAACCGGAGTTATTTTTTTTCCTTTTTTTTTTCCAGATCACCACTTCGATACCGGAGTTGCTGAAACCGAAGGTGTTGAAACTGGAGTCGCTTTTTTTTTTTTCGCGTCACCACTTCGATACCGGAGTTGCTGAAACCGGAGTTTGTTTTTTTTTCAAAAATGCTGAAATGTTGAAATAGTACCTCATACAATTTTATAAGAATTAATTTCAGCATACAAATTTTGCTAATAAAGAATTAGTTTTAGCATTTCAGATCACAAAAAAAATCAAGAAGCTAATAAGCTATCTAAAAGTTTCAGCAATGCAAAAAAAATGCTGAAAATTGCATAAACAACATTTGATCTCCGACTTTGACCCCAATAGTGAATTAATTTTAGCATTTCAGATCACGCAAAAATGCTGAAATGTTGAAATATATGTTTGTGTGTAATATATTGTAGCTCATACAATTTTATAAGAATTAATTTCAACATTAAAAAGTTCAAGCAAGACAAAAAAAAATGTTAAAATTGCCAATATTTAAACTTTCAACAAAGCAAACTCAATCAATACCAAACTAACCACATATTCTAAGCGGCCAAATCCAGTAGCAATAAACACATTTACTGTAAATTTCACTTCCTTTCTCCTCCACATTTCAAATTTCAATTTCGGAGCTTCAGATTCAGCAGCATCTGATTTCATTTTCTAATAAGTGGCAGCAACATCTGGTGGAATGCCAAATCACCATCTTGATTTCGTTTTCTAATAATCGGCATCTGCTGGAAACCAATCTGGCCGCCGACGGACACGGATCGGCGGCGCCACCACCAAAAACGGCCAGTTAAGTTCATCCTCGGACGCATCAGGCGTTGGCAGCACCGAGACCTGCACCTCTTCCTCCTCCCTGGACAGCGAAGGTGCCTCCGAGGCCTGTAACTCTTCCTCCACCGCCGATGCCTAGAACCGCGGCAGCAGAGACACCAACAGGTCTAACTCCAGCGCAGAAGCCGATAGAGCCGAGATTGACGCCTAATTTCCAGCGCAGAAGCCGACGGAGCCGAGATTGACGCCTAATTTCCAGTTAAATATGTGGGAGGTTAGGAGTAAACAAATCTCTTCAAAACCATGAAGATCTGCGAGAGGAACCAAGGATCTAAGCGAAGAGAACCTTAGATCTATGGAAGAGGGAGTAGGAGAGAATAGATCTAGGATTTTCGGATCTGGAAAACAACTTTCTTACCCCATTGATGCGGCTAGTGATGAATCTACTGAAGTGCACCCAAGTTCACCGTCTCTCTCAGCGCGCGGCAGCAACATATCCGAATTTCTTCATCTGTTGAAGGCGGCCGCACTGCTGCACCATCAGGGCGGCGAAGATGATGATGAGGAAGATCGACGGAGAAGATCGACGGCACTCTAGATCCGTTGAAGACGAGGAAGATCCGAGGAAGGAGAGAGATCGATCCAAGCGAGGGAGCCGGCTGAGGAAGAAGGCGAGAGAGAGAATCGATGAGCGAGGTTTAGGGGAGGGGGGGCCCAAGATTTAGGTCGTGGACTTTTAGCTAATTTGAAATAGGTGGGAGACAAGTAATTAATTTGACCTAAATTTGCGCCTTCGGCGCAAATTTTCTCTTGGGCGAAACGAAATTAGGAAGGATTTTGAGAATCACTTCAAAAAGGAGTCGACCGACGATAGGCTTCTAGATGAATTGCTTGGCCTTATCCAGCCTTCTATTACGAAAGCGGAAAATGATTTCCTCATTCGACACCCATCCAACAATGAAATAAAAGTTGTAGTGTTTAACCTTGGGAAGAATAAATCCCCGGGTCCGGTTGGGTTTACTACTGAATTCTATAAAAAAAAATATTGGGATATTGTTGGTATTTCGCTCATTAGAGTTGTTAAAGGTTTTTTCCTCTCTGAGAAATTTTTGAGGCAAATTAGCCATACTTTCATTTCTCTTCTACCAAAAACCATAATCCGACGGCTACAAATCACTATCGCCCAATTAATTTATAAGATCATTTCCAAAATCCTCACTGATAGGATTAAAGCTATCATTAGTAAACTAATCCATCTGCTTCAGGGTGCGTTTGTTTCGGATAGGGCCATACAAGATAATGTGCTAATTGCCCATGAAATCTTCCATTCGTTCCGTCTTGTAAGGGTCGCGTGGGATGGCTTGCGATAAAGCTCGAGATGGAAAAAGCATATGATAGAGTCGACTGGAATTTCACAAATAAAATCCTTCACAAATTTGGGTTCCACCCAATCTTAATCTCTTGGATCATGGAATGTGTTTTGACTGCGATGCAGACTGATAAGTCCCCAGATCCTCCGCCCCCGGGGGACCTAGGCTCTAGGGCTGTGACGGCTAGGTCGGCGGCTGGGTCGACATCTCACATTACCCCTGATGGTGCTCCGTCGTGGAGAGACCTTATGGTCTCAGAGAGCTCTGATAATCAGAAGGTGGCTTGGGATGTTGGCCTTATTAGGGAGAAGATTAAAGTGTCTTTCCCAAAGGGACCAGGGGGAGATCTGGTGGTCACCACTGACACCAAAGTTATGGAAGTACTGGCTAGCGCGTGGAACAATTCGTTGATCATCAGAATGCTTGGCCCGAAAATCCCCTTGTATGTGATGGACAGGAAACTAAGAGACCTCTGGAGAGGATGTGGCAAGATGCAGGTCATCGATCTACTTCTAGGAAATTTCTTAGTTCGCTTTGGCGAGAATGAGGAGTGCCTAAAATTCCTAACCGGAGGCCTTTGGTAGGTTTTCGGAAGGTGACTTATATTGAAAGCTTGGTCGCCGGAGTTCAAACCTTCAGACTCTATCAAATCAGTCCCGGCCTGGGTCCGGATCCATGATCTCCCCGTGATTCTTTATCAAGAGGACGAGCTAATGAGGGTGGCCGAAGGTCTAGGGAAACCAATCAAGGTCGACCATAAGACAGTGTATACCAACAGGGGAAACTTTGCGAGGGTTTGTGTGGAGGTTAACATGGAAGCACCCCTCAAAGGGTCGATCATTATTAATGGTGAGAGGTTCTTGTTGGAGTATGAGGGCATCCCCAAGGCCTGCTTTGGATACGGTAGGGTAGGGCACTTGAAGAATCAATGCCAGGAAAATGTGGAGAAGGAGGCCCCATCCCCGGAGGCGACCAGTATTAGTAAGGATATGATCAACCAAGGGATCTCGAAGGCTCCTGAGCAATCAAAAGAAGGTGACAGTCATCATGGTCCGTGGATGGTGGTCCCGAGGCGTGGGAGGCATGCTATGCGCAAGAATAGGAACGCCGATGAGGATCAGGCGACCGGCGGTGCGTCCTCCGGGCGTATGCCGATCCAGTCCCACCCCAGACCCAACAAAAAGTCTCCGACCGTTACCAAAATTGCCAGGATTAACTCCAACCTTAATGGGAGTAATGGCAGAAGTTCCTCTTCTGAGGAGATGGGAGATCCCAAGAAAAGGGAAGTTAATGAGATTGAGATTCCTAGGACGAACCACAAGGAAGAGACGACGGGGCACAATCGGGAAAAGGAAGAAAGGGCTACAGGGCTTTCCAATAGGCCGGCGAATAAGGGGACTAAAGATGGGCCGCACAGTCAGAAGAATAATGGGCCGGAATCGTTAGGTGGGCCCCCTAAAGTCCAAACTCCCCCTGTTGAGACTAAGGTGCATTCGAATGGAAGGGTTAATCTCAAGATTAGCAAGGCCCCTCTATTTAAGAAAAAGCAACAAAGAAGTGGGGTGTTGGAGAAGGCTATTAAGGCTAACAAACCTCGTGAGCAAGTCAGATCGGATAAACCGGTGATTGAGGAGGCTCAAGACTCGTCGTTTCCCCCTCAATCTGACCAGATCTCGCCGCCTCTAGGAGGAAAATTTTGGGCGCCGGTGATATCTGTTGCCCATGAGAATACACCTGTAGATGATGCCGAAAAGGACATCCAGATGGAGGACAGGAAGACGACGCCCCCCAGTTGATGGGGCTAATGGTGTCGAATAAGGATCCCTCTTTCCCGCCTTTCATTTCCCTCCTATTCTAATTTTCAGATGGATACAAAACTAAATTGTCTCTTTTGGAATTGTTTTGGTGCAGGTAAGAAGAGCTTCGGGCGTGCTATTCGGTTTATAAAGAAGAAGTGCGTTGTCGATGTGTTGGTGCTATTGGAGACACGGGTGTTGGGTGATCGGGCTGATGAGATTTGCAAGAAACTGAATTACTCCAACTGTGTTCGCATTGGAGTGGAGGGTTTTGCGGGGGGATTCTGGCCTTTGTGGAACTCGGATAAATGCGATTTGGAGGTCCATGAAAATCAAGCAGACTTCATTCATGCTTCTTGTGTTATGGGTGGTGGTAGAGCCCATCTTATTGCGGTTTATGCACCCCCCCCCCCACGGTGGCTAGGAGGGTGCCCTTTTGGATCAATCTTAAAGACTGCATCGAACGCATTGATGGGCCGTTGATCATGGGAGGTGACTTCAACTGTATTATTCATCCCGAAGAGACCTCGGGGGGGGGGGGGGGGGGGGGCGGGGGCCTTGCCGGACGCTGATAGTTTCCGAAGCATTATTAATCAACGGGGCCTTGTGGACATGTGATTCTCTGGGCAGGAGTTCACATGGAGTAAGGAGTCTCTTGGGGGGAGAGTGGTCTCTAAACGACTCGACAGGGTGCTCTCTAACCTGTCGGGTCGGATGAGGTGGCCTGATGCAAGAGTTTGCCATCTGCCTCGATACTCAGACCACTGCCCTTTTTTCCTTGAGCTACAACCGAGAGTAGTGATGGACACAGCGAGAAGGCCTTTTCGTTTTGAGGTCGGGTGGATGACACATGAGAAGTTCAAGGATTTCATTGATGACAACTAGATACAAGACTGCCCGGCTTCGATCGCTCTCGAGAAGCTGAGTGTGGATCTTTCGAAATGGAATAGAGATGTCTTTAGCAGAATACAAGAGAGGAAAGACACCCTGTTGAAGACCCTATGTTTTCCAACGGAAGCTTGCCAAAAACCACACCTCGGCGGGTGCGGAATGGGAGGCCTAGGTGAAGCACGATCTCGATCTCACTCTTGAGGCGGAGGAGATCCTCTGGTTCCATAAATATAGGGAGCGGTGGCTGCTATTTGGAGACAGAAACACTAGATATTTCCACGTCTTCACTCTTATTCGTCGAAAAAGGAACAGAGTTGAGGGCCGGAATGAAGGTAGCGGTAATTGGATTGAGTACAACAAAGAAGTGGAATTGCTTGCGTTGGACTATTTCACTAAGCTCTACAGTTCAGCCCCTGAAGGTGAGCGGGAAAGAATCAACAGTCCAAGCTCGTTCCCGGAGTTGAAAGCGAAAGAGTGGGAGACCATCTCTCAGTTTTCTACGGAGGCTGAAATCAAAAGGGCGTTCTCTACCATGAGAGCCTACAAGTCCCCTAGCATCGATGGTTTTCAGCCTGTGTTTTTCCAAAGATGTTGGGATACGGTTGGGTGTTTAGTGTTTGAATTTGTACAGCGATTCTTCTACGAGTCCAAGCTTCCTATAGGGGTCAACGATACGCTTATCGCTCTCCTTCCGAAGGTGGGCAAACTGGAGTGCATATGGTAGTTCAGACCTATTAGCCTCTACAACGTCATCTACAAAGCCATCACCAAGATCCTCTTGAACAGATTGAAGCCGCACATAAGCAACCTTGCAGGACCCACGCAGGGAAGCTTCATCCCGGTTCGATTCATATCGGACAACATTATTGTTGCTCAAGAGGTTGTGCGTTCCATGAGAAGTAAAAAAGGATCTAAGGGATGGATTTGCCTAAAACTGGACCTTGAGAAGGCCTACGATCGTTTAAACTGGGACTTTGTCGAGGAAACCCTGACTCTTGCCGGGTTCCCTAACATCTGGATATGATGGATTATGGAGTGCATTCGATCGCCTAGAATCAATGTTCTAAAAAACGCTCGGCAGATGCTTGACGGCAGGGTACCGCTAAGCGCCAAGATGGTTTGGCGGCCTTATTAGCGGTTCTTGGCGGATAAAACGGTTTTTGATTATTTCGTTATATTTATCCAATAAACTATGTATAAAACATATATTATGTAATAAACTATGTATTAATTTTAATTTTATAGCATATCAAATAAAAAATCATCATGACTATTTTTAAAGTTGTCTGAATCAAATATAAAGTGATATAGATATATTCAAATAAGTGTCACGACTTCATAATAGAGAAATTTGAAACCATAAAAACTAAATAATCTCAATTTAAAACCGCTAAGCCTCCGTCCCGTGCCCGCCAAAACTCTTCCCCGCCAAGCCCGATTTGCACCCGCCAAGGCCGCCAAGTCTCCGTCTTGCACCCGCCAAGGCCGCTAAGGTGTTGTTCCGTTCCCGCCAAGGCCCTCCCCCGCCATGCTACACCGCCAAGGCCGAATTCGGGACGGTGTGGGTCCACCAAGCGTCTTGGCGCCGTCTTGGCGGCCGCCAAGGCCGTTTTTTAGAACACGGCCTAGAATGCAAATTGTTTGGAATGGCGAGGATACGACTCAATTCACGCCCTCGAGGGGAATCCGCCAGGGAGATCCAATCTCCCCATACATATTTATTTTATGTATGGAAAGGATTAATCACCTCATCTCAGCCCTCGTGGAGGGCGGAAACTGGAAGCCTATTCGCATCACCAGAGGGGGTTCGACTCTATCTCACCTCTTTTTCGCAAACGATATCCTTCTTTTTGCGGAAGATTATGTGCCCCAGGTCAAAGTTATTCGCGAATGCTTCGATAAATTATGTCGTGCTTTGGGATAGAAGGTGATTTTACATAAATCGAAGGTTTTTTTGTCCAGCAACGTGAGTAGGGAGCTGAGCGCTAGGATCTAATCGGCTAGCAGTATTAAGGTGACCGACAATTTGAGGAACTACCTGGGAATTCCGATCCTTCACATGCGAGTGAATAAAGGTATGTTTTCCCATATCTTTGATAAATTTGCCGCTAAGTTATCAGGTTGGAAGGCGTATGTCTTGAACCTTGCAGGACGGACAACTCTCACTCGGGCGGTTCTGGCGGCAATCCCTGCCGATACCATGTCATCTATCCTTCTCCCGGGGAATGCGTGTAAAAGAATTGAGAAAGTATGCAGGGATTTTCTTTGGGCTTCTACCCCGAACAGAAGGAAAATCCACAAAGTGGCTTGGGAGGAGGTCACGCGCCCTAAAGAGTTGGGGGGTCTTGGGATTAAGAGAATGGAAAAACTCAACACTGCCCTGGTGGCCAAATTGGGTTGGATACTTATGAATGAAGATAAAGGCTTATGGGCTGATATCTCACCCAGTAAGTACGCCTGCAGAGCGCTTGGGCGCATCGCGAAAGCTTCTTATGTGTGGCATGGGATAAGGAAGGCTACGGCTGTTGTGCTCAGACCCAGAGTGACTTGGCAGGTGGGTAACGAGAAGACTGTTCACTTTTGGAGGGATAAGTGGTTGGGACAGGAGACGCTTGAGACGATGGTGAAGATCCATCCCCCGGAGGCGAAAGCTCAATTGTTTGTGGTGGACTTCTGGGACCCTTTGTGTGGATGGCGTTGGCAGGAATTTGTGGACTTCCTCCCGGCCTCGGCTTTACACCAAATTGCCCCTGTTGTGGTAAAAAACATGGAGGATGCTTTGTGTTGGCCGATGAGCGGAGATGGAGCTTACACGACTAAAACTGGATACTTGACGATCGAGGGGTCCAATGAAGTGCAGGTCGGGGATGTGCTCTTCTTCAAGAACATCTGGAACCTGGAGATCTGCGAGAAGATCAAGTGCTTCGCCTGGTTGGTGGCTAAGGGGGGGCTGATGACAAATCAAGAACGCCTCCACCGTCACTTGGGCTCATCGAACATATGTAAGTGTTGTGAGAATTCGAGTAAGTCCTTAATTCATCTGTTTAGGGACTGCGATACTGTGAAAAACTTTTGGTTACAGGTAGTTGGGGTGGGGCGAAGATCTGATTTCTTCGCCCTCCCCTTCGCGGCTTGGCTCCGGGAGAATCTGAGCACCATCCAGGATAGAAGCACAAGCAACAGGTGGAGGGAATTCTTTGTTGTCTCTCTGTGGAAGATCTGGCTTCGGCGGAACCACTTCGTCTTCAAGGAGGGTCGTCCTCAGTCGTTGGCCCACGAGGAGCGCTGGAAGTTGGTGACGGATTATGGTCTGACCAAGACCAGAACCTCAGGAGATAAAAAGAAGAAGACGGAGACCACCGAACCTGTTCGTTGGTGTCCACCGGAAGAGGGCTGGGTCAAATTGAATACGGATGGGGCTGTTAAAAGCTCCGGCGCTGCCTCTGCTGAAGGAGCAATCCGGAATGGACATGATGATTGGGTCAAGGGCTTCGCCCTCAATATCGAAACCTGCTCGGTCATTCGCACGGAGATGTGGGCGATCCTGAAGGGCTTGAACTTGCTTGGACCAGCGGTTTTAGAAGGGTGGTGTGCGAGACCGACTCGGAAATCGCGATCCGCTTGATTACTGGAGGTGTCCCTTCGTCACATGAATGTGCTAGCCTGTTCTGGTGTTGCCATGGCTTTTTAAATAGGGATTGACTTCTGCAATTTCGTCATACCCGGCGCGGGGGCAACCGCCTCGCCGATTTTATGTCTAATCTTGCTTTCAATTTCGATTTGGGTTTTGTTCTTTTTGAAGAGGTGCCAGTTGGCGCCCTGGACTTTCTCTGCTCGGACAACCTTGGGTTTACCAGGGTGATGTCGGAGTCTTTGTAATTTCCCTTTGCTAATAAAGTTCCCTTAAGTGAGGGCCTCGGCTCTCGTTTGATTACCAAAAAAAAAGATATCACTCTTGTTTTTAGTACCATTTAAAAATCTTATATTAGCTTAAAAAATACTAAATATATGTAGAGTTGGCAAAATCCGACCCGAACCCGAAAACCCGACCCGGTCGACTCGAAATCGATTATTCTGAACACCGACACAACCCGTCCATTTTGGACCCGAAATCCGAATGAACCGAACCCGATTAAACCGAAACCCATTAAGATCCGAACCCGTTATAACCAAAACCCGAAATAACCCGAACTTTTAGCTAAAATCTAGTAATTTTTTTAAAATGAATATTGAAATAATGAAAACCCGAGACAACCGAGACCCGAATAACCGAAACCCGAACCCGACCCAGCCGATTGACCAAATTATTAGACATTACCCGAAACTCGAATGACTCAAAACCCGACTAACCGAACCCAAACCCGACCTGACCCGCCCGATTGCCACCTCTAAATATATGCAAAAGAATTTTTTTTTTTTTGGCATAGCACTCCCTTCCGAGCACCCCAGCTCCACCAATGGTTACAGGTCAAGTGAGTTGGTAAGGTAGAAGAGGGTCAAAATCTATCACCAATATATAACCCACTTCACTAACTTGTCCAACAACCTGCACCACTAACCTTCCCGGCCAACTAACCCATATAAAATTTGATTTTTACTAATTTACGAAAGCTTATGCCTAAACGAAACACTTAAAACCAAATCTTCATATCTCTGCCATTGATTTCAAGGCTTCAATAATCTGATTTAAGTAGTAGTTATTCAGTCAATCAAACTCACAATTTAAGTGTATATCACACTTAAATTTACGTGTATATCAAAACCTAAATGGAACATGAAAGCACCTCTATATATTCGTCTTCCTATGCTTGCAAATGTTTTTCCATTTATTTTTTATAATCATGTCATATATATATATGTCAGTTTTACACTTACGCGACGGAGAAAAGTCATAGTCTGAATGGCAAAACGGTCGCTTGAACACTTAGGCAACGAACATGTCATTGCTTAGATGTGGTAGTTTCATCGACGTCCCTTGAACAATCAGGTAACCATTTGTAAAAAGTTTGTCGCTTGAATGCAATTTAGGCAACATAAACTTCTCTCAACATCCATCACATGAGGAATGAAGTAAAGACCTAGCCTACAACATTGAACCTCATATGAATATTTAAGCGACCAAACATGTTCGTCGATCTCTTGATTATTTAGGTCTCCATATTTAGGTCTCCATATTTAGGTCTCCATATTAGATTCATTATGTGAGCGGATAGGTCTCCATATTTAGGTCTCCATATTAGATTATTTAGGTCTCGTGGGTAATAGGAGATGTGAGCGGATAGGTTGCTAAAAATGGGATGAACTCTGACGGTCCTAAAAAAACAGGACCAATTAACAAAGTGACAAGTTATATATATAATTAATGCCTCAAAGAACAACAATGTGAATGGTGTAAACTGATCAAAATGATCAGTTCAAGCTCGAAGAGAACCGAAAAGGGAGAGAACTTCTTCAATTAACCGAAATTGTGTTTGTTACACCTGAAATTCACATATCTGAGCTAAGGAGGGAGAGCCAATTTATACAGTTCTTACACAGACACAAAACGCCACCGTTTTAGGACCACTTATTACCTAATT
Organism: Persicaria tinctoria; assembly: GCA_037127255.1. NCBI lineage: Eukaryota > Viridiplantae > Streptophyta > Magnoliopsida > Caryophyllales > Polygonaceae > Persicaria > Persicaria tinctoria. The sequence continues at coordinate 60,540,529 of JBANSL010000013.1, forward strand.
ACAAAATGTGGCACACAAAATAGAAAAGACACAATATATCCCCATATCCTCCCTCAAGCGAGACATGGGAAAGCAAGCCGAGCTTGAGACAAAGGAACTCGTGTTGCTCAGAGCCAAGAGCCTTAGTGAACACATCTGCTGATTGGAGAGATGAAGGAACATGGATGGTTTGAAGAAATTGAGATTGGACCATCTCTCGAATGAAATGACCGTCAATCCGAATGTGCTTCGTGCGTTCGTGAAACACTGGGTTAGCAGCAAGGTGTTGTGCCGAGCGATTATCACAATGGAGAGGAATTGGATGTGACACTGGAATGTGCAAATCTCTGAGGATGTCATCGAGCCAAACAACTTCGCTTGCAGCTGCAGACATTGCACTGTATTCGCTTTCTGTGGATGACTTGCTCACAGTCTTATGTTGCTTTATTTTCCACGAGACAAGTGAATCACCTAGAAACATACAATACCCTGATGTCGAACGCCCAGTGTAGAGACAATTGCCCCAATTAGCATCTGAATATGCTTTAAGAGACAAAGAAGATGTCTTTGGATAGAACAAAGCCCTGTTGAAGTTGCCCTTGAGATAACAAAGCAGAAAATGTGCAACATCTAAGTGAGGTTATCAAGGGGACTGTAAGAATTGACTTAGTTGATGAACACAAAATGAAATGTCAAGCCTGGTCATTGTGAGGTAGAAAAGACGCCCAATTAGACGTTTGCAATGCTTTGGATTATCAATGATGCTACCCACATAAAATGATAATTTGAGATTGCGTTGCATTGGAAAATTTGTTGGCTTACAATTTGTCATACCAGCATCTGCTAGTATGTCAAGAATGTATTTTTGTTGGTTAAGAAGTAGCCAACTAGAAGAGCGAGCTATTTTCATGCCCAAGATCTTTAATTGTGAACGCCTTGTCAAGAGCCAACTTTGTAGCTGATATAACAGATGGAGAATTGCCATTGATTAAGAGATCGTCCACATAACATAGAGCCACAGTGATGTGTCCATCATTCAATTTGATAAATAGACTGTAATCGTGCATAGACTGAGAGAAACCCAGATCAATAAGGAGCTTGCTGAGCTCCACATTCCATTGACGACTTGCCTGTTTAAGGCCATAAAGGGACTTATGAAGACGACAGACCAAACCATGATAAGTAGTGACACCTGGAGGATGTGTCATGTAAATTTCTTCATCCAGAAATCCATGAAGAAAAGCGTTGTTAATGTCTAGTTGGTGAAGAGGCCAATCGCTGGCAGCAACAATTGCAAGAATAACTCGGACCGTGGTAAACTTAGCCACAGGAGAAAATGTGTCCATGTAATCTTTGTCTTTGACTTGATTGAAGCCCTTAGCAACCAAATGATCGAGCCTTGTATCTGTCTACTATACCATCAGGCTTGTAATTGACTCTAAATACCCATTTACATCCTATGGCTTTCTTGCTAGGAGGTAATGGAGTTAGTTTCCAAGTTTGATTCAGCTCCAAAGTAGCAAGTTCAGACCTCATAACCTCAACCCAGTGAGGGCTATTCTTAGCTTGAGAATAGCAGCTTGGTTCAGGGACAGTGAAAACATTGAACAAAGAGGCTTGATAATCCTGAGAAAGATGAGAAAAATCTGATGAGGACATAAGTTGGAAAGAAAATGATGATGACTGTGATGAAGATGTAGTGTTAGGTAATTGTTTGCATATGTAATCTTGAAGCTTAGATGGAAAATGCCTTTGTCGAGTAGAATGTCTAACAACAGGTGGATCAGCCAAAATAACAGCAAGTGAAGTGGTAGAAGAGGAGCTGTCATGAATGAAATTGGGAGGAGAATTGTGGGGTTCAGTAGGTGTGGAAACAGAAGTGTCAGAAACAACAAACTCCTGTGAAGAAGTAGGTGTAAAAGACTCCTTAGAAGAATTCAAGGTTGGATTAACAAGAGATAAAGATTTGGGAGCATAAAACTTCAAAGGATGGACCATATTATCATTAAAGAGAAATATATCCTCCTTTAAAATGACATCTCGGCTAACAAAAATGTCATGACTGTCAAGATCATAAAGCTTATAACCTTTTTGACCAAGAGGATAGCTAAGAAACACATACCTTCCAAGAGTGGACTGAAATTTGTCCTTGTGCACCTGTGACTTCAATGCAAAACAAAGACAACCAACAACACAAAACTCATCATAAGAAGGTGGCTTGTGATAAAGCAATTCAAATGGAGTTTTCCACTGTAATACTGCAGAAGGTAACTTGTTGATGAATTATGTTGCTGCTAAGATACATTCTCCCCAAAACCTTGGAGAAAGATGAGCATGATCAATACGTAGAGCGTGTGCCATCTCAACAAGGTTGCTTACGCTCCACCATGCTATTTTGTTGACGAACCCCAGGCATTGATCTCTAGTTAATTATTCCAAATCTATCAAAGAGCTCAGAGCACTTAGCTGAAACAAATTCTATGCCATTATCAGTACGAATGCTTTTAATCTTTGTGTCAAATGGAGTATGCACCTGATTGATGAATCTAACAAAAACACCATAAACCTGAAGTTTATTCTGAACAATACAAGTCCATGTCCCTCTAGAGAAGTCATCAACTATGGTAATAAGGGCCCCAAAGGTCAATATGAATAAGCTCAAATAAAGCATTCACAGAGGAAGAAATTTGATTAAAAGGAAGCCGATGATGTTTGAACATTACACATGTCTCACAGAAATACTGATTCAAACTTGAACAACCATAAACAGACAAATGTTTCATCTTTGACAGAGATGTATGACCGAGCCTAGCATGCTCAAGGCCCAATTTATTATACTACTAGCAGTATAAGTCTGCAGATTACATGAAGTAAAAGAAAATGCATCCTTAGTAGCAACAAAAAGATGCATTCTCAGTGCCTTACTGATGTCAGTCCTGAGCACATAGAGTCCCTTAGCTTCACAAGTAGTGGAAACAACCTTCTTAGTTGAAGGGGTCTGGAACACAGATAAGTGTTCAAAGAAATAGATGAGCATTTTCTGATGCTTTAATAGCTTTGACACAGAGAGCATATTATGCCTAAATTCAGGCAGATACAACACATAATCCAAAATAAATCCAGAAGAAATAACTACACTCCCAGTATAGAATACTTGAATAGCAGATCCATTAGGAAGATCTAATAGCACAAGCTTATGTAGCTTATTTAAAGCAGTGAACAAATTAGATGAGAATCCAATATGATCTGTAGCCCTTGAATACTTGAATAGCAGATCCATCAGCGTAGCCTACAAGCTTGAATCAAGTCTCCTTCAAGTGGCCACGTTCATTGCAATAACTTCAATGCCTCTCAAATCTTTCTTTCTTGTAATCCTTCCTTCTTGGAAGTTTTGGTTTGTCTGCAGAACTCCTTGATCCATTGCCAGTTGAAGAAGACGATATATTCATAGCCAAAGCAGTGCTGCCTATCATCAACATGAGTACGAGAGGAACTGGCTCCTTTGTTTCCTCTCTCAGTTTGCATCGTCATCTGATAAACCTTGTTCAAGGTAGGCAATGGATCGATTGACAATATGTTGCTACGCAGATTCTCAAATCCATCATTGAGTCCCATCAAGAACTCCATTAATTTGTTCTTTTGATCATGATCAACCATTTTCTTGAGCAAACTACAACCACACCTAGACAAAGCACCACATGTGCAATTCAGTAATCCTTCAAGAAGCTGAATCTCATCCCAGAGCCTCTTCATCTTGCTAAAATACACAGCAGCAGGCTAATTCTCTTGATGTAAGTTGCAGAGTTGCTTCTTGAGTTGGAAGATAAGCGGAGCATTTGATTCCGCAAATATTTCAACAATTTCGTCCCAAAGCTTTTTTGCAGATCTAGCATATATACATGAAATTCTCTGAAATCTCTCCATTCATAGAGTTGATTATCCAACTCATAACCATAAAGTCGAATCTGATCCACCTATGGTAATCAGGATCCTCCTTGCTAGATTTCACGCAAGAACCAGTTATGAAACCTAGCTTAAGCTTCGCACTTAGAGCGATTTTGATTCCTCTACTCCAGCTAGAGAAATTAGAACCAGTTAAGCATTCGCGACAAGCGTCATACCTGGATGATCGTTGTTTGAACGGAAAAGAGGATCATTGCATGCTGTTCGCGTTAGCACCTCCATGAACACCTTCATTCCCTCGATGATTGGGGAAATTGTTAGCCGCCATGACTCAATTATGAATCAACAGATCACAGAAAAACAACGAAGGAAAACTAGAAGATCAGAGGATTGTCTGGAGCTCTGATACCATGTAAACTGATCAAAATGATCAGTTCAAGCTCGAAGAGAATCGAAAAGGGAGAGAACTTACCGAAATTGTGTTTGTTACAACTGAAATTCACAGCTCTGAGCTAAGGAGGGAGAGCCAATTTATACAGTTCTTACACATAAACAAAACGCCACCGTTTTAGGACCACTTATTAGCTAATTACAAAATGTGGCACACAAAATAGAAAAGACAACAATATATCCTCATAAATGGGTTTTGTTTTGTTCAACTGTTAACTAATGTATCATTTTTATCAACCGCAAACTATCATGGTTGGTCCTAATGATTACATGAATATGTAAAAAAATAAAAATTATTAAAAGTGTTACTAGCTTAGCTATTATTTACAACGTACTTATCACATATATTACTGTGATATATTTACCAATTTTCCAAATTCGTGCTATGGTATACAATTAAACTTAAAGTTGAGCTATTATATGCCTCTTTTATTTGTATATAGTTAGAATTTGGTGGCATGTCCCATTCAATATATTATATAGGAAAGCATATGGGTACGTACGTAGTGTCTATATATATAAGGGGGTCCAATGGCCAACTACTCGATCTCTTCTTTACAACCACCTTTAATATAAGTGGCCACCCTAAAGCCTAAAGTTTTCATCTTTGGGCCGGCGGGTATTGCATTGTTTGCACTTTTTCATGCGGAATTTGTGACATAATTAGCATGTCTATATATAATTAGGATGTTAGGTTTGGTGGGATCATTAATTATCATAATAATAATAATATACATCTATATATCTATATATATATATATATATATATATATATATATATAGCTTAATTTGTGATACAATAATTAACTTTATGGAGGTTGTTATTTTTGAGTAGTTATGAAGAACATTTATACGAAGATGATTTTGTGGGTATGTATATCAATCAATTCTCAATTCAATTCAATTGAAGGGCCCAACAATAAACAGGCACAGGCGCAGCCTCTGAGGATGCCAGGATGGTTAAAAATGAAATGAATAGGTACTCATATACTCCATATTGATATAGAGAAGTGGGTGTGGATATATAATATGGTAGTATTGCCAGAGGGACTCCTATAGTCCTATTTCATAAGTGCACCGACACCATTTCTGCCCCCCTATGAATATCTGATGGGTCACCATGTCGCAGCGATTTCTAGTTTTTCATAATTATTATTATTATTATTATTATTATTATTATGTTGTATTTATGTTATATGTTTGACGATCTGCCATCTGTCGACTTGTTAGTCTCTCGAGCTTCAATCTTGTCTGAGCTCCAATTTGTACTTAATCTAAGAAAAATCCCGATCCAACAAAGAAGAATAAGGTTGAGATAAAATAAATTATCTCCAATAGCGTAAGAAAGCGGGATTAAGATTGACGTCATGTCTTCAGATCAGATTATCGAGCATATTTAATTTCAACTGTAAATCTCGTTAGAGATTAAGAGTATGAAGATCGTATAATTCACAGATATACAATGTGGTTGAAATGGGCTTTTTCTACGAATGAGAGTTCTTCTGTATGATTTTTCTGTAGAGTTAACAAAATGCTAGGGTAGAAAATCACGTTTTAGGGAGAAATGTTTATTCCTTTCACATTGGCATTACTCTCGTATAAATGACATGATGACCGGAAAGTATTCCAATTTTTGCATTACTCATAACCATCAAGAAAAAAAAAAGTAGCGAATAACCACCACAATCAGTAAAGAATTTCCATATCGTGGTTGTATGTTGGACCTCGAAGGAGGTGTACGTGTTAATACAATTAAGATGTTGTCTTCTATATTGCACTAGTACAAAATATATATTAAAAGACTCCACATAGACAATAGTTTTTATAAAAATGTTTTCTATATTGAAACAAAATGGACATTTTTTGACATACACCTATTATCAAAGTCAACCATTATCTTTGAGTGTATTTATATTTTCTTAAGACAACGAATATTTAAAAAACTGGTTTTATATAGACATCTAAAAAAAACGGTTAATAAAATTGTATGTTAATGTGTTAGACCGATTCAAATTGTTATCCATTACTCCGGTATATTATAAAGACAATGAATATGAATTAATAAACACGTTTTCATATATGTACTTAGAATAGCCAAAGATTTATGCAACATTCTAGGCAACAAACACAAAGCAATCTACTTCATCATGTAGGGAATGAAATCTCAAACGAAGATAATGAATGGCTTACTCGCCAAGTCACAAATTCTGAAATTAAAAATGCTGTCTTCAGTCTTGCCAACGACAAATCACCAGGACCTGATGGTTTTTCAGCTGGCTTCTTCAAAAAGTACTGGCATATTGTTGAACCATCAGTCATCAAAGTTGTTAAAAGCTTCTTTCTAAGTGGAAGAATTCTGAAGCAGACAAACCATACGTTCATAGCATTAATACCAAAGATAGACAACCCGACCACAACATCTCACTATAGGCCTATTAGTCTTTGCTCAACAACATATAAAATTATATCCAAAATACTAGCTTCAAGACTCAAAAGGGTTATCCCCAAAGTAACTAATCCACTTCAAAGCGCCTTCTCTTCAGGCAGATCTATACAAGATAACATCTTAATTGCAAACGAAATCTTCCACTCTTTCTCAAAGAAAAATGGAAAATCGGGTTGGATGGCTGTCAAGCTTGATATGGAAAAAGCATTCGATATGGTCGACTGAAACTTTTTACTCTCGATTATGCCTAAACTTGGGTTCTCACCCAAATTCACGGTTTGGATCAAAGAATGCATAACTACAGTCACATACTCGGTACTAGTGAACAATGAACCCACTGAAATGTTTTTCCCCGAGAGGGGATTACGCCAGGGATGCCCGCTATCACCATATCTATTCTTAATAATTTCAGAAATTCTAGCACGTGGGTTACAACAAGAATCGGAAAAACCACAAAGCCACCTAGGAATCAAACTAACGCGTGGAGGTACGAAAATTCCGTTCTTAGCCTTTGCAGATGATATTGTCATCTTTGCATCAGCAACCAAAACCGGTCGTGACCAAATTAACAATATTTTGAAAGAATACTCTGATCTTTCAGGACAAAAGGTAAATAGGCACAAATCCCAATTCCAAACGTCCAAAAATGTTACAACCACCCAAAAAATCTAATCAGAAACGAGCTTGAAATAGCACACACCCCTAAAATGGGAAGCTATTTGGGTTGCCCCCTCATAGAAGGAAGAATGACAAAGGAAGAATTCAAAGAACTTCTAACAAGCACCAAGTCACAACTTCACAGATGGAAGGCTAATTGCCTCTCACAAGCGGGCCGTTGCACATTAATCAAAACAACGCTCGCAGCCAAACCTTTACACATAATGCAATGCTTTATGCTACCCAAATCCGTCCATACGGAACTTGACAGGATCAACCGGAACTTCCTATGGAACAAGGGGCCGAACCATAAGCCCCTCATCAGTTGGTATGAGGTTTGTAAAACCAAGGAAAATGGAGGACTGGGTATGCGTAGCTCTGAGGACATGAACAAAGCCCTTCAGATGAAATTACTCTAGAAACTATTAGCGGAACCAACTAGCCCCTGGGTCACACTCATCAAAGAAAAATATCTTAAAAACCAAAACATTCTCACATATCGGAAGCATGGTATCTCATCCTGGCAATGGACCCAGTTAATAAAACTAATCCCTTTATTTAAACAAGGCATTAATTGGTCTATAGGGGATGACGCCTCTATCAATTTTTGGCAAGACCAGTGGCTAGGCCAAAGACCTATAAATTCGTTTATCTCAGGAACACAACATATAGACGAAACAATCAACATAAAACATTTCCTAATAGATAACAAAACATGGAACCAAGAAAAACTACAGGAAGAGCTACAAAACATCATTCCAAATAATCTAATTGAAACTATCAAGACAATACCAATACCACAACACATCCAGGTCGATAGACTTTATTGGAAATGGAGCAAAAATGGCTGGTTCAGCACGAAGTCTGCTATTGATATGATATACAACCACAAAAAACATGAAATTTCAGACGCAAACTGGGTCTGGGGACTAGATATCCCCTCGAAATAAAATCATTCCTGTGGAAAATCCTAAAGAACGGAGTGCCCACTGCTGTCAGACTTGCCTCTCGACACTTTGGGATTCTGACAAACTGCCCCCACTGCGACTCTTGCTATGAAGACCTAAACCATCTATTATGGAATTGTCCTGTTTCGAGGGAAACCCTGATTGCAAATAACCCGGGTACATTTCGGAAAATGAATGGTTGTTTCAGCAAAGACGAGCACTTGAACGACACACTATGGGACATCAAAAATACAATTGGAACAAAATATTTTGAAGAACTAGCCTTTGTTCGGTGGGGTATTTGGTACTTTAGAAACAAAACGCTTTTTGAAAACATTAACCCGGACATAAAACGCATCTTATCCTTCATAAAGGAACAAATATTTATCTGGAGGACATCGCATTTGAACTCCCCGGACTACTGTGTAAACAACAAAAAAACATCCACAAATGTTGACAAACAAAGATCTATATCAAAGAGAAAGAGAACCAAATGGGAACCCCCACCAAATGGAACTCATAAATTAAATTTTGATGGTTCCCTCTCAGCTGATGGTTTGGGCACTTATGGCTTCATCATTCGTGATTCTGTAGGTGCTCCAATTTTCACTGGAAATGGACCATCACCAATCAGTTCGGTTTGTGGCTGTGAAAGTTTGGGTCTCTGGAAGGGACTTCTGGCTGCGAAAGAATTGGAAATAACTAATCTTATCATTGAAGGAGACAACTTAACAATAATATAAAGTCTGAAAGGTATGAGGAAGCCTACTGGAGACTCTGAAATGATTGTCTCGGACAGTCTAGTCTCGCTGGGCTTCTTTGGTTCTGTTGAGATTCGTCATGTTTTCCGAGAAGCAAATCAAGTGGCTGATCGTTTATCACGTATCAATGCTGCTTCACATGGATCTATGATGCCTGATGATTCTCTATTGCGTAGTCTCATCCGCAAGGATGCTCTTGGCTGATAGGGCCTAGCCCTATGGTCAAATTTTTTCCGTTTAAAAAAAAAATATATATATATGTACTTAGAAGACACATCAAAGAGAACGAGCTAGTAATGGCATTGTCGCTCACCATCCTTGCCATGTATTACAAAAGGTGGTGCCGATAACTGGTAAGGTTTAATATCGAAAACGATATCTCCACCGCTAATTTTTACTATTTCCACCGCTAATCACCGCATAGATATGCGGTGAGTTAATGACTATCAACGCACCTACCGCATATACATGCGGTGACCTACCGCATATACATGCGGTACTGCCTGTCGTATGGGACCTCATCGCATCTTCATGCGGTGAGTACCCCCGTTCCGTTTCAACCCCACCGCAGACCCATGCGGTGGGTATCGGATAACCGGATTTGCGGGTAACCATTTGGTGGAGCTGAACGGACCGATAGACACCGCTTGGGTATGCGGTATACTCCGACACTACGAATTTATCGTATAATACAGGCACATCTGCAGTGTTATATCCTTCTACAGTGGAATTAACTTGTAATAAAGTCGTGATCTGAAAAAACTCATTTGTTGAATTCAAAAGAAAGATGATATTGCATCAACATTGATTAAAACGAAAGTGCGATAAATATACTCGATGACGAAAATATGGAGTTCAAAAAATAATTTGTGAAATGGAATAGACAAAGATACAACCCAATTGAACATACGAAGTTCGAAAAATGACACCAGAAAGTGGAAAGTGCTAATGCGATAGGGGACGGCCACCATCACGACGACGGTAAGCTCTATATCGTGCAATCCTCGCTGCAAACTGCTCTTCCCAACCGTCGACCGTGCAATCGTGATGCCGTGTCCATGTGACGTAGACTGGAGGAAGAGGTGAACCAGGCAACAACCAAATCTGTGAATACAATGTGAATATTGACATCAGAAAAGAGAAACAAAACATTAACAAATTAATGAATATGAAATATGAAACGTACCGGAACGAAATGGTTGATGTTGTCAACTAAAGCTATTCCATCTAGCTCCTCATAGGCCGGTACTGACGGGCCACCGGTGGCGTACAGAGGTAGGCACAACATAGGCATCATCTGTGACAAAATCACCAAAGGACGCTGGTGAAGCGTGGCAAACACCTCGCCCATGATCGGAATCTCCATCCAATACGTAGCATCATGACACGTGCCGAAATAGTTGACCCTCATGATGAGCTCATGTAAGGCAGGATAGTAATGGTACCGATCTGAATGCAGCTGCAGCTCAACGGCCAGCTCTCGTCGAACTCGAGGCCATGCATCTTGTCCCAAGTTCAGAAGACAAGCAAAAGACCTATACCCACAGTGACCATCACCTGCAACATTTGTGACGGCTCGTATGAAAGTAATCATGAATTCGTCGATGTTGCCAGTGCCCCAATTGAATTCTACTCGAGGTAGATTCTGTGGTGGAAGCGCCGTAGGTGCTGGTGTTGGAATGTCACCTACAATCTCCGGAGCTGGCTCCGACGCTGATCGACCTCGTCCACGTCCCCTTCCACGAACCCGTCCTCGTCCTCTGCCTACTCCTCGGCCCCTAGGAGGGTCGTCGATGGCAATGTCGTTGGACCTAGTGGCCTCCTCAGTACCTTCCACGTCATCTGTTTTGTTTGATGCCGGTTGACCCCGACCTCGGCCTCACCCTCGTGCGGATCTAGTGGTCGCCTGTCTATCTGCCCGACATTGAGCCCGAGCACGCTCACGTTCCTAAGGTAGAGGGTTCGTCTGACAGGGGTGGCGAGTTCTCGGTCTCCCGGGCGGTCTACGGTCCTCCGGGTGAGGGGTGGTCAACGGTGTATGGGAGGGACGATCCCCGTCGTTGAATGCCGACGCGATTCTCCAACGAGTATCCTCGTCCATAGCTCCGCTCTGGAACAAACTGATCATGCGCAACATGTCCACATCAGCTCTACTGAGGGGAGTGTTATCCTGGACGTTGTCAACATGAGGCCTCTTGAAATCCAATTGCTTCCAAAAAATGTGTATCTGGGATGGTCTGATGGGTATCTGCGTGTCTCGACAAGCTTGCATGTCATGTGTGCATGGAAGACCGTAGACGTCCCTCCAGTATGCATCTCTGCATGGTTGCGAAGGTGGTTCGGCTTCCATCTTTGTGTAGATTTTGAACAACAGGTTGAAACATTCCTTCGACACAATATTCTGAATTCGATCGAAAATCCATAGGCCGTGGGAGTCTGTAGGCCAGGTGTTGTTCGCTCTCCCCAATGTATTCTTCACCTCCCTTATTTGATCCGCCATCATCAGTTCGATTGTGTTTATCACGTGAGTGAAATCACCGACTGCAGAGTTTAAGGTCTTTTTCAACACAGAATGAGCAGCCTCAACCATAAAAGATAAGTGAGACTTGCAGGTGAAGATCGTTATATGTAAATAAATTACGTGTATAATGAATTTTATAATGAAAACGTAGGCGCACCTGTTCGTCGTGGTCGTACCAAAATGTTGGATTGCGTCTGTCCATGCACGAACTATCTTCTCCGAGTAATCTCGTAACCACGTCGCCTCCAAATACGGCATAAGCCCTTCGATATGCCCCCACTCTGCATGCATACCCCTCCTTCTAGCGGCGAAAGTTTCAACCGATCTGGATTGGAACAGGCCAACACATGCGTTCTTGAAACGCCTAGCAACATCAAGATTCTTTGACTTCTAGAAAGCAGCTTCTTCGCATCGTCGGAGGACGTGCACTGTGCACAACATATGCCTGCCATTGGGAAGAACTTCTCGTAGCGCTGCAATCAACCCCAACTCTCGATCAGTGACAACAATGTTAGGAAGATTACCTTGCATGAGGTAAACGAGCTTCTCCAACGCCCAAATGTACGTATCTGTGTTCTCGTGCGACATGAAGCAGAACCCGATGACGAAGTTCTTCTTTGTGCAAGTAAATCCAACGAACTCACACAAAGGGATCCCGTACCTGTACAATGAAATATTTGAGTTCGCATACCCTGGTGGAAAGGGGTAAAAGAATAAGTGTATATAGAAACGTACGCATTCGTCCGGTATGTACTATCGACGAGGACGACGTATCGAAACATGGCTAGAAGATGGCGAGCGTCTGTATGGGCGATGAATAGATCTTGAAGCTTGTTGGGATCGTCAGGGGATCTCCTCGTAGAGTAGAAGTAACCCTTATCCCGCAAAATGCGGAGTGCTTCCTGGGAGACTATTCGATCTCCTCTCGCTTCAGCTTTAAACTTTGCTCTCACATTGTACACTTGGCGCCGCGATGTGAAGTTCAACTTCTGTCATGCGTCAGCTGTCATCTTCAATGTAGCTAAAATCGGTTTTGTTGGGGTACCAGCGACGGTAAGGGCCAACGTAGTGTCTCTTTCATCTGTATCCATTCGTCCGACGTACGGGTGACCGTCCAATGCACCGGGGAGTAGATGGTTGTGCTTTCCATGAATAAGGTCCAGGCCCCATTCGCCCCGTTTGAACTCCACGCCAGACAATGCAAACGAACACCCCTCTATCTTTGAAACAGCTCTGCGCGTGTTCCCGATTGCATCATCTCCGGCTACTCGCGGTCTCTTACGGGGAGTGTACTGGCCGTACTTCTCACAAGCGAGCAATAGACTCCCACGCCTTGTAGGAGTGCTCCCCCAAGAACGCTTGATTGTCAAAACCATATTAAGCTTTAATGCTGTGCCACGACAGTGTTGTAGGAGATCGTCGCGATTGGTCCACGTCTGGGATGTAGCAAATTCGGGAGTGTAATCGCGGTACTCCTGGTTATGGGCCTGATCGTCCTGACCGTCTTCCGGCATCGGATCAGCTTGCTCCTCCAGTGGTAGCTGCAGCATGCAAACAGTACATATATATTACGTGACCCATTCATGGTTTCCGTCTGCTCTATTTCAGAACCTAATTTATTCCCCTACATTTAAAAACCGGTACCTATAGTGGTTTCCATTCGATATGATTCCACTACCTATATTCTGGTTATTCCACTACCTATATTCTACCTACAACGACATTCCAAATGATAAACATTAATCACATACCGGAAGACGAGGGGGTGGTGAGTTATCGACCATTGACGCAGTTGTAGGTGCTTCCTCCCCTGGGCTTGAAGGCCGTCGATTGGTGTCGTTGTTAACCATATTAGAAAATGACCGTAGATGAGGTGTGAGGGGATTGGATGCATTCCAACGGAGAGCGGAATACTTCTTATACAGTAACCTCGCCTACCTATGCGGTGGTTCCAGATGACCGTTGTGTTGAATTATTTGAATTTGTGGGCCCACCGCATAGGTAAGCGGTACTCTGGACACCGTATAGGTCTACGGTGTAAACACCGCATAGGTATACGGTGCATCACCGTATACCTATGCGATGGATACATACCGCATGGGCTTGCGGTATGTATCTATATATACCCCCATGGTCGGTTTGTGACATTTGCCGTGGCGGAAAAGCGATGATAATCTGTGCGAAATAGTCATGGCCAAAGATTTGTGTCTTCAGATCGAAATTTTTGACCCTTGACTGTTTTGCACGGGTTATATCGCTTCGTCTCATAAATTAAATAAAATCCGTGTGTATGCTTTTTTCATGGCTCAATAGCGATGATAGCTTAGGCAACATGCCACGGCCGGCGATTTGTGTCTTTTGATTGAAATCGCAGGCCGCTGGCATGTTGCTCGGGTTATATCGCTTCAATATAGTGTTATGTAGATTCGATCTAATAAAATGCAATAGGCATCCGCAGGATAATGTGAAAGACGTTGTGATAGTACATATGTACGCCCATAACGTCTTTGACATTATCCTGCGGATGACTGTTGCTCATCCAACCAAAACTGTAAATGCTTCGGAAACGTACCGGTACGGGTACACCGTCATCTTCGTCCGTCATCGTACTGGGCGTCCAAATTACATCTGTCGAGGGAGAATGAACCTCTTACAAGAGGACGAAGTTGGGAACTTTCGTCGGAACTCATGACGGAATTTCTCATCTTTGCACTTTTATAAGAGGCTCGCTCTCCTCCGCTCGATGGAATTTGGACGACCAACTCCGATGACGAAAGAAGATCACGATGTCCCCGTGCTGGTATGTTTCTGGTTTTTTTTTACCACCGCATATCTATGCGGTGAAGCACACCGTATAGATATGCGGTGTACACCACCGCATCCACATGCGGTAGCTCATACCGCATAGATATGCGGTATAAGCCTCGCATATAACGCGACATGATTTCCTGCTACAAATTACCGTCGTGCGATGTCGTAATTACAACATGGCGGCTGGTAACACACCAAGACCTTTCTTCTCAGTCTCAGGGAGCGGCCCGAGGGATTTTTTCTGGTGGGTAGAAGACGTCTCGCTGACACAAATATTGGTAAGTCCCATTCTGTCGTTTGACATATAATTCACAATGGTCCGAACTCACTAAGTACATCTTGAAAATTGCAGCCTCTGCCTTCCAACTTCGAAGAAGAATACGGGCTGGCCGGCGTCGAAAGAATAACGCTGACTAATGGGGTAGGGAGGAGAGGCACCATCATCCGGGTTGAGCGCAACAGATCCGGGGCGCTCTGGCTCGCACAAGGATGGAATAATTTCGCGAGATCGCTTGGCGTGCGCGTAGGCGCTGGGTTGATGTTTAGCTACTTAGGCAACTCTCGGTTTCGGGTAGTCGTAGTGCCGCCGGAGAATGTTTCACCATCAGAGGAAGAGAACAACAATGATTTCCTCTGATGTGTGACATGACGACGACCCGGCAAAACTTTGTAAC
The DNA here is from genome assembly GCA_037127255.1 of Persicaria tinctoria. Lineage (NCBI taxonomy): Eukaryota > Viridiplantae > Streptophyta > Magnoliopsida > Caryophyllales > Polygonaceae > Persicaria > Persicaria tinctoria. The sequence goes on from JBANSL010000013.1 coordinate 60,555,678, forward strand.
TGAGTTATTTTTGCTGTAATCTTATATCATCAATTAATATGAAAAATGAGGCACTCTATCCGTTTTCATGTAACGTGTTATTCCCTGAAATAACCAAAAATCATATCATGAAACGGTGTCGCCGTGCTGGTACGTTGCTCCATGTCTTCGTTTAGAGTCCCTAATCCACGTGCTGGTACGCTGTTGTCATGTAACGGTGTAACCGTGATGTGACTGTATCACCGCATGGGCATGCGGTGGTGTATCACCGCATGGATATACAGTATATACCGCATGGGCATGCGGTAGTGTTGAAAGGAAACTATAAAAGGGGTTGGTTTAGACTTTCAATAAACCATAACCACTATGGCCACTACCAAAGTGTATGAAGCGGAGACAAGATCGGGCAGTAGGTTTAGACTTACAGTCGAAACTTTTCGTACGCCACCTGACGATATATTGTGCAACTGTCAGCACAGAAGCTCGACAGGATGGCCGTGCTGCCTTTGCCAAGTTGTATGCAAAGAACGCGATACAACCAGAGTTTCCGATTCGGTTGACCTAGAGTGCGTTCAAGGAGTGACTTACGAGGATGTCCGCATGACAAGGCCGTACTCGTATAGGGGTAACCTTGCAGCATATTATATTCGCGTGACGGAGGCAATTACGGAGCTTGTTAGCGACTTCTTCTCCAATTTGGGATTGGCCAGTGCAGCGCAGGTGGCAAGATACACAGTGGAAAAATTTGTGCGGCGTGCAAACACCAAGCTTACAAAGTACGCATTTCACCGAATACAGATTCACATTTTGCCGAGCAATGTAGAGGAGTTAGTTGGTAGTTGTTATGTACCATAGGTAAAATGTTGTCGGTTGGTAATTGTTGTGTATCATTTATGGTGAATTTATCCGATCCCGAGTTAAACCATTAATTATATTTCACTGATAAATCATTTGCATTACACATGCGGTGTCAATTCGAGACAGCCACTGACATAGCATATCCGATCGAGTTTTCTTGTGCGCATTGTTATGACGACAGAGGATTTCCCGAATCGTATTACTTAGATGCAGAGGCGCGTATTGCGAATCACATTAGGAGATATTGTCGTTACGATGTTTACATGTTCGGGGCTGAGGGCCTATGTGATCATGTTATCCGAAAGTTGTGAGCATTCAACGCAGGTAAAAGGTATTACGCGTTCAACCAAATGAATATTGTCATTTCCATTAATGAGAGGTCATCGGACGAAGGTAGGGATTAGACATGCATTACCAAGTATGTAGTGTGATGTGCATGCGTTGTATTTTCATTTCTAAGCAGTTCAACCGTTTAATGAAATTCTCTATCGAATCCCGATCGGTGATTTCCATGACATATTATTTCAAATATTGCAAGAAAAATAGAAAATATGTTGAAATAGGAAACACATGACACAAATAGCGTACGAACCGACTAATTATTCAAACAACATTGTTACAACTAGACGACAAACAAACTACTACACAACCAACAATAACAACAACTTCATCACACTGCCACAAACGAACGATTACACAACCAACAATAAGAACAAGTTCATCACACTGACACATACGAACGACTACACATAAGTCGGATAAACACATAAATCCTAGATCTCGTCGGCATGCTTGTTGTTGATGTGCCTCTTAAGATGACCGTGCTGCAGGTTGTTGGTCACGGTGTAGCGATGGCCGCAGTGACGGCACGTTGCAGTAAAAGCGATGCCTCCAAGCGCCTCTCTTTTGTAGTGTTTGGTGAACATGTCTTCACGTGGAATTGGTCTTGGTTCGGACGACATTGTCGGCGGCGAAGTGTGTTTCCGGCGGTGGTGTGTTTCCGGCGGCGGTTTAGGTCCTCTTATATAGACTAGTTCACACCGCATGGACATGCGGTACGTATTACCGCATGTCCATGCGGTACGTAACAACCGCATGTCCATGCGGTAGTGAATACCGTATGGACAAGCGGTGTCTGAAACCTATATATGGTCCGCCAGATAGTCATCGGCCACGCCATATGGGTACTCTTCAGAGGTCCGTGGCAACTCTTCCATGGGGAAAAGATGATCGAACCTGTGCGCCCAGTGGTTGTCGGTTGGGTGGAACGACGCCTCCTTCTTGCACTTGGCGGACTTCGGTCTGAGCACTACGGTAGGTCTGATTGGATCAGCGGGAATGTGCTGAACCCGACCAAACTGTCGCAGCACACGGTCCGGCATATACGGCTCCTCCTCGAACAACCACCGAATGGTGCCCCTATATCTCGAAAGACGTATATCTCCATCAAAATCCAAGTGTCTACCAAATGGCATGAACTCGATCTGCAATGGAATAGAAATTGTTATTACGACTAAAATCTAGTTTATAGTATGACAAATGTAAGTGCGGATATAAATTGTGTTCGTACCTCGTCGACAGTCATCTCATCCAGCCTCCGCCGCAGAACATCCAGTCGCCTCGCCCAATCCCCGGTACAAGCACACCAAGACCCCTGCAGCTATAGAAAGTTGCGACACCTACGCTGCATCCATAAACCTACGGATCACCTCCGGACGCAATCTTCCGCCCGACTTGTCGATGAACAAGGTCGCAGTCGCAATAATCCCCATCACAACACCCAAGATGCACTCCATATCATGCTCTAGTGGGGCGCCATCTCGAACCCGATGTCGCATCGGTGCTATCTTCTCAAGGAGGAGCTGAACAGTAGGGCCTCCATGGGCCCATGCGCTCGTCCGCTTGTTTTGAGTCAAGCCGTAATACTCCCCAACTGTGTCCCTCGAGGCGCCCACGTCATCCGAGTGAATACACTCCTCTCCGTCCAAACCAAGGTCAAGTATGAAGAACACATCGTGCAGTGTGATGGTGATCTCTCCCCATGCGAAGTGAAAACTGTTCGTCTCGGGGTGCTAGTGCTCAACAAACGCACTGATCAGAGTGTGATCCACATGATCCCACTCGAAATCTCTCAGGTCCCAGAACCCAGTCTCACGCACTGCGAGAAACCAGGACTCCCGTCCATCAACCTCCAACAATGCCTCTACCCGGCCCAGCGACTACCCTCGTCTCTGCACACGCACACCCCTCCGCAAGGTTGCGTCCTCCCGTCTCCAAACAGCCTGTGCAATGTGGGTCTTGTAGTCTCCCAGAAGGGAAACTGTATGTGGCCCCCCTGGCCATTCGGGCAGAACAGCCCGAATGACCCCTGTCCTGATAGGCTCGCCATGCTGCCTATCACCTCCTGCACTACTCCCCTCACCATGTTGCCCAGCACCAACTGCCCTACTGCTCTCGCCACGCTGTCTCTGCCTCCTCGGCACTACACGGACAGGGGGTTGTGCCGCCTGGTCTCCTCCCCTATCCTGACTAACATCGTCACCGGTCCCCCACGGATCATGTCTCGTGCTGAGGGGGCCCAGCGACACATGTCTCGAAAGTGCAGCTGACTCAATAGGTGGGGCCGAAGAACTTCTCTGTCCACGTACATCCCTCTCATGCCCCTCGGCAATCGGCACACCCTCCAAGTTCCTAGGTGTCGCTGATGGTACCGTCTGCTAACTCCCGATGATCGGCTCAGGCTCGGCGGTTCTCGGCGTCGACGATGGCGCCGCATGCTGACTCACAGGCGTCCTCCCTACACCCGTAGATCCTACCGGGGTGAACGACGCAAAATCTATCTACCCAACGGCCCATGGCTCCTAGTCGCCACCTCGAGCATGACTCGTCCTAACACCCACATCTATGAGCAGAGGTGCCGTGTCGTCATACGAGTTCAATTGTTCGCTCGCAAACGCAGTCCCAAAGTACTCCTGATAACTGTCATGATGAGTCTGCAACTGCTCATCCACTCTCTCAGGTCCAGTCTGCAACTGCTCATCCGTCTGTCGTGCTCGGTCCCCTCGTAGGTACTCCTCCATCATCTCAATACCCTGGTCGCCTTGACTAGACTCTCCGGTCGACTGCACCACTAGGTCATCCGTGTGGTCAGACATCAAGGTCAGCTCAATCTGCACCAGACTCTGATATGTCTCTATAGACGACTGCGACGTGTGCCCCAAACCGTCACTCTGGTCAACACGTTACTAAGAAGATGGCCCAGTATCAGCTCCTACCGTCTCAGTATCCCTCTCCGGAGGATCCACTACATCCTCCAACGTCTGGCTCTCCCTGACGGCAGCCTCGGTATCATCATCTACCGCGTCACTATCCGTCTCCATAGGAACTGATACATCCTCCAACGTCTGTCTCTCCCTAATGGCAGCTCTCCTAGCAGATTGCAAAACTACCCTCTCTCCTAAATTTCTCGATAACGCAGACTGTGTAAATTAAAATATATTTGTCAGAATCCTATCGCTCAATTACAATACTATATCGTATGACTGTCTAAATGTGGCAAGATTTTCGTAAGGTTTATTAATGATTTCATCTTAATACTAACAATTCCTAAGAAAACATAAATATATACTTATTCGTTTTCAATTTCCCTACACCTAGTATTTTACAGAATCCTATGGATTGTATACGATACTATATCGTGTCACTGACTAAATGTTGCAAGATTTTCCAAAGGTTTATTAATGATTTGAACCTAATAATATCAACTCCTAAGAAAACAGAAATATATACTTATTCAATATCAATTTCCCTACACCTAGTAACGATTTTAACATACCTTAGGCTTAGGCTGTGTCTGAGTCTGTGGTTGTTGCTCAGTCTGTGTCTCCAGCTGTGGCGGTATATCTGTCGTCCTCCGCCTCTGTATAGTGGGTTCCGGCTACATTATATATAACAATTAAATGTTAACACTATTTCCTTCAGGTTAAAAAATAAAGCAAATTGATTTTTATAAACATTAAATGTTACCTGTAACGGATGTCTCCGAAAAGGACCGACATCATCAGCCGCAGCTTTTCCACGATTGTCTTTCACCATCTCAAAACTCGGGTACAAAGTGGTGGTAGATATAGGGACGGGGAATCGACGGACCCAAAAGTCGGGCTCGGAAAGAAAGGAATCGGAGAAGATTCGGTGTGTCGGAGAACTGGGCCCCCCACGCCTATTTATAATGGGCCCCCAACGGTAACAAAATACCGCATGGAGATGCGGTAAATTCTTACCTAAATTTTAAATATTTTAAAAAACCACCGCATGGGTATGCGGTGAGTTTCGGATAACTTCAACCCAACCGGATTCTCGTATTACGGACTCCGTTTTAGCCTAACTCACCGCACGTACATGCGGTGTTTTTATACGGTCAACGGACATACCGCATGTACATGTGGTATGTCGGGCTAAAATTTGATTAAGTCACCGCATAGGGATGCGGTGGATTTGCGGTGTAAATAGTAAAAATTAGCGGTGTACATATCATCACCCATTTAATATCATGCACTTCGTTGAATTGAAAAACATTGGCAATTAGGAAGTATTATAACTACACCTGTTAAACGGTTCATTCGGGTCGGGTCACTTCGGGTCTCAGGTAAAATGGGTTGATTAGAACCCAGGTTTCGGGTCATTTCGGGTCGATTTCGAGTTTGTCAATTTTTCTTTTTTAAATTAAAAAAAATCATGATTTGATAATTTTACGATAAATTTTAATTATATATATAAAAAAATTAATTATATTTAATTATAAATCAACCGGGTCAATCGGGTTGCTGAGTCAATCGGGTAAATCGGGTCAAAATTACCAGGTCAATCGGGTCACCGGGTCGAAACTCAGATTACCCGGAAAATTTTCGGGTTTTCGGGTTCGGATCGAAAAAAATTTCCGGGTCAAAATTTTCGGGTCTTGACCCAAAATATTCCAGGCGATCGGGTCGAGTTTTCGGGTCGGGTTATTTTTTGAAAGGTCTAATTATAACCGTGATATATAGATATGGGTTCAGACCACACAAGGTGAGGTGAGGCTTAGCTCTAATGAATTAAGGACGCACTGATTCGCCAATACCAAGGCTCCCTTCCTTGTTGATGCCTCAGTTAGATGCCATTGTGTTCATATCATATGGCTGGGACTTGGGAACTTCATTGATTTGATCACTTCCACACCCGCCACACCTCATTTAAATCTGTTTATTGATCAAATCTTGCACAGTGCAAATTACATTTTTCACTGATCTGTTATCGATCTTAGGGTCATCAAGAAAACAACAGATTCTTGGAAAGCTATCAAACAATAACAACTTTTCTTGCTTGTGAATCATTCTGCTGACACTTACTATCATCTATTTCCTTGAATTCGGCAACACTTGCTAGCTCATTAACTTCATCTACAATGTCTTCTATTCTTGATGCAGTTTCAGTCAGCAAAGCAACTAACGCAGCCATCGGCAGAGCTTCAAAGAAAGACACACCGGGTGTTTTCTTCTTTATTTGCTCACCATTCATACCATGATCGAACTCCTTTGGCAAAGACTTCAAAGCATTGTGGAGCTGTTGCACTACGAAGCTCATTTCTCCCACCCAACACTCGATAATGGAGGACGTCTTCATTTCTCTGATCATATCGGCCACTTCTTTCAAAACATTGGAAGAGCAGTAGCTTAACTTCATGCATTCATCCTTAATGCTTTTCTTCAACTCAAGTGGAACTTTCTGCAAATTAAAGTAAAAAGGCAAGCCCCTTTACAAATCCATATTGACATATTTCTAGTTTTTTTGCTTGCAATCTACGGAAAATAGGCGCGTACCTGAAGTTCAATGTCGAAACAGTTGTTAAGATTATCGATGCAATAGGCGGCGTTTCTGATTGCAGCACCAATCTTGAGATACAAATTCCATGGATGTCCAAAGTCGAACTTTCCATGTGTCGGTTCCCATCCAGCAAAGTTAGCCTGTGGATGTATGTATATATATGAAATTCCGAATGTTAGTATTTGCATTAGTTACAATACAGATCACCATAGAAACTTTTGGCAAGGATTCACTTGCCAGTGAATCTTCCGTTGCCTTCGAGTTCAACACACTTTTATATCCACTCCGATCCTTTTTGAAATCCTCTTCACAGGTAGCTGAAGATTCCGTGTTCATGAAGTAGTCTTCAATGCAAGCTGAAAACAAAACAAAGATAAGCAAGGAGTTCAACATTGAAGGTATATATATATAAATGGAAAAGCTGCTTACCTTCAACGGAATTCGCAAGCTTTTCCAGATTGCGAACGATTTCATTGTGAAGCTGACCTCCGGCCCACACTGGATAGAAGATCATGCTTATGATAACACACAATGAGGTACCGATCATAACTGTCGATACTCTGTAGTGGGCCAGCATTAACAGCTTATCAACACGATATCCAGACACAGACACCAGGTTGAAAGTGAGGATGAAGATCAAAGCTCCATAATCAAACCGCGCCTTTACTTTTGGGATGAATCGCGAGAATGTGGCAGCTCCAGCTTCTCACAAGAAAAGGGGCAAGCATTAATTTATTTACTTCCATATGTTCTTCTACATGCCAGTTTGAGTTATTACCGAATATGAAAACTGACGCTCCAAGAATCATAGGCTCAAACTCCTTGCCAGACTGACTTGCAATCCAATGAACTCCAATCCCGAGAGACCCTCCAAGGATAGTTGCGATTGTTCTATTGATGCATTTGCTGATAGTTGCACCTGCAATTTTGATACGATTAATAAAAGGCGATTTTGGGCATTTTTCATTCAAAAGGTAGAGGGCGAAAACAAGAATAGGAAGCAATTACGTACCAACTGTGTATTCAGAGACGACCACAACTGTCATAACTGCCCACAAGGCATTCCCGCCAACACTGTTGTACAAAGGCCTCATGTAATAGAAGAAGGACACGCCGCAGAGGGCGAGTGACACTTTAAGACAGTGGATGAACTTCTTTGGCTCGTATACACCTATCTTCCAAGAATTCATCATGAACGTCCACATCTTGTGGAGGAACCTCATTATTAGAGCTCGTAACCGTAACAAAACTCTCTCCCGTTGAGGAGACGACTCGGCACTACTAATACACTTGGTGCCTCAGCAGGCACACTGATTCGTACAGTGACAATTACTGTTGAGAGAAAATATAAGTGGAAAGGATCCTTTCACAATGACAACTGCATTGTGTGCGTTTATGTGAAAACTACTACAGTATATATATATATATATATATATATATATATATATATATATGTTGCTCAAGTATTAATTAGACTATCTCCTTTAAGAGTGAGGTCAACAATTACATTTTTTTTTTCCCCTCTTTCTTTCATCATCTTCAGAACCAGATTTTTTTAGGTATTTGCAAATATAGGGGCATGCAAAGTAATCATATCAATTGAAAGATATGGTGATGCAGAAGGAAATTCAGCACTGAAAGGGTACGTCCCAATCTTGTGGGAATTGTTTATGTTATTTAGAATCAAATACGAGTATATAATAGGCTGATGATGGTCACTAGGCGGAACACTGTTCACTTTGATGCTTTGTATATATGTGGTTGTGGTTGTGGTTATTTAGAAATGATAAGTGATGCAATCGCAGAATAGACGTGTGGCATATTACACTTGACCTGATTTTAGGACATAAAAGTGAGATGTAGGTGTTGAGTGGTGCTGTGTTCATGACTTCATGATGCTACGTACGGTCCACCACATCTGAAATTTTCACTTCAGGTCAAAATTGACCTAATTTAAGGACATTATATATGTATTATATAAGTGTTTGTTGAGTGTTGGATGTTAATTAGTGCAATTAGGGCCATACTAAATTTTTTTTTTATCCAAGTAATTAAGAATTTGAACAGGGTCAGACGGTCGGTCCCTGCTAGACCACCATCTAAATCATCCTTGTGGATGAGGATGTTGATATCCCTATTTAAACTGATATTTAGCGATGCATCTACTTCAAATAAGTGCGAGATACAATTGGCAAACTTGTTGGTTTCCCGAAAGTTGTACATGTAGCTCACCTCCTCAAAGGCTTGCAACAAAAGAAGAATATATGTGATGATGATTTCGATCTCCCATAGACATGACTAATTAATCTCGATAGAAAAATATGAAACTTGTCCAAAAATCTTATCTTATATAATACTAAAACATCTTATCTAAATGTTAAATTAATACAGTACATTGCCACACACATATGACACATTAATCCACCAATTTATTATTTTATAATAATATTTTCTAAATGTTAAATTTAGAAATAAAGCCAGAAATACATTAACCTTATCTTTCATGTTAAGTAAGAATCAATATAGAATTTGAACCTTTTGTATATTCAATAGTTTTTTAGAATAATTAATTACGAGTATAGTTCCCGCGCCATTACGCGGTTTATTTTTTAAATCGTAATAATATGACAAATTAATATTGTAAACCATTTTAGGTGAATTGGTTGAGATGGAAAGGACATGCGGGAAGTACCCAAAGGTCCCCGGTTCAAATCCCGCCCCGGGTGGCCACTGGAGGGTTTACCTAGTTGTTAACTTCAGGGCCTATGGGATCATGTCAGCCGGGTGCTAGTAGTCCCGGATACCCATGTAAATTAAAAAAAAAACTCCAATTAAATGTAATGATACATAACATCTCATTAAAAATGATTCTCACTTAAAGAAGTGTATAAATATAGATATTTTAAAATAATCTTATTAGAAAAAAAAAATTACTACCGCTATAATATTATATAAAAGATTTAATAAAATTAAGAGAGAATTTATAAGATATGTTCTCGTACAAATATAGTATACAAAGAATTATATATAGGTATCGACTATTTATTAGTGAGAAAATTTGCATCGCAGACCCTTTTTTGGACCAAATTAAAAAACTGTCCACGGATTTTATTTTTTTTTGTTAAAAGTCCATCTAAAAATACCCTAATATCTCCCGACCCCTCTCATCCATCCTTTCCCCCGATTCCTCCTGGCCGCCGCAATGGAAGTCTCGGTCGCGTCTCCTCTCTCCCCTTCCTTTTCAGTGACAGATCCTCCTTCGCTCCCATTTCCGCCGCCGCGCTGCCCCAGTCGTCGTGACTGAAAAACCACGGCCGAACATGCCGGAGAGTTACAGGGGGAGACGTCAGTGATGGCTAATCAAAGAAGAAGCCGGAGGTGTGGTTGGCACCGACGAGGGAGGACAGGCGAAGCATAGGCGGGGTTTATGGTCGGAGAGAGATTCTTCCTCCATGGCCATGGCTGCCGTTCTCCCTCTCCCCTTGCCGACCATGGCCGCCCAATTTCCCAGATCTGAAATTAGGGGAAGAAGATACTTGCGAGGTCAGATCTGCAGTGGCCAGATCGAAACCATGGTTGTCGTTCTCCCTCTCCCCTTCCTCCATGGCCATGGCTTCAAGCCCTGCTCCGGCGGGAGGAATGAGAATCTGCAGAATCCGACATGAATTCAATGTCGGAGAGGTTCAATTTGCCATTTTTGTTGATCTGAAATTATCCATGGTTAGTTTCCGCCAATTTCCCAGATCCGAAACTTCAGTTTTTCAGATCCGAAATTTCAGTTTCCCAGATCCGAAATTATCCATGGTTAAGGATGACGGTGAACAAACTCAAGCTTATTAGATTTGTGGTTAGTTTGCTAATGTGATTTGAGTTTGTTTTGTTGATGGTTTTGTATATTTACAATTTCAGCAATTTTTTTTGCCTTGTCGAAATTTTTTGTAGAATGTTGAAATTAATTTTTATAAAACTGTTTGAGCTACTATATATTACACAGAAGCAACTCCGGTGTCGAAGTAATGACGCGAAAAGAAAAAGAAAAAAAAACAACAATTTCAGCAAAATTATTTGTTATTAGCAAAATTCGTTATGCTGAAACACGTAAATTAATTCTTATAAATTTGTATGGGCTACTATATCTTACACACAAGCATATATTTCAGCATTTCATTGGAAAAAAATCTGATTTCAGCAACTTCAGAAGTGGTGATGGGAAAAATTCGTTATGCTGAAACGCGGAAATTAATTCTTATAAATTTGTATGGGCTACTATATCTTACACACAAGCATATATTTCAGCATTTCTTTGGGAAAAAATCCGATTTCAGCAACTTCAAAAGTGCTGATGCGAAAAAAAAAAGAAAAAAAAGCTACTCCGGTTTCGCGTTGCTAAAGCGGAATTGCTGAAATTCCTGTTATTCAAACTTACTTTTCATTACAATTATATATTAACATTAACATTAATATTAATTCAATGTTTTGCATTGGACCACTGGTGAGAAAATGGAGTATATAATGAATTGCAAAAAAATTTACCAAAAACTATTATTTTATTTAACAAATTAATTTTTATTTTATTTTCTCAAAAACTAAATAGGTTAGAAGTTGGGTAGATATAGAAAGGAAGGTAATAAAATAAAAATTCATGTATTTTCTTAAAATGATATGTTAAATGAGAACTTTAATCTATAATTGTTAAACCAAAATCATACTTTGGATAATTTAATAAGATCATTATATTTTGATGTATATAAACCCAAATTTTGAAATTTTTTATGTGTATATATAAAGATAAATTAATAAAATTTAATGGGTATATGTATATGTATATATATATATATATATATATATATATATATATATAGAGGATGGATCGGATGAGAACATGTCTTAAAATGAGAACCTAGGAACAAATCTTGACCATTGGATAGAAGAAACTCAAGGGTGTATATTAATTATGATTTTTAGATTTTCTTTCTTCTTAAAAACAGTGGGTCCCACCACCAGTTCTTCCTCAAACTAACAAGGTGGAGGCGGGAGGCGAGAGGCGTGAGGCGCGTGTTTAATTAAAATTTTCACCATTTAATTAAAACGTTGTTTTTAAAAAAAAATTGTGATTCGTTAAGAAAATAATGGTGGGCTTCATAAATTGATTCAACGAGTGCGTGTGTAAACAAATGTATTTTACCCATTTTTCATAACAAATGACAATTTATATAATTTAATAATGGTCAATGGTCTGAATAGTTTAATTTCAACTAATAAGTGTGTAAATAATTGGTCTTCTGATATATGAATAATATATATAATTCAACCAAATAATCTTTTAAATTTAACCGAATAAGTATCCCATAAATATAAATAATCTTTTCAATTTAACCGAATAATCTTTAAAATTTAATCGAACAATCACCCTTTAAATACGAATAATCTTTCTAATTTAACAGAATAATTTAATTCTAATTTAATTATCTTGATAACAATTGTAAAAACAAAAAAAAACTCATAAGTGTGTAAACAATCGTCCTCTTCCACACGAATAATCTATATAATTTAACCGAATAATCTCTCAAATTTAACCGAATAATATTTTCAATTTCACCGAACAAATTAAATTTAACATAATGATATTGGTAACAAATATTTTAAAACAATAAAAAAGGCAAAAAAAAAAAAACACAAATCCAAAAAAAAAAGTTACGTACATGTAGACTGTAGAGTAGCAAAGAAGGATGGGTGATTTACCCAATGAAGTGTAGTGCGCGTGAGATGTAGGCCGTGTTTGGTAGGGGATGCGAGGGGGTGCCGGGGATGGGGGTGGGTTTTCGGGAAGCGCGCCTGCGTGTTTGGTAGGGGATGCGAGAGGGTGGAGGGAGATGCGAAACAGGGGGATGTGGGGGGTGAGACGGGGTGAGACATGCACCTCATTTAAGGGAGATGGACGGGATGGGAAGGGGATGGGTTCCATATTTGCCCCTAAATATACCACCCAAATAAGCTCCCCGGAACGACAAAGAAATCGGCCTCCACCGCCATGGCTATCATCGCGCCGACGGTACTCGCTCTCATCCTCTTCGCCGCCGTCGCTACCACCGTCTCAGATCCAGGATGTCGATGGGTTAACGACGCTCAGGATCGTGCGCCATTTCTGACTGGTGGCATTAGCAATCGTGATGGCGCTGTGCGTTTCTAGCCCGACGCTGTATTGGAAGTTGAAAGAGGCTGCCAGGCTCCGCCGGAACCCTAGTTCTTGCCCGTTGTGCCATTGTGACTGCCTAGCCCCTCTCTCCCTTCTCAAAATTGCCCCCGGTACACTTCCCCCTTTCTCTCTGTGTTATATTGCCTGATGGTGAATGCAGATTTGTGTTGTTGATCGTTTGATGAGATTTGGCTCATTTTGGGTGATGATTGATTATAATTTTTCCGTGCTTACTCTTTTACCAGTGATGATTGAGTGTCTATTTGATGAATTTTGCCAGTGTAATGTTACAACAGATCACTTCAGATAGTGTCAATTGAAGGCACTAGTCCGGTTGATTGTCTTATTTGGAGGGGCATAATCGTCCAAACACGAAACAAGATGAAAAGGGATTCATAAGTTCACCCCGTCCACCCCGTGATTCCATCTCCATCCCGTCCATCCCAAAAATCCATCCCCATCCACCTGCTCCCACCCCGTTGCCAAACACGGTTGTAGTATTGCTGGGCCCATCAAATTTATTTATTTTTTTCAAATTAAAATCATTATTAATCTTAACCGTTCGTTTCATTGGATTTAATGGTCAAGATTTGTTCTTAGGTTCTCATCTTAAGAGGTGTTCTCACCCGAACCACCCCCGATATATATATATATATATATATATATATATATATATATATATATATATATATATATATATATATATATATATATATATATATATCCAACTATGCCTTAAGAATATTGTCTACAATTAAATAGAATAACCTATAATAAATTATAGATATATATGGAAAGATTGAGATATATGGATAAATAATAAATATGCCTTAATTGACTTACCTAAAATAACTTGGCATAAAATGATGACACCTGGCAAAATTGCTTCTCATTTAAAGTATAAATATAGATACCATACTAATTTTTTTTCAAGGCGTGATGTCACATGTGTATCAGTTAATTTATCACTTTTGGCAAGATTCCAAAACGACTATTGACAAGAAAATTTCAACCAAATTGCACATAGGTCTTCTTCATTTTTGCTAAAAAATTGCAACCAAGAACTCTCATTTCATTCCCTGATTGAACAAAGAAGCATCTCATTTCAGGCCCCGTGGTTGAATGTTGGGAAAAATGTTGTCAAATGATGCAAATACATGACAAGATTCATAAAATCCAATTGTGATGCCTCAATTGATAAAAAAAAAATCGTGGTATTGGAGTTATTACTCGAGATAAGGAGGGTGCATTAGTGTCAATGGTTGTGAACTATTCAAATGGGCTACACCTTGGAGATGGCAGAGAAGGAGGCAATCTTTTTTGCATTACCTTTAGTATGATACTAGTGTAGGTCTCGTCCAGTGCATAAAAAAATACATTAATACAATATTATAAATAATCTAGATAGATTCTAATAAATAAAAAGTCATAATCTAAATATAAATAGACTTTTCCACCATAAAATAATATAGATATAAATAAAAATAGAAATTAGTTCGACATATTATATATAAATATTTTTTTCTAATCTATCGTTAATTAAATTTAATGTAATATAATAGATAGCTGATTTTTAAAAATATTTTAGTATTCTTTTTTTATTAAATATGAAGTACATATTTATTATGTTAGTTTACTAAAATATCTATGCACGAATGGATTGTGACTACATATTATGGCTACATAATATTTTAATAATTTATTTTGGCCTCAAAAAATAATATATATAAATAAAATAACAATGATTAAATAATTAATTTTGATATAAATAATTCTCTCCGCCACAATATAATTGCCTCTGATACTATCAAATAAATTTCAATTTCAACGGTATAAAGCAAGAGTTTCATCTAGTTTCAAGCAGGTCTCGACAAAAACACTCCTTGTTAACAAACTTCAACAATGATGAAACTTCATCATGCTAAATCACTGATCATGAAACACTGGTATCTTACAGAACATAAAAACTCTAAAAAAACAAAGAGGCTATCTCCTTCCGCTATCACTCTCTATAAGTAAAATATAACCTGTTTTTGGATGATAACTAGCAACAGAAATAGCATCCCGGTTTTAACACTATAACTCGATCAAAACCAAACATCTAAAATGCATAAATCCACTTTCACTCCATGTAATGACCAAAGAATCTCTCATTTTTGGATTAAAAATATCTAACAGATGAGAAGAGACGATACAGTAACGTACATGCCACTCCAAATTTCAAAAGACATGTAAATGATAAGGGGTAGAAAACATTTAAACCATCTTTCAAAAAAATGTTTATTCACAAAACCATCCATTAACTTAATACTTATATCGAACTACCCATTATAATATGATTTGCTGGCCAAAAAAAAAAAAAAACAAGCTGATGTGTAAAATATTTTTGATGGACTTCAATTAAAGTCTTGAAGCATCTTTCCCCAATAAAAGTGAGGGCATATTCTACCTATTGTGCAATGATGATGAACAAAAAAAATAATTTTCAAGTTTCCAGTATCCATTCATGAACAAATTACATCAAAAGGTTGTTTGGTGTATATCATGTTAAAGTGTGAACTACAGCAGATTGTCTTACTTCAATCTACTGCAAAAATCAATTGGGTGCTATGACTTCAATCTACTAATCGAACATGAATTCAAAGCATATAAAACACTAACTCGAACTTGGTGTTTGGGATACATCATGTGTTTGATTGGTATCGATATCAAATCAAACAAACTCGAACTAAATTAAAAATCACAAGAACAACAATTACAAGAAGGAAAATTGGGGCTTTTCACAAAACCGTAAAATCGGCCAAATAAAAAAAACTCAAACAATTAAATGCGAAATTGATTATAACAGGGTTGTCATTGAACGAAATTGCAATCGAAATTGGGGTTGTTACCTGAAGAGCGTGAAAGTGAAAGAGTTTGGTGGAGAAGGCGAATTGGAACCTGCGAAGAGCCCCTGCAAACATGCAAATATATGATTTAAAAACCTTAATGAGAGATTGAATCGATTAGAAACCTCACCGAGTTCATCGTCCCGCCCCTCTCATGGAAGGAGAAAGCAAAGACGGAGATGGAAATAGGCGAAGGGAGCCTCTTGAATCGTCCTTTTCAATCTCAAAACGCTTTCCCCTTTCTTCCAATGCTTGCTCCAGGGAGATGCGGATGAAACACTTGTAAAGCTTTTGGAGGAGATGAGGTGGGAGCATTTTGAAAACGCTACTGCCCTGCCAAATGTGGATATTCGGAGCTGGTGCGGGACGAACGACGTTGGCACTTTCGCCCTTTGTCAAATAGTAATAATATCCAAACTTAAAAACACAACCAATATTAGATTAGGCAACCAATCACTTGATAAACCAAATAACTACTAGTATAGCGATGAAGTCCGGTGTCGAACCCATAGGGAGAAGCAATTTCCTATTCAATAACTCTAAGCAAAGACTCTTATATCAAAGCAATGATTCGGAACAAGTAGAAAAGATGTAAAAGTAACCAGATTTAACATCGCAAAGTAAATCGATATCAAAGTAGAAAGAACATTTCACCTGCAATTCTCTAACAATGGTTGAAATTTATGGTCCTCGGATTGATCTATTAATTATTCATATTCCTAGGTCTACTTGACTAAAGTTGAGAGATCCGCAAAGATTCACACATTGACTCAACACAATTGAAACCATTGACTCAACACAATTAAGGACTCAAGTATTCAATATCACTAAAGAATAGCATTAAGGATTCAAGTAATCAAGACCAATTGACACATTGACTCAACACAATTAAGACTAATAGGCGCATACCGAACTCAGCCCTAATCGAATATCCTCAACATAGATCAATTGAAACCATCTAATACAAAGACAAAGAGACGGACATAGAAAGGATATCCTCATGTTGATCAAGCATAGAAAGGAACACAAATATCCTCATCAATACCTTTGTTTGCTATCAAGAAAACAACAACGAATTCATAGCTAAGATGCAATTCCTAACATGTTGATCAGGCATAGAAAGGAACACAAATATAAATTAAGCACCAGATGATAACTAAGAACATGAATAATCAAATAGAATCAAATCCTCACAATCTAAATAACCATGTGTCTCACAATAATCTCTCTTCACGCACAATAGAACTGAAAAACAACTAATAAGGACTCCACAAAGGTCGGCAAAACCCTAGTAGGAAATATAATCTAATAATATAAAATAATATCTTCATATCCAAAACCGCGTATCCGGAAAACTGGGCCCAAGACGAGCGTCGTGCAAGGGGCGGCGGGCGCCGCCTATGCAGTGTTCGACGTTCCTCAATTTCCTTCAATAGCTTCCAATGTCGTGCCTCCTTGCTCCTCTCTAGCTCCTTCTTAGTCTCTATATGCTCCAAAACATGCTTCTTAAGCTCTTCCCAAAGTCCATCCAAGGTCGGAGTGCAATTCTGCAGAATAAACACTAAAAACGCATAGATTTCGAACTCGAATACCTCACAAGTAATAAACGGAACTACACTCAAACAATAGCAAAACCACTACCTTATTACAATAAGAAACACCTATAATGCCTATATGAAATATGCATTATCAGGAGCTTTATGAAAACGCTTTATCTAACGCTGTGACAAGCTCCTGCCAAACATACCCTAATGTTGTTGCAGATAGGATCACTCGTCTTACTTACAGGAAACAGCGACGGAAGCAAAGCAGCAGAGATGGTCACTGGGATGGCCGCGGGACGCTGGCGACGGTTATGGGCAGACTCAGCGACGACTTATCTGATCCAGCGACGGTTTCTCAGGATGGGTTTCTCCTTTGTGTTTGGTTTGGGATTGTGTGTTTGGGTGAGTTGTCTTTGGATCTTGATTGTATGAACACATAAGAAATTGAGAATGCTTTTGGATTGGGGAATAGGGGAAACCTTTTAATCCTAAAAAAGTTCCTCAATTATAATTTCCAATCTAATTAAAATCAAAGCAATACAAGTGTTTAAATAGTAAAGGGTTACCAATTCTACCTTGCAAAGGATAGAGGTTTGGCTAGATAAAAGATAGAAAGAAATCCTAAAACATAGATCAAACCTAACTAAGATAGATCAAACTAGATTAAGATAGATATATAAAACTTGGTGGTTAAGAATCTATCTAGATGAGATATAATTCTCCCACACATTATTTTCCTAAATTCCTAAAATAATCTATCTAAATAAATTATGTAAAAACCGAAAATAATTAAATAAATATATAAAAATTCGTCCAAACAGTGACAACTGCAAAGATGATGAATTTCGGCCAACTTCGAGTTTGATTCTGGAAAAACCTTCAACAACAAAGTTGTAAATCTGTTTGTCCTCGTTCCAACAAGGTATGGCACGACCTCATCCGATAAATTTGGACTCCGAACGACCCATTTTACTGAGATGCCAAAATGCTGTCAGCCCATTAAGAACGAACCAAAACTTGGGTTTAATCTCCCCTTGCTCCTTTTGACCTTCTTCCATGGTGGAGCCTTCTTCTTACTTTTGAGGATGACATATTCTTACTCCAATAGCCCTCGAATCGATCTTGATAGCTCGCCAGGATCAAGATCATTGTTTGAGCCACAGAAGCTCATCCTTGATTGCATCAGCTAGAGGCCATCTTGCAGCACCAATTCATTCGTAGGGGCAACGCTCCAGCCACTAGAGTATAGGTGAAACAAAAGAACAAACTGATGCGGGACCATCCAAGACACCTCCGGACACACCAATCATACTTGGGGATGGACCTATGACTCGAGCTCGTGAAAATGATGTCATCCTCAAGAGGAAGAAGAATGCTCCACCATGGAAGAAGGTTCAAAGGTGCAAGCTTTATTCTGACGTTTTTAGATTCGTTCAGTAGATTTGACAGCTTTTTAACGTCTCAGTAAAATGGGTCGTTCGGAGTCCATATTTATTGAATCTGGTCGTGTCGTACCTTGTTGGAACGAGGACGAAAAGATCTACAACTTTGTTGTTGAAGGATTTTCCAGATTCAACCTAGAACTTGACCGAAAATCACCATCTTTGCAGTTGTCATATGTTGGGCCGAAATTCTACCAAGTGTTGGAACTTCTTTTGTTACTATTTTTAAAGACCTTCTTTACTTAAGTTATTTTAGGTAATTTAGGGTTATTTTAATTTCTATTTTATTTATTATTTTCATAAAATTAGCCCCTAGGGTTCTATATTAATCGACTGATCCCCTTGTTCAGAACTCAGTATGTACAATTCTCTTGAATCAAAGTCTCTTTTGTGTGAAACACATTGAGTGCAAGTCGATCGATTCGTAGCTAGGCTCATCGATTGCAAAAATTGGTATCGTTTCAGCTTGGTTTGCCTTGTGTTTGTCAATCTCGCAAGGTTTGGTAATCCCTGGTATCCACGAGCCCCTCCTTGTGCCTCCAAGTTGTCCGATTGGTTGTGTAGGGTTGTAAATGTGGGTTATATAGTCATTGGTGTTTGTTCCTACCTTCTACAGAAGTCTGGGGTCTTCATCTTGTTCTATATAGATCGACTCACCAATCCATCTTTGTTCTTGCATCGTTCTTGCTTGAGTCTTGCAATTTGTGTCTTGATTGTCGAAGATCGGACCATCCTACGGCTTACCCCGTATCACAAACCCAATAGGCAAATTGCAAATTACATATTTTCTAAACTTGACAAGCAACAAAAATCCCCTTTATCCACAATGTGATGGGGTATATGGACAATGAGAAACAAAATACTATTTAGCGATGGTAACCATTCAGACGCGATGACACAAGAAGCATACCTATGAAAACTACTTCAACAACTACGAGATGCCAAATCAATATTTTGGGAAGATATGGAAATAGCAGCTCCATGACAACAACGGATAACTAGACAAACAAAAAATATCAGATGGATAAAACTTGTAGAAAATACTTTCAAGATCAACTTTGACTAACCCAAAATTCCCTTTAGGCCAGCTACAAATGGCTTCTTCATTCACAATCATGTTGATGAGGTGGTGTCGTCTGGTTCTATGCAATGGGGTTAGCAGGGTATGACACCATCCAAAACTTTACCTTTATAAAAAAAATGCATATACCAGTTGCCACTGACAGTAGCACAACCTGATCTCTGATCCCAATTTATGACCACCGGAGTAAAGATCAAGCTTTGCTAACGCCTGATCTACACCGCCCGTTACCATCACCACCGCTAGGTGAAGGTCTGAGAGATTGGAGGTTCCCACCACCATTCTCAACCATTTGCTAGAGGAGTCACCTTCGACTTGGACATTGAAGACATGCTAGCCGCAAGTTCGATTGCACCCAATGGTCACTAATCACACTTTAGATGTAGGTAGCCCAGGTCAATTGCAGCTATGATCGGAGAGAACAAATAACATTGACGGAGAATCAAGGTTACCAATCATACTTCATATGTAGGTAGTCAAGGTCTATTGTAAAGTTTTACTGTCTGCATATATAAGATCCTAAGGCCGTATATATTTAATTGGAAGTTAGAAGCAAAATGGGTGTAAAAAATGGTAACATGAGTGTTTTTGGTATGAGGATAGATAAGTGTGACAACTAATATGCACGTGAAAAGAAAAAACAATGCTGAATTGAAGGATAATGCAAATGAGAATTTGATTAACAAACAACATTTGGGGGATGTTCTTTCCATATAATTCCTGCAACAGTACAAAGGGAACAACTGAGGTTAATGATAGAAACACAGGGAAAAGTGTATGAAAGGTGGAATTCATGACAAATTGACAACAAGTATAAACACGGGAAAATTTAATTATTATTTACTTGCCGAATTTGGAAAGCTTTCAAAATCCGTCCCCGAGCAACTTGTTATTTTTGAAACTTCTTTGAAATGATTCCGACATCCTTTAAATTTGAGTTTCATGGGTCTTATTTTCGCTATCGAGTTTTGAATTTGAAAACTTAGCACCTCGTGTGTTATATAGAAACTATTTGAAATTTTGAGTTGGATTTTCTGAGAGTCGGGATTTGGGTTGAATTGTCGGGGATCGAAGTCGGACCCAATAGGACCATCTCTCTTGCATGCGCCTCTCTCTCTCTCTCTTTCTTCCCACTCTCCCTCTTTCTGGTTTTCATCTTTTTCCTCATTAAAACCCTAAGAGCTCCCATTGGCCCCCTATATAAAGAAAGCCTCAATCCCGAAAATGAGACAACATCAACATAAAATTCTGAGCCTCCACCCCAAAACCCTAATCTCTCTTTCCATTTGGAGATCCAAGAAAGAAACCCCAAAATACTTCTTCCATTTCAATCTTCAAAACCCTCCTTCCAATCCCATCTTTTATGTTTCTCCCAACCATAAAACCCTCAAGCACACCTACATTACCTCCTCCTTGATGATCTAGCAAAGAAAAACAAAGAGCGGACGTTGTTTCAAGAAAAATAGCACTTTCTGGGGAATTTTGCTACCGCGAATTGGAGCCTAGAACACAAGTCGTCGCCGCGAGGACGAGCCCAGAAGAAGAAACTCAACTTTGCCGCCACGAGAAAGAGGAGCATGGCAACGAGGAATTAGGAACAACATAAAGACCCTGGTGTTGCTCAGTTGGAGAAGATTATGATCCATTCTCAATTGGATTTTTATTTTACTTAAAAAGAATTTTGGCGGCAGTGTGATTTTTTATGGATTATTAAACAATTTTGTTTGATACATTGTATTTGTGATAATTTTCAATAGTAATATTGTGTTGCCAATACATAGTAATATACTTTCTTTATCCTAGGATTTTAATTAGTTTCGTCGATTGAAGGTGTACCGTTACATGCATTTTAGGGTTTAGAGCCAGACTAAACCCTAAACCATACTTAACACCGATTATCATCCACTTAGTTTTGCCCCTCTACGGTTTATGGTCCCCTTGTCCTAGGGTATTAGTTTGGCGACACATTTTTTATTAAGGTATCATTAGTAAATCTGTCCCCGGGAGAAGAAGAAAAAATTTCTCACTCTAAAAGAAAGTGTCACAAAACAAGGTTGTCACCACATACGTGTCACCAAAATCTTAATTTTGTCAATTATATATCATGGTTTTTACATAAATTTATAGTTTGAAAAAAGAATCGGCATATCTTGTTACCACTTTCCCAAATATTGTGTTATTTTTCATACTGTTCAAAGATGAAGAATTTTTTTTTAACACTCCTCCAAAGATTTAGTTATTTTAATTAGTTTTGTCTTTTTTTTTATATAATTATTTTCAATTCGGGGCAATTAGAGCAACCCCAACAACTTTGGCAAAATAGGAAAAATTGGAGATTTTAGAGAAAAAAGACATTTTTTTCTCCCCAACAGCTTCTCTAAACACATCTCTAAAATAGAGAAATGGATGGAGAGAGGGAAAAAATCTCTAAATTTGTAGGAAGAGAAGTTGATCTCTATAATTTAATGTTCACTTCTCCCCATATAAAATTTAATGACACAACCCCACATTTTCACTCATAATATAGAAAAACCTACAAACCCATGCAATGGCAATAGACAAAACAATAATAAAATAAAAATAATACAAATGGAAAATTTTGTATTATTTGCAAACCCAATGACAATAGACAAAACATTAAGACGTCTATAAAATATTATTTTTTTTGATAAAAATATATATTAATAAATTGAAAATAAAAAGATTAAATTTGAACAATATTTTATCCAATTTTATGATAACTTTTATATAGTAACAATCTAAATTTAATATTAATACTATTTAAAAATAAATATCAAAGTTATCACTAGAGTTTGTTTTAAAAAAAATATCATGTGAGAATATAATAATAATAATAATAATAATAATAATAATAATAATAATAATAATAATAATAATAATAATAATAATAGTAATAAATTAATTTATAAACTCCAACATTTATTTATTATAGTCTTTAATAAATGTAAAAATCTGTAAAATAGAGAAGCTATTGGAGTTAGAGCAACTCCAACAGCTTTGCTAAAATAGAGAAAATGGGAGATTTTAGAGGAAAAAAAAAACAATTTTTCTCCCCAACAACTTCTCTAAACTCATCTCTAAAATAGAGAAATTGATGGAGAGGGAAAAAAAATCTCTAAATTTAGAGAAATGGAAGTTGATATTTATAATTTAATGTTCACTTGTCCCTATATAGAATTTAATGACACAAGCCCATATTTTCACCCATAATATAGAAAAATATATAATTTTATATTTATTAGTAATAAAATATAACTATTTTTAAAATTTAATAAAAAAAATTGATATGATTTGATATAATATATAAATTAATTATGTTAAATCAATATAGATAGATAAACAAAACATCATAATTCTATGTTAAATTTTATAAATAAAATAACATAATTTCTAATAAAATATATATTAATCAATTGAAAATAATAAGATTAAATTTGAATAATATTTTATCCAATTTTATGATAACTTTTATAGTAACAATCTAAATTTCGTATTAATGCCATTTAAAAATAAATTTCAAATTTATCACTAGAGTTTATTTTAAAAAAGTATCATGTGAGAATATAATATTAATAAAAAAAAAATTATGCAAGAGCATGAGTAATATATACTAGTTCACCAACAAATTTGAGGCTAAATGTTAGAATTAAGTTTAAATGAATTTTTTAGAAATATAGAATTAAATATCTTTAATAAATGCATTTATTTATTATAGTCTTTAACAAATGTAAAAATCTGTAAAATAGAGAAGCTGTTGGAGTTGGATGAATTTTTTTTTAGAGATTTTTTACAAAATCGGTTGGCTTGCTCTTAGAGTGGATTTTTTTTATAGAGATTTTGACATTTTTATCTCTATTTTAGAGATTTTTTACCAAAGCTGTTGGGCTTGTTCTTAGAGTCTGCCATTTAGACTAAACCTAAGTAAATCAGACCTAAATCTAATCAAACTGAACTAAAATATTAGACTCTGTTTTCGGTCCAAAAAATTTAATAATTGGGTTTCAATTTTGGTTCAATTTGGTCCAGTTCAACCCGGTTTTGAACCGTTTAATAAACCCAATGATACAAGGATATGATAAGTTGATAACTTAAACGTTATTCCAAAATAAAATGTCAGGAACCCAATCATTCTCCTCATTGAATTGGTAAATAAAGAGCGGTTATTACGGAGTTCGTTGAATTGGTAAATAAAGAGCAGTTATTTTGGGGTTCGAACCGGGAACTAAGTCATTTTCGGCGAGCCATTCCGAAATGGTTCCCATCATCCTCCTCGTGTACAAACAAAAGGAGCAAGACACCAAATTTAGAGTCATCACTCAGGCAGGCAGTGCAGTCACGCCGTTGTAAAACTACACAGTTCTCTACTTCTCTGGAAGACGCATTGAGTTAAACAAACGATGCTATTGCTTGCACTCCAAAACGACGCCGTTCCAAACTTATCTTCAAAGGAAATAATTTCATGTCCTTTTCTATTCATAATATCTTATTATTACTTCTGGGTGGGGATTTTCTTCGTCTCTCTCCTCTCCTTTCGGCTTCATTCTTTCTCTTTCACCAAATTTCTTTCAAGTTTCAACTACTACGACCCAGACATCAGAATTAATCATGATCAAAGTAATCTATGGATATTTCAATACAGATAAAGATGAGGGAGTAAGACTCTCTCACGGCTTCTGACTGCGCGTGTCTTTCACTCTCCTTCGTTGTTTCCGAAATCAGGCTTAAAGCTCCCAGATATCCCCCTCCTTGCAATTGCAGCTTCACTTCTCTCCAATTTGGTAACTATCTGCTTTTGATTTTGTTCCTTACCTTTCTTCGTCTTCCTTCTTTGATTTTGGTTTAGGTTCTTTTGTTCCATTTCACTCTGTATGTAGTTTCACTCCTATTTCTGTCAAATCCTTTGCTATTGTGGCTTAATTTTGCTTAATTTGAAGTTGATCGGGTGATTTTCAGTGGAGATCGAATTTTTGTTTAATTGTGCTTGCTTTTGGTTTATATGGAGGTGCTACAGATCTTGTTTTGTTGATTGAGTTGACTATGTTGTTTTGTTTAGTAAAATGTGCGATGGCGGCAGCAGAAGCAAGAGCTGCCTGGCAACGAGCTGCTAACCGATGCTTTGTGCAAGAAGATGCTAAAAGAGCTCCCAAGTTAGCATGTAGCCAGTCATCTACTTCTTCGCGTTGTAAACAAGCTGATTTAGGGCCTGCAAGTGCATTGGATGCTTCTGATAACAATGGCTTCGGTTTCCTCATTCCTTTTAATGTAAATCCTTCGTATTGTAATTTTCCGCCTGAAGCAAGATGGTGGCTTCACCTGGATCCCAATTATGACCACCAAATTGGTTTCAATGGTGGACAGTTGAAGGCAGTCAAAGCGGATGTCAAGACTACTGAAGTAGGCAATATGAAGTCTGCTCACAGTGTTGCTGATTCTAACACCCTGGATGAAGTGAGAGTCGAAGAGATGAGTGCAGTGAAATGTAAGATTGACCGAGATGCCCTCGATGTTAAGGGCTTGACAGACTACTATGAGCTTATGGAAATGGAATTGGTTGGAGGGTCAACTTCCAAACCATCTAGCGACCTTTCTTATGACGATTCCACTTGGACTGAAGGCGACGAATTACCTTGGTGGAGAAAGACTGATAAGGACGATCTAGCCTCATTTGTAGCGGAAAATTCACTATACCATGTTGAAAATTGTGATCTGCCTCCAACTCATAAGATGCATGTTAGGAGGGATCTGTCTGAGCAATCTGCATCTTTTGATCCTGATGCAATGTTTGTTTCAGTGCAAGATTGGAGTCAAAGCAAAGCTACCTCCAGTGTATATTCCCAACCTAGTCCTGACGCTTGGAATAAAAGGAGTGAATGGACTTCAGTTGATAGGGGCCTATCAGGATGTTTAACAAGTGGGCGTGCAAGGTATACTTTTTTTTTTTTTTTGAATCATTGGGGTGAAAGAAAGATCCTCCTATTTTAAGCTGATCAGATCATCCTTAGTTTATAGGTGATGTAGGTCTATAGTAAGATATCTATTATAAGAACTTAGGACTCGTTTGTTTTTAGAGGAGAGAATAGAAAGGAAATGAGTTAAATTTTACATAGAAAATATATATAATCATCATTTTTTGTGAGTACCGAGGAGGGGATGGGGAAATGATTAGAGCATCCTATGGGAAATAGTTACTCTCTAAAATTAGGGAATGAAATGTGAGGAAAGGTAGCAAACTTTATATGAAAAATTGGGGAAGGAGGGTAATGGTTAGAATAGTTGTTGTGAAAGACAACACGAGAATCATGATAGGGAAATGTACTGATATTCAACCTTCAAACCCATGAAGTTTGAAGATTGTCTGTCATTGAAAATTCATCTTGAGCTTTCTGGCATGCTAAATATGGTAGTGCTAAATATGGTAGTGCTAAAACTACACACCTTGTCATGGTAATGTTAATTTCTTGGTAATTTTGTGTCAATTTAGTAGGTTAAGCTAATGGTAATTGAAATACTCACTTTTATGATGGAATCTGACTAGCTTAAATGCGTGACTTCCACGTATGAGGGAGTGTTTTGTTCTTACAATATGTGACTTTACCATATTTAGCATGTATTCTGTGACACTGCAGTGTGAACTCCAATGAGTTGATTGATAAACCAAGACATCCTGGTGATGATGCTGCCAGAGCTCAGCTTCTTGAAGCACTGTGTCACTCTCAAACCCGTGCTCGAGAAGCGGAGAAGGCTGCCAAGCAAGCGTACAATGAGAAAGAGCATATCGTCAAGCTCTTCTTCAAGCAAGCGTCCCAATTGTTTGCGTACAAACAATGGTTTAGACTGCTTCAACTGGAGTCCTATTTACGAAACAACAACTCAAACCAACCACCAAACTACTCCACACTGTTTGCAGATGGTGTTATGCCATGGAGTCCTTGCAAGCCTCATAAAATTTGGAAGAAGACCGCAAAAGCTAAGAGGCGCAAGCGGGGCCCACCACGATGTGGCATCTGTAAGTACGCTGTTGCTTTTGCTCTAGGGTTGAGCCTTGTTGGGGCAGGCTTGCTTTTAGGATGGACCGCTGCGTGGCTTTTCTCGTCATTCTAGAGTGTAAACTGGTTTAGTCGGTAGTACTGTCTGTTGAGGAGATAACCAGACAGACACAGGTGAATTGAGTAGAAGCTCTTCTGGTATTTCAACTTGTGTAAATATCTTACCTAGAGATGTAGGATTTCCCCATCCGAAGGATTATTATGCAATGTAGCTGCCCCTGTACAGAATTTAAAGTCTGTAAAAATATTTTGTCAAACTGGTTTATAGGAGATCCTATGGGTCTTTACGAGAAGGTGTCCGGTTTTATCTGCCCTTGATCAGCATCTTCGTATGCACTTGACAAGATTCGTGAATGCTTTCTTTCTGCAAGCTTTCTGCTGCTATGTGTTTGTTTTGTGAGGACAATGGAGATGACTACAATGAAGAATTCGTGTTCAACATGAAAGTTGCTTTGATCATCATGTCTCTCTTTTTCTTTGTTGTTGTTGGTCTTGCACAGTAGGTCTAATGAAGAATGAAGCATTCTCTGACAAGTTGTATTTGTTTTCAATTTCAGGTTTTGCATTTGAGACCTCTTTAGAGAATAATTTATTAACTTATCTAGCATTCCTAAGTCTTTTCTTTTTGCACTTGAGGTGTATAGAAATGAAGTAATTCTAGTGGTCATTAGACAAATCGTACAAGAGAATTCACAAAATAGACGTACGAATGTTAGGGCACCTTGACGAGGAGGTGTACATGAAGGTTCCTCCAAGTCTGGTTGTACAAGGTTCAAACCAAGTTTGTTGTCTTCGAAAATCACTTTATGGCTTAAAACATGTCTCGAGACAATGGTATGAACGTCTCTCATCAACTCTTCGTCGTCGGGGGTATGCTCAATCCAAAAATGACTACTCTCTATTCTTTTGAAAGATGGGTGGTTTGGTCACATTCGTGGCTATTTACGTGGATGATATCTTACTCACTAGGAGTGATATTCATGAGATGAATGATCTTAAGCAATTTTTGGATATGGAATTTCGTATCAAAGATCTTGGCTCACTCGGTTTTTTTCTTGGAATTGAGTTCCTTAAGGTGAAAGATGGCTTATCGCTCAATCAACACCGATTTGTCAATGATATCTTTCTTCAGTTCCCTTGTTCAGACACTCCAGTTGTTAGTCCTCTCGAGCCCCACCTCCAACTTTCTCCTACATAAGATAAATTGCTTGATAATCCCACTACTTATAAGCGCCTCATTGGGAAGTTGATTTTTTTAGTTCACACTCGCCTAGATCTCGCATTCACATTCCAATTTCTCAATCAGTTCCTACAGGCTCCCTGTGCTCCTCACATGGAAAGGTACTACTTCAGAGGGGTTCTTGTTGACAAATAATTCCAAAGTCATACTTCGTGTCTATTGCGATGTCGACTGGGCAAGTTGCTCTTTTTCTCTCGTAAGTCAGTTATTGGGTACATTACTTTTCTGGGTTCTTGTGGCAGAGATATATTAGGATAGATATATTTTATGATATATTATATATGAGTGTATTAGGATATATCTTTTGATATTGTTAATTTAGGTTAGAAATATATATCTTTGGTAGGTTTAGATTATCGATACTTGTATATTACTTATTTTTCAAGCATTGTAATCCCTATATAAAGGGTTGAATAATAACATTATAAGTATGGGTTTGTCTTCTCTAATATGAGGTTTCCACCACCAATCTATTAGAGTTTTATCCCTCTCTAAATTCCACATGGTATTGGAGCAACGATCCTATTCAAAACCCTAAATATTTTTTCTTTCCTAACCCTAATTTTGTTTCTACTTCTGCCGCCACCTATCTACTACCATGGCTACCGAGGCGATGCTGCTCAGTAGGCCCTTCAGGCCTTAATCGCCGCTCAGGCTATGGGTCAAGCCTATCCTAAGTTCAACTCACCTTATTATCTTCATCCGTCAGACCACTCTGGCTTGACGATTTGTCCTATTGTGCTGAAAGGAGACAACTACCAAGAGTGGGCTACAGCGATGCGAAATGCCCTTGTCGCCAAACGCGAAATCGGCATCATTGACGGTTCAATTCAGATGCCCGCGGCCTCTGCTGACTCTACAGACGCTGAGTATTGGCCTTCCGTCAACTCAATGTTGATTGGTTGGCTGGTACAATTCATGGATCCGCCTCTTCGGTCCTCTCTCACTTACTCTTCCACTGCTAAGGAACTCTGGGATGATCTCTAACAACGCTTTAGTGTTGGAAACGGCCCTCGCGCCCTTCAACTTCGGTCTGATATCGCAACCTGTCATCAAAGAGGAAATTATGTTTTCTCTTATTTCGGCACCTTGAAGAAACTATGGGATGAACTTGCCACCTACGTTCCGTTACCGGCTTGTACCTATCACAATTACACCTGTGGTATTCATGAAAAGTTGCGCATCGCTCGTGAGGAGGAACATATTCATTAATTCCTTATGGATCTTGATGATCGCACCTTCAGCACGGTTCGTTCAACTCTTATAGTGCAAGATCCTTTGCCTAATCTTGGCAAAGTCTACTCTACTGTGACTCAGGAAGAAAGCCAGCACTCCATTATCAAGGATCGTGAGTCTCCTACCGATAATCTTGCCTTTGCTGCTCGGTCCTCCGAATCTCCGGCTGGTCTATCCAGTCTTACGAAGGAACAGAAGAAGCTCCTCCAATGCACTCATTGCATTCGATCTTGGCCTATCTCCACCTTTGTCAAACACTTTCGCTGCCTTACCTTACCCTATCCCTATATGGGTTTTTTTTACCATCTGACTAAACACCGTCGACTCCACTTGACACGGTTGATCACCTATTCTCTACTCTTTTAATTAACCATATCAGTTCTACTTTACCGGTCTATACAATGTCTAATTGTGGGGGCGTCGTTCGCCTTTGTTGTTCGTTGATGGTGTGAATCTTCAACCATCGTTTGTTTGTCTCTACCTTGTTCGTCGACCTCTACCATGTTCGTCTGCCTCTACCTTGTTCTTGTTGGCATGGTTTTTCATACTCTCTGGCTCTCATCGTTTATGTTCTAGGGATCTACATCAATCGAAGATCTATCTTAGGCTTCCAATCTTCAGCATTCATGGTTCTACTCTCTCTTCGACTACGAGGGCGTGTTGGAGATATATTAGGATAGATATATTTTATGATATATTAGATATGAGTGTATTAGGATATAATCTTTGATATTGTTATATTAGGTTAGAAATATATATATCTTTGTTAGGTTTAGATTATCGATATCTTTATATTACTTATTCTCCAAGCATTGTAATCCATATATAAAGGATTGAATAATAACATTATAAATGTGAGTTTTTCTTCTCTAATATGAGGTTTCCATCACCAATCTATTAGGGTTTTATCCCTCTCTAAATTCTACCTCTTGCCTATTGTCATGGAAATTGAAGAAGCAGCAAAGCATTTTTCGTCTTCGGTCGAGATCGAATAATGTTCTATCCGTCGTGTTTGCATTGAATTGGCTTGGGTAACTCATCTTTTAGATGATTTTGATGTCCTTGGCATCACCCATGTTCTTGTGAAGTAGGATAACCAACCTGCAGTTTATATTGCGCGCCCGGAAGCCTGGCTTAGGGCGGTTCATCGGCTCAAAACCGATCCGAACCTAGCCAAATCGAACCGAACCGAAAACCGAAATTCCCAAAAATGAAAACCGAAAACCGAACCTAAACAAATAGGTTTGGTTCGGTTTTTTACCGGTTTGATTGAGGTTCGGTTCGGTTATGAACCTAAGTGAACCGATTTCATTTGATCATTTTTATACCGGTTTTATTTGAGCATTTTAAAAAAACTACTGGTCTACATATTCAACTACACATACAAATGACCCTTTTTTTATTAGCATTTGGGCTACCAATTACCAAATGTCATAAGAGAACCTAATAACCTATTGTTTTGTACAGCATTACATGCATCAGTAGCAATGTAGCCCATATACACTGTACAATAGTAGTAAATAGCGGATTAGTAGCTGAACAAGTTAAGCTTTTGTACAACACTACATACAACAATACCTAAACCTAAGGGAAGAGACGAATTGACCAAGGGTAAATTAAAACATTTTTAAAAAATCGGTTTTCTCCCGGTTTAACCGAACCGAGCCTAATTAAACCGAACCTAAAACCGAAAATAGAAATTCCTTGAACCGAAAACCTAAACCGAAATAGATCGGTTCGGTTAGGTTCAGGTTTTTTAGGTTCGGTTCGGCTCAAAAATTCGGTTCAAACCGGATATGAACAGAGTTTCAGGAGCGGACAAAGCACATTGAACTCGATTGTCATTATGCTCAAGAGAAGCTTTTGGAAGGGCTCATCACACTTGATCATGTTTCGTCCCGTGCTCAGCTCATTGAATTTCTAACCAAAACTGTACCTAACAGGCTGACACCCATCTTCGTCCTCTTCTACACAAGATTGGAGTTGTCAATCCTCCACCTCCATCTTGAGGGGGTGTGTTAGGATCCGACTTGTATATATAGGTACATAGTTTATATGGTTTGTATTGGGCTTCTGTATGGGCCATGTGTTTCTCAGTTTTGTTATTGGGCTTTGCCTATATATACTTGAATCTGATATGTAAATTGTAAGAGAGAGATTATTATTATATTTTTCATTCTTCCATGCCTCCTTCCTCTGTTCATCTTCTTCTCTTTTTTCCGTTATGAAGCACCACCATAAAATCTCAAATCTCAAATCTCAAATCAATCTTTAGTCCAACGGTTATATGTGAAGTTTTTTGGTTTTTCGCATGGTTCGCTCTCGATCAACAATTGATTATTTATGGTTTGATGCGCGTTTATCAGAATAAACCCCGCTCGAAAAAGTCAAAAAATTTATATACAGTATTAGTTAAAGGTAAATTGTGTCATAAAAAACTGACACTTTTTTAATTTTTTTCATTCTTTATTTACAGGGCAATTTGGACAAGCCTCCTCATGCTTAATATATATGATTCACCATGTGTCAATGTATTGACACATATACCTTTTTATTGTGACTCGTTACTTTATAGGCCAACATGCAGGGTGTATAAGTACGTTAATTAGAATCAATGTAACATGGCCCTCAAATTTTTAGACTCAATAATATACAAAGTACCAAAGTATTTAAGGACCCGTTTGTATGCCCAAGCATAAGGCTTTATAATGACTTATTCTGCTTTATGGAGTATAAAATTTTAAGTTTTGTTTGGGATATGAGATAATGGGTAGTGAAAAAATTCTTGTCCCTTGTCTCCCTCCTCCAATTCTTCAAATTGCCAAATATATATGAAGCTTTTGCAGGTCGATCGTCGACGAACATCAATGACGAGATGTTTCGATTTAGGTTTTTTGTTCATTTCGGTTAGGTTAAACTGAAAAAAAAAACCCTGAAATTTAACCTAATAACCCTAGGCTTTGTACTGTAGTCGCTAGTAACAGCGTAACTCGCCTTCGCAATTTCGCACAAGTTCAATGAGAAGGAGAGAGGGTGGTGAGGCGGAGGCGACAAAGAGAGGAAGGAACAGGAGGCGGATGGGAGAGGGGAGGCTGGTGACATCGCCCGGTGGAGGGAGCAAAAAGAAGAGGAGCCTGGAGGGTGTTGGTCCGGTGAGGCTAAGGAGAGGAGAAATATGGTGATGTAGGCGAAGAGGGAGACGGAGAAAACACATGAGGCAGGCTAGGGGGAGAGAGAGAGCACAGGATGCACGCCTATGGGGGATTAGTGACGCAGGGACGATGGTGATCCGATCTTCTGCTTCCTTAATTCAAGCTGGTGTGATTTTGGGTTGAATTTTGGGTCTAGGGAGATTAGAGATTCAGACTTTTGAGTCTTTTTTTTTTTAGTTTGGTTCACTTAGGTTCAGAATCGAACCAAACTGAAGTCGAGCCGACTAAAAAATGAACCAAACCTATTAGTTTCAGTTCGGTTCTCAATTGAATTTTTTTTGGGATTTCAGTTTAGTTCGGTTTGACCCACTTCGGCTCGGTTTTAGGCCGATAAACAACCCTATGCCATACACCATCTACTTGAACAAATTTATTGAACCTATAAAGTCGACGTTGTTATCTATGTTTCTGTTGTGAGCCTAATTTGCCATGTTTTACACTTACTTTTATATCGATTTCTGCATACATTGCATGCATTTAGGTTAGAATAATACAGAATCTGTATAGTTTACACTTATTTGCAATATATGGAGGTCTACACAAGTTTTGGTTATATTTCGCAGAAATCAGACGCACTTTGGAGCTTAAAGAAAACTCATGGAGAAGCTAAGAATGGTGCAGCTGGAGAAAAGACCATTTTTCACCATTCTTCGTTCTGAATCAAGCTTTGATGTCTTCATGAGAGTTGTAGCCCTCAAAAAGAGCTTTCCAACGCATGGTCATATGCGTCAATCCAACGAACGAGGACTCGGGAAAGTGCGTTTCAATAACAGAGCAGAGAGCTGAGAGAACTTTACTCGATCTCGAGTACACTTACTCGATCTCGACAAAGGTTGTCCGAGCACACCTGGTCGAGCAGAGTTGATCGAGGACACTGAGTCAGAGACAACCCGACTCCCGGAGGCCAACTCGATCTCGAGTAACTCTAGTCGAGATCGATCACACTTCGACGCCATGTCCGGAGTCGACAAGCTGTGCCAAGTCGAGAAGCCGAAGACGGAGAAGCCGAGCACCACCTCTACTCGATCTCGAGGAGGCTTGGTCGAGATCGAGGACTCAGCACCGCACCTATCTGAGCCATGTCGAGCAGAGCTACCCGACCAAGCCAGCCAGCCCAAGTCGATGACCACCCTACTCGATCTCGAGTTGGCTTGGTCGAGATCGACGAGCCGTGTCCGGGAGCGCGTTACGCGGTTTGACGAATCCTACTCGGTTTGGGAGTCCTTGGGGCTGAAGGAGTCCAAGATATCCGAGATCTATCAACATCTATTCACACCTATCAACACATGGAAGATTTTGCTCTTTAGATAGAATTTCCCTTTTTTGATTTAATTCCTAAATTACTTTTATTTATCTTTTAAGCCTTTAGATATAGATTTAGATAAAGATAGATATTTCTATCCTTGATTAGCAAGGAATAGAAGGCTATAAATAAAGCCCTAGGGGCTGGTTTTTCATATATTCAATTTCACACACAATTACATTCAAGTAAGTAGGAGTAGAGAGAGATAGTTTGTGGCAAGCAAGGTGGAAAGGCGAAAGCGGATTTGTCTCGTTGGTTGTAAGCTTTCTTTATTTAATTCAATGCAAGTTAGTTTCTTTTGTTATTTAATGTCTTTCTTGATGATGAAGAGCGAGTAATCCACCCACTTCTGGGGCTGGGGTGAGCCCGACGGTGGCCATGTGAGGTGATGCGGTAAAGGTCAGATCTTGTTATGCAATTCGTCTTCTATCCCTATGAGCATGATTCTTTTGCGAAAGTTGAAGGTGATCCTTACTTGTGTTATTGAAGCGAAAGTGATCTTAATACAACTTGGATTAATTATGTGAAAAGGGTTAGTAACAATTAGGGTTTATGCGAAAGCCTCTATATGCCTATTTGTTAGTAACGAAAGTTATTTTGATGGAAAGCATGATCTTTTATGCCTTTATGTATTACTTTGCATGGTTATCATTGTGGTGTTGATACCTTGGCTTTGGAAGTTCTTTATTATATTGAGTTTATTTCTGTCAAAAATTCTGAAATCTGTGTTCAAATCTGGAATCTACAACTTTCTGAGTTTCTGTCGATCTAGAGGAGGAGCTGGTCGAGATCGAGTACAGCCTTAGTTGATCTCGAGTAGGGTCTTGTCTGTATCGAGTTGAGTTCCTGCTTTCTGTCATCGATTTGAAGTTTCTGTCTTTTACTGTTGTTTGTCGATCTCGAGTTGCACCTAGTCGAGATCGAGTTAGCTTCTGTCTTTACTTTATTTCTTGCTTTCGTTTGTTATTTCTGTCTTTCTTTCTTCATTTCTGTGTTTCTGTCTTCTCTGTTTGCTTTTCTGTGAGATTTACAGCTGCCTAGGATCCGCTGACACGCTTCCTCGTGGATTCGATCCTAACTTTCTCTTACTGCATTAGAGGAGTCTTGTAATTATTTATGTGTGCCTAAATCTGGTTTGAATTTATTTCATTATATTTCATACTCGATTTCCTCCTCACAACAAATTGGCGCCGTTGCCGGGGAAGCAATCATTCGCGCCTTAGGTAGTTAGATCTCACGTTTTCTTTGAGTTTTCTTCTATAGGTATATGCAGGACACCTTCGAGTATTTTGAAAGGGAAAGAGCGAGACAGTATGCAAAAGAATTGGAATATTTGAGATGGCTATACATCGTTGATGAGGAGGCATGGCTTGAGGGAGTACGCGCATTTAGGAAGCTAAAAGAATCGTCAAAATCACCACCAGAAGCCTCAATCCTGCTAGAAGGAGAATCTGAACCTGAGGTCGACCTTGACCAACACCTAGTCGATGTCGACCCATCTCCAATTGATATCGATCTATCTCTAGTCGATACCCAGGTATGTCCTTCCGCTATCTCAATTCCAACTTTGCCCTCTGTCTTTGAAAAACCATTTGAAGAATCTCAAGAAGAAGAAGAGCCAGAAAAGAAGAAGTTGGACGTCGTTGCCCATGGTGCTTCAAGGTCGCTTTTACCCTATAAGGTGAAGGCCATTCCTGACAATTTTGAGCAACCGATGTTCATATTCAAGTATGGGGTCCTCACAAAGTGGCATGAAGCTCCACAAGATGAGGTGGAAATATCTCTTCCCACTCCACCGTTTTGCTGTGGTGGAGACGCGCAAACAAATCAACCAATGGAGCGAAAGAGGTATGATTATGAGGTATGCAAATTTCCTTTATATATTCCTTTATGCATGCCAGCTAGAGCCCAGGAAGATGGATGGGTGGAGCCATGGAGCGTCCACTCGGGGAGGTTCAAACTTCTTCACATGATGCCCCCGGATAACATCCCACGCTTCCCACCACCGGAGGAACCACCAGATCCACCTATACCTCCGGACAAAGATGAGCCAGGCTAAAGCTAAATGGAGAAAGTCGGCCTAGCGACTATAAAATCTAGAGCTTGTAAATAGACATTTATTTTTGGGACTTTTGAAACTTTGTTGCTTTTATTTGTTTTTGTTCTGTTAGTTTTTCTATTGTGGGTATATGTCTTCTATATTTTTCAGGTCTATGTGATAGAAGCAAGCTATATTCAGACTCGGCCCAGTCATTTCTTTCATTCGATATTAAGAGGTCCTGCACACCTGTCTAGTGAGTTTCTTTCTTTACCCTTATTTTTTATACAGTGAGGACACTGTAATGTTTAAGTATGGGGTGGGGGAAGGGCTTACTTCATGCATATTTGACATATTTGACATATGTGTGCATTTTTTAAGTTTATTTCTTTAAATTGCTACATGGCTATTTTGGAATGCATTATTGATTTATGTGCTTAAATGCATGTTTTCCAAAATTTGAAAAAATGACCCTCATTTAAAATTTTGATTAGTGTCATGGAAGCTTATATTGAACTCGACGATGCAAAATTGGATTCGTTAGAGATATAGCATGAAATTGCCTAGTAAAGGGAAGTCGCAATGAAGTGCATTATTTCAAGAAAACCATGAAAGGAGGTAAAATTTGAAGTTGCTTTTGACATGTTGCATGATAAAGATGATGGAGGCCGGACTTTATATTTCCATATAATGCTCACATGTTTACATTCCTAGCCATACCTATGCTTATGCATCACAAAAGCCATATTATGCCTTATTTCATATATTGCTCCACATGTTCTAAAATATTTGCCATTCTTTACCTTATCCGGGGATTATGTTGAGAATGATGATTACATTATGGAGATTATTATATGGCGATTGTGTCGTTATATATCATTATTGGAGTTTGTCAGAGAAATTGTTTGAAAAATATGGAAAATTTAATGAGTGAAAGAAAATCTAATCACCTCAGGAGATAAAGGTAGATTGACCCTGCTCTCTAAGATAATAGTTTGGAGAGATGGGACACATTGTGAGGAGTCCAAAGCACTAAGTATCCGGGGCCATTCATGACACCCATGTTTGCAACTCGCGAGAAGGCAGTGCTGAGGTTAGAGAGGTAAAAACATAATATTGAGAAAAGCATTATGAAAGGTGATGAATCTTATGATAAAGAATGTGGTATGAAATTCAATTTGGAAATACTCCATTTCCCTGGATCATTAGCACCACATTGCCAAAAATTGCCCACCTTTAGCCTTTTACCAATCTACTCCTTATTTGAGCTTAAATTAAAGTCCTCTTGATTATCAATGCTTTGTTACGAATAAATGTTTTGCATAACCCTCCCTTTGTGAGTGATGTTGCTTTTGTATATTTGCACATGCATGGATCTGTGACACTAGTACCTTTTCGAGGATGGTAATTGACTGCAGGGTTATATGAGAATGAATCTAATATGTTGAGAGTTTTGATTTCTTCCCCTGAATGACAAATAAAGGTATTGCTTGAGGACAAGCAAGCTTAAGTATGGGGTGTTTGTTGTGAGCCTAATTTGCCATGTTTTACACTTACTTTTATATCGATTTCTGCATACATTGCATGCATTTAGGTTAGAATAATACAGAATCTGTATAGTTTACACTTATTTGCAATATATGGAGGTCTACACAAGTTTTGGTTATATTTCGCAGAAATCGGACGCACTTTGGAGCTTAAAGGAAACTCATGGAGAAGCTAAGAATGGTGCAGCTGGAGAAAAGACCATTTTTCACCATTCTTCGTTCTGAATCAAGCTTTGATGTCTTCATGAGAGTTGTAGCCCTCAGAAAGAGCTTTCCAACGCATGGTCATATGCGTCAATCCGACGAACGAGGACTCGGGAAAGTGCGTTTCAATAACAGAGCAGAAAGCTGAGAGAACTTTACTCGATCTCGAGTACACTTACTCGATCTCGACAAAGGTTGTCCGAGCACACCTGGTCGAGCAGAGCTGATCGAGGACACTGAGTCAGAGACAACCCGACTCCTGGAGGCCAACTCGATCTCGAGTAACTCTAGTCGAGATCGATCACACTTCGACGCCATGTCCGGAGTCGACAAGCTGTGCCAAGTCGAGAAGCCGAAGACGGAGAAGCCGAGCACCACCTCTACTCGATCTCGAGGAGGCTTGGTCGAGATCGAGGACTCAGCACCGCACCTATCCGAGCCATGTCGAGCAGAGCTACCCGACCAAGCCAGCCAGCCCAAGTCGATGACCACCCTACTCGATCTCGAGTTGGCTTGGTCGAGATCGACGAGCCGTGTCCGGGAGCGCGGTTTGACGAATCCTACTCGGTTTGGGAGTCCCTGGGGCCGAAGGAGTCCGAGATATCCGAGATCTATCAATATCTATTCATACCTATCAACACATGGAAGATTTTGCTCTTTAGATAGAATTTCCCTTTTTTGATTTAATTCCTAAATTACTTTTATTTATCTTTGAAGACTTTAGATATAGATTTAGATAAAGATAGATATTTCTATCCTTGATTAGCAAGGAATAGAAGGCTATAAATAAAGCCATAGGGGATGGTTTTTCATATATTCAATTTCACACACAATTACATTCAAGTAAGTAGGAGTAGAGAGAGAAAGTTTGTGGCAAGCAAGGTGGAAAGGCGAAAGCGGATTTGTCTTGTTGGTTGTAAGCTTTCTTTATTTAATTCAATGCAAGTTAGTTTCTTTTGTTATTTAATGTCTTTCTTGATGATGAAAAGCGAGTAGTCCACCCACTTCTGGGGCTGGGGTGAGCCCGACGGTGGCCATGTGAGGTGATGCGGTAAAGGTCAGATCTTGTTATGCAATTTGTCTTCTATCCCTATGAGCATGATTCTTTTGCGAAAGTTGAAGGTGATCCTTGTTTGTGTTATTGAAGCGAAAGTGATCTTAATACAACTTGGGTTAATTATGTGAAAAGGGTTAGTAACAATTAGGGTTTATGCGAAAGCCTCTATATGCCTATTTGTTAGTAACGAAAGTTATTTTGATGGAAAGCATGATCTTTTATGCCTTTATGTATTTCTTTGCATGGTTATCGTTGTGGTGTTGATACCCTGGCTTTGGAAGTTCTTTATTATATTGAGTTTATTTCTGTCAAAAATTCTGAAATCTGTGTTCAAATCTGGAATCTACAACTTTCCGAGTTTCTGTCGATCTAGAGGAGGAGCTGGTCAAGATCGAGTACTGTCTTAGTCGATCTCGAGTAGGGTCTTTTTTGTATCGAGTTGAGTTCCTGCTTTCGGTCGTCAATTTGAAGTTTCTGTCTTTTACTGTTGTTTGTCAATCTCGAGTTGCACCTAGTCGAGATCGAGTTAGCTTCTATCTTTACTTTATTTCTTGCTTTCGTTTGCTATTTCTGTCTTTCTTTCTTCGTTTCTGTGTTTATGTCTTTCTGTGTCTTTTCTGTGAGATTAACAACTGCCTAGGATCCGCTGACACGCTTCCTCGTGGATTCGATCCTGACTTACTCTTACTGCATTGGAGGAGTCTTGTAATTATTTGCGTGGCCCTAAATCTGGTTTGATCTATTTTGTTATATTTCATACTTGATTTCCTCCTCACAACAGTTTCCTATCTTCACCTTCATCCGTTGCACCACCATTTTTAGTGCACAACAAGATCCATTCGGAGGTCAAAGATCACCTCGCCAACATTCCAATTCAAGGCCACCATGCACCCAGGCTTGGCCCATAAGGCAGGACAACAAGTGCATCTGTCTTGGACCCAACTTCTAAAAGGGACCAATTAATAGTTTACATATATAAAGGTACCGATATATCTTAAGCCCAACTTTTTCAATATTCTATGCCCAAAATACATAAAACATACTCCTTGCCAGATCTTAGAGGAGGCAATGGACTTTTTAAAGGAGCATATGTCAAGGAAGGGTGCAGTGGAAGAGAGAGGAGAGGCCCGCAGCCAAAGGGGTTCGGAGGAGGGATGGTTGAAGCCAGTGATCGGCGTGGTTAAAGTAAACTACGATGCATCAGTAGATGCTCGAAAAGGGTGCGGAATTGGCTTTTTGGAAAGAGACGATACTGGAAGAGTAATCCTAGCGGGATCCCGAAGGGTGCAAGGTGCGGATTGTGTTGAGCTCGTGGAGGCAGAAGCTGTATTGTGGGCTATGCAGTCGCTACAAGAGAGCCCGACTATAACGATTGAAGTGGAGACGGATTGTAAGCCGCTGGTCACGAAATTGAAGGACGGGTCGCTGAACTTCTCATTCGTCGGGGACTTAGTGGAGGAGAGCAGAAGGCTGGCTAGTGCTTTTGATTTCAGAGGAAGGAATTTTGCGAGGCGGGAGTCCAATCTAGCTGCCCACTACCTGGCTAGCATTAGGCCTGAACAATCTATTCTATCTTCTGCAGTGGAAGACTTTCCTTTGGGTTTTGATCTTGTTTTATGTAAAGACCAAGGTTAATTCAATGCATTTTGTTGTTGCTAAAAAAAAAAACCTACATGGGTCGAATTCATCAACTCTTGTTTAATTGAAAGAGGTCCAATCAAGTTAGGTTGTTTACCTCCATTATTATGTTAAGTCCAATTTATTTTATGGATTTATCTATAATCTATTTTCTTAGATTTTTTCAGCTCCATGTATCATTACTTGAGTTTGTAGTTTCTCATGTGTATTTTTTTATTTAATTAGCCATGTAATTTTTTTATGTAATAATAGTAGGCTTTATGTATTTTTATTTTGTTACTCCTTTCGTTTTGGTAAAATTAACATGTTATTTATTATTCATGTATGTTTTCTTATAATAATAAAAAAAATATAAAATACCAACTTTTTTTTTACTTTTTCAAATATAATTTGATCATTAATAGAAATAAATTATATATTAAAAAATTTAATTAAAATTTGATATTTTATATAATTTTTTATTATTCTCAAAAAACATGTATGAATAGTAAACACCATATTTTGTCGAACAAAGGTAGTATAATTAACAAAATTTTAACTTAAATTGAAAAAATATTTCTATATTATTAAGGCCCTTAATATTTTTTTCGCCCTAGGCCTATAAAATGTTAGGACAGGCTCTGCATGCACCTATCTTCTTATTTCCCCTTAATTTAAATTTTCGGCGAAAAACCCCAAATTTATTCTTGAAAATCGTCATCCAAATTTATTTTGTTGAAATTACTTGTATTGCATATAATAAAATTGAGCTTTGAATTATGTAATTGAGAGATTTTTGGGTATTATTTGAACAAATTGTGAGGCGTGTCTTGTGGATGTATCTACTTGGAACAAATAGTTGATGGTACAGGAGATGAGGAGTGGTAGAGTATATAGAAAATGGGCCTAGGAGAGGGGCGATGGATGTGAACAAAAGAAATCAAAGCTATGTGTATGAGGAAAGAGAGAACTTAAAATGATCCAAACATGCCCTTATCATATAGCATTATAATGCATAATTACATGTCAATGATGTCATCCAAACGAACCCTAATTGTAAATTTAAAAAAAAAATTGAACTCATCATTTAGTCGGCAATTACTTAGTGGTACAAGCGTGTGCATTTGCCTTTCCATCCCATGTACCACTCCCAACAAAGTTGGATTTGGAGGACCTTTTTTTCATACATATTAAGAAATTGTTTTGACAAACTGAAAGATTTCAAGAACACAAACAATAATAACACACAAATTTAATATGGTTCACAAAACAATGTGTTGACTAATCCATGATAGAAGGAGTTTGGATTTTATTTGGGTTTCAAAAAAAAAAAAAAAGTTCGGATTTTATTTCGAGGCAAATAGGGTTTTTTTTTTGGTCTAGAAGGGGGCAAATAGGGTTTCTAGAAGATACAAAATATGAGGCATTTTAAGAGTTTATATAAATACTCTTGTAACCTTAGTCCGTGTAGAACAAGAATTGACCTCATATCCAAACTAGATAAACGATAAAACTTATGAAATAAGAAACATAGAACAAAAATGAGCCCCAGTCGGGGTGGCCTAGTGGTAAAGAGAAAGGGGAGGAGTAAGGAGGTCCCGGGTTCGATCCCAACTTCCGTCTCTTTTCCTTGGATGAAAATCCTAGGTTTACCTTGCTCCCTACCACTGGGTCGAGCCAGTCGGCGCAAGTCGGTTTACCTAGTACGTGGCTCTTGCCGGCTGGGTCACGTGCTCGGGGTTTGCCACTGAAGGGGGGGGGGGGGTCAAGTCCAAATGGTGTTGGAACTTACTCTACGACCTTGGCCGACTTGGTGAACATATCAGCAAGATTGTCAATAGTGCCTACTTTCTTCTCCTTAATTCTCTTCTCACTTCTTTGAAAATGATACCTAACGTCAATATGTTTAGTCCTCGCAAACCAAACTTTTACTTTATGATTTCTCCTCTCTTTTAACAAGTTTTGAACTTTTGAAGCCTTGCTATAAAAGACCTCACGCACCTAAAAAAAAGACAAACATATGCAATTGATATATCAAGATCTTCAAGCCATCCTTCACCATCAAGCTCAAAATATTACCACAACATTGCATTCACAAAACAAAACTCAAGTTGGGTTCATGCCATACTTTATTGAAATTTCCAAACCCCATATGAATGCAAGCAACGAGCTCAAACTAAATAAACAGAAACAACCTTTGTATGTTTACGTATTTTTAAGTTTCATTATTCAAACTAAATAAGCAAAAACAACCTTGGACATTTAAAAATCCAAGGTTGTTGGCGAAAGGTACTTGGATACTTGGAAGGTGTCCGACTTTTTTATTGGCAAAGGAAAAGAAATGTCTTTTGGCAATGGTGTAAAGTTATGGAATCGAAAGGTGACTTCCTTAAAGGGCTTATCTGACAATTAATAAATGGAAAAATAATAAAATTTTAAAAAGCCATATATGCAGAAAATGAACCCCTACTTGAAAAGCAAATAGTGTGCAACGCTATGAACGAAATGAAAAAGTCAATGGTTTCATTAAC
Organism: Persicaria tinctoria; assembly: GCA_037127255.1. Lineage (NCBI taxonomy): Eukaryota > Viridiplantae > Streptophyta > Magnoliopsida > Caryophyllales > Polygonaceae > Persicaria > Persicaria tinctoria. Next base: position 60,598,577 of record JBANSL010000013.1, read on the forward strand.
CCCAACAAAATATGCAAAGTTGAAAAATTAAGTGAGTGTCTCTCGACAAACATTATCTAAAATATTTCTTGCACTCGAAACAAGATAAACAACTTAGAGGATAGACTGGTGAACAATCAAGTGACATTTCCTGGATATGGAGAGTGCAATGGAACTCATTACAAAACAGATTAATGAACAATCAAGCGACATTTCCTGGATATGGAGAGTGGACATTCTCCAGAAAGTGATTTTTTTATTTGTGGAAGCCTGTTTTAGACGAAATCCCAATAAAACAGAGATTAACTTCTATAGGGGGGCGCTTCCTATACAATGCCTCCTGTGTAACTGATAGAGCCCATTTAGGTACGCATATTAAGATGCATCTAGCATAATTTAGTTATCCATATGACATGTTGATACATATTTGCATTTATACTCTATTTAGTGGTAGATTAAAAAATCTAAATGTTTTTATTGATTATTTCAGGTATATGTGAATCCAACGAGGAACGAGGATGCGAATCCAACAAGGAACGAGGATGCTCATGGATGAAGGAAGAGTCAAGAAGAGAAAGCTATGAGAAGAGCTCGATCAGGAGCGAAATTGAACTTCAATAGCCTAAATGAAGAACAAGTTAGCAAAAGTTGTCGCCTGACAAGCTGAACTTGTAACACACTTTGTGGAGGCCTCGACGCTCTAATTAACTATTATACGTATGTGTTGGAAAACTCTTTTTGAGAGATATAACTTTGATATTGATGTTGAGACCAAATTCAAAATGAAGAAAATGTTGTGCATTGAAAAATCCACACTTGCGGCTCTGGAGGCCGCCCCCTCGGTTGTCACCTCGGCCGCTTGGTGTGTTGAGAGCCTTACACTGTAAAAGCCATGCCCTATTTTTATAAGGGTTTTTTTTTTCTTTTGTTTGGCCAACCTTAGGCATATTTAAATACTTCTTACGATTTCTTTTAGGGATTCTTAATTCATTCACACATCTTATTGTAGGATTAAGTTTTAATAAGAGAGAGAACCCTAGAGGGGAGCCTCCATGACCATGGAGTGCTAAACTCTTTGTTTCACATACGATTTGAGATTCCGTTTGGTTGAATTATGAGTTTTTTATTCTTGTTTTTATTTCCAATGTATGTTGTATCTTCCTTGTGCTTGAATGCTTTATAGTGTTTGATTCTATATTGATCGGCCAACTTGTTAGGATCTCATCATCGCTAGGGTTTTGAATTGTACATTGTGATTCTCAAAAGTAAACATGTTCTAGAGGACTTCGTTAGAAAACTTGAATGTGTAGGAAGTTGACTATATGTTAAATATTATTTCTTTAAGGGATTGATATTGCTTATAAGTTTTACAAATCTTGAGATTTTATGCTATTCCTAGGATTAAACCTTAACCATATTAAGACTGTATAGGAATAAGTGATTATTAGAACTCATTAGACTAATATTCTACTTAAGAACAAGATAAACAATTGATAGGAAAAGAAAAAGAACTAGAGTAGGAAACAAGGATCAAATTCACCAAATAGGGTTGAGAATTGTAGGTGAAATTATCTCTTAATATATTGATTCTCCTAACTTGTTAATATTTCTCATTCTCAACCACTCAAAACCCCAATTTTCTACAAATTGGTAAATACAAACTACATAGGAATACTTAATACTTGATTCTATGTGGGATCAACCTCTTACTTGACTCACTATATTAGTTTGTAGGTTTGGGTTTTATTTTGATAGGAAATATAACGATTTTATCTAGTTAAATTATTCACCGTGACCAACTTTGATGAGGAGATTTGTATTGCTTGGACAACTTTGATGAGGTGATTAAAATAGTTCAAATTTTTCGAGGTCATTATATGGGCTCGAGTGTAGGGAGTTTAGACATAGTTTTTCGAGCAAATGGGTTAGTAGCTTTCATTGATTATTTTCACATTTGAATATATTTCATTATAATAAAAATCGTGAAATAAATTGCGCAAAGTTAATTTAGCTCATGTAACGATCTAGACAAAGTTTATCAAGTTACTTTAGTCACCTCATCAATTAAAGGTGTAATGCAAATAATTGAAATTAGTTTCAATAGATCTTGCAATGTAAAACCATGTTGTTAGAGTTGTCCAAAATTCATTGAAACTCACCAATAGTAACTGAAATAATAAAACAACCATATCGATTAATTTCTTGATGCATTTCTATGAGGTTAGCATGTTTTCAGGATTAAAAGATTTATATAACAATGGGTTCAAAAGGTTGAGTATTTAGAAGAACTTTGTTTAAGTACTTTTTTCCTTTTACTGTCGGTCCAATTCATACAAAATATCTATAATGGAAAAGGGTTTATTGACCAATTTAGCGGATTTCGTCTTGCCATAAGTTCTTTCAGTATCGAGTTTTTCACTTAACTATATGCTAAATTAAAAATTATATAAAACCACCCGTTAAATACAATTTGATAGCAAATCACTACCCAAGAAAAAAACATTTGTCAAAACCTCAATAAAATGAACTACATACCCCACTTTTTAATTAAATTTTCTTTTCATATACATTGAAACACTTCAAACTTGCAACTAATCGAAAATAAAGAATACTTCTTACCCCCACCATCATAATTCATATACCGGTAAGACCTCGAATTTGATGTAAGATATTCAATCCTTCATAATAAGGTGATATTGGTCATTTGCATTATTTTTTTTGAGAAAATATTGACGGAATATTCTTACGAGTGGTGATATGTTATCAAATTGTATTTAACAAGTGGTTTTGTGTGATTTTATATTTAGCGGGTGGTTAAATGAAAAACTCGATATTGAGGGGTTGTCTTATGTAATTTACTCTTATTGTGAACCCGACCCGTTAGTGGTGTGGACGGATACATCAGTTCTCTCGGCGTTTGCGATTAGCTGCTGCTTCGTCCAGGTCGTCCATCTCTCTCTTCCAGTCTTCCGTCAATTAGAGATATAGAGAGAATGGCAGTAATGGAGAAGCTCAAGATGTTCGTCGTCCAACAGCCTGTCGTCGCTGCTTCCTGTCTCATCGCTGGTTTCGGTAATTTACCCCAATCCCTTTCTCTTCGCCTTTTTTCGTTTCGAAACCCTAACTTCACTGATCGATCATCAATACAAGACATCCATGTATTCGATTTTAATCCTAGGGTTTTTAGGTTTGCAAGTTTGAACGATTGCTTATCTGTTGGCACAGCTTCAATTTGTTGGTGTCTTCAAGTCTATATCATCTTTATGTAAAGTTTCGTTTCCTGCGTTATCGTGGGATCCCTTTTGCAATAATTGAATAATGCGCATTGTGTCTTTCCTGAAGAATTTGGGGTTGCAGACCAAGTTTTGTACTTTTGACGCATCTGATGGAACCAAATATTTCTATAGCCTTTCGATGGTGGGAGGGTCTGGTTTTCAGCACTGATTGTTCGAACTTGAACAAATCTGTAGTCATATCCGCCTTTATGTTTAGGCCCCAGGCAATGTTTATTAGGTCTCAGTTCATAGGGGTTGTACCTTGAATATTTGCTGAGTGATGCGTGGATATGGTATTCACCATTTTATAATGGGACATTGTTTGTTTATATGCTTCTGAATTCATCCTTATAATTCAAACAGAATCCATGGACATATTCTCTTCTGGGTTTTGGTTGAGCTTGGAAATTCATCCGATTAAAATCCATTTGGTAGGCCTTGTCCTGGGCTCATGGGCAACTATATTTTGTCTATTGCATGGAACCTGTAGTTATTGTTTAATAATAAACATCTATGTAATCGTTGCTGTCCTTCTGTTAATGCTTGGTGTCACTTTGTTCTTGTCTCAGGACTCTTCCTTCCGGCCGTTGTCAGGCCTATAATGGATTCAATGGAATCATCAAAGCAAGTTCCTCAACCTGCTCTAAAAGATGTGAGTTTTGTCATGATTATTTTTATCTCGCTCTTTTATATCTCTGAAATGGGTGGATACTTGTATCACAGCTCCTTCAACATATAATGTGTATATACCTTGATAGAGAATAAGATTGGTAGCACCCAACGAACTCATATTCAGACACTTGGGAGAAACCAAAGGTATCCCATGGACTTCCAAAGCCAAAATCTTTTGGCACAATTAACAGACTCTCAGGTCAACAGTAGGCTAACACCACTAAACGCAATATTCAAAAGCATGATTGAGCTAGAGGGTAGTTTTCTTATAACAGGCTACTTCCTAGGTTACGTACAGACTACAGTCCTACACTATGACCCTAGCAAATCCAATCTTAAAGACCAGCTGCCTAGTTCTTGAACATTCTGGCTTCAGCTTGAATCTTTTAAAATCCCCCATGTGTGTAACATAGGGCGCCTTATCTGTATCTTCTCTCGGCTAAGTCTTCTGTCAATGATCTTGTGATGATAAGTTGATAACAGTAATGTTTGTGGCCTGGCATGCTTGATCATTTACAAATACCTGTTTTTAACAAATAAATCAAATTGGGCCTGCAAAAGCCATGACTGGATCATTTCATCATTTCTATATATCTACTGTTCTGCTGCCTACTAGCAAAGTGTTGATTTGATTCGTCATGCATTATTGTTACAGGTTGTTGCTGGAGTGACTGGTAAAACACAGTGATCAACTGGATTGCAGAAGCTTATATGAGTTTTTAATCACTCCATTTTCCTCTTTCCTTGAAACTGAGACCGAACTTGTAGGAAAAATAAGCTCAAGTTCATATTTTGTGGTTAACTTGGGAAAGAACACACTGCATTCTTCATCTTGTGTGATGTAAACAATTCAGATTTGCTTGATCCTAATTATATCCATCATAGCAGAGACTAGCATTTGTTTCTAAATCTAATTTAAAATCTTTGATGTTTTTATCATTGATATTGGCCCTTTTGACCTCGTACATCAGATGCTGCATAACCCAATGCCCTTCATGTTTATTCGATTGATGAACCCTGTCGCCAATTTTCAGAGCTTGTGTCTTTTTTTTTTCCCCTGCCAAACTGCGCAGCAGTTGTTGATTAGCTTGAGATTTTTCGTATGGATATTGGTGTCTTTTACATGCCTAGAATTATCAACTAAGCATGATAGTAACAGGTATATTTAAGGATATTGAGAGTAACACTATATATTGTTTCGTTGCGGATTTTCATTTAGGAATTCTAATAAAGTGAGCATTAAATTGCTGGAGAAACCCACATGATTCGCCCTTTCCATGAAAAGCAATGGATAAAGTCCCTGGCGATTGGGGTGGGTAGTACCAGTATTGACAGTTCCTTGACAGTTATTGGCGGTTACCAGTGGATTTCGGTCGGAAGTCCGGTAGAATGAGCGACGCCGGTGAGGGAAGTTCAGTGGAAGGCCTGCGGAAGGCGTGGGAAGGGTTTAGGCTCTCGGCCGCGGAAGCAGAGATAGTGGAAGCGGCGGAGGAGAATCCAACATCCGTGAGGATTGATTGGTGTCTAGTGGGCAAATTAGTGACTGATCAGTCTATAAACAAACAAGCATTTCGAAGAACGATTCGACAAGTTTGGCGTGTGCAGGAGGAGCCACTGATCAGGGACGTGGGTGAAAAGAAATTCTTGTTCCAGTTCTTTAACGTGGAGGACAAGCACCGAGTCTTAAGGGGATGTCCTTGGACGTTTGATGACTCCCTGTTAGTTCTTAAAGAGGTGGAAGCCACAGAGGGTTTGGATGATATTACGTTCACTCATTCACCATTCTGGGTGGTGGCTACGAATGTCCCGGTAGGAAAGCAGTCGGTAGCGACAGCCAGAGCAATTGGGAACCGGGTAGGCGAATACGTGGACTATGATCGACCAGATCTTGTAGGCCTCCACAGGCAGATGAGAATCAAGGTTCGAGTGGACCTCTTGCGCCCACTGGTGAGAGGGATCAAACTTGGTATGGGTGAATCCTGGAAGTTGATTGACATACAATACGAACGAATCCCTACCTTTTGCTTTCAATGTGGACGAATTGGACACATTGCCCGATTCTGTTCAGACAAAACCATGGCCAGCATGATATCCGGGGAGAGTCTGACTCCAAACCAGTTTGGGCCATGGCTTAGGGCCATCTTAAATCCGAGAGGATCACGCATTAGCAACGAAGACCGGGAGCGGAGCACGAAATTGATGGAGAAGTTCGCCAGGGAGGACCAGGAAAGGCACATGATGGACACGACGAATAGCAACGAAAAGGAGAAAGGAGACAACGGTCTGACAGACACATCTGTGGGAAAGATCCCACCAAATGCCCAAGGATTGTTTGACATGCCGGTTGTGAGCGTAGTGCAGGTGCAGGAGGGAGATTCAGGCATGGTGCAGTCAATGGATAACATAGTGGCAGCGAGCACAAAAGGCGGAAAATATGGCGGGGAGTAGTCCCAGGAAAGTAACTCAGGGATGCAGAAGGAGAAAGATGATGAAGGCAAATCGAAAGAGGTATCAGGCAAGCGAAAGGTTGTTGCAGGGGATAATACAGAGGTTATAGATGGACAACGCCAAGCAAAAAAGGCCCGGACAACTGAGGAGGGGGCGACAACTATGGCAATGGAGAAAGTAGCGGGTGTCCGTGATGGCATCCGCGAAGAGCAATGAAAATCGTCGCTTGGAACTGCCAAGGGTTGGGCAACTCTCGGACAGTTCGTGCTATCCAGGATTGGTCCTGGAAAATTCGGCCCAATATTGTGTTTGTTATGGAGACGATGATTGCGAAGAGGGACCTCGAGCCTACTATGAGAAAATGTGGATTCACGGAGGGATTGTGCATAGACAGTCAAGGGCTTTCGGGGGGTCTGGGCTTCTGGTGGAGGGATACGGATGCCACAATCAAATCCTTCTCGGCCCGGCATATTTGTGCAGAAATCACTGAATCTAATGGCTTCAAATGGATGGCAGTAGGTATATACGGCGGGCCTGCGAGGGACAGAAAACATGAGACTTGAGATCTCATGAGGTTGATTCATAATAGCTATAACCTCCCGATCTGCTACTTCGGAGATTTCAATGAGATTCTCTTCCAAGATGAGAAGGAGGGTGGCGCTCTCCGAACCCAGGCAGAGATGGACGCGTTTAGGGGAGTGGTGGAAGATTGTGGTTTGATTGATCTTGGGTGGACTGGGATCAAACTCACATGGGAAAGAGGAAGAGGACCGAGATCAACCATCAAGGAGAGGCTTGATCGCTTCCTTGCAAACTCGACCTGGTGTGAATACTTTCCGACGTTTCACACAAGAAATCTTCCTAGATATTGCTCGGATCATTCAGTAATCACCCTCGATACTGAACAAAGGCCACCTCGTAGAAGAAAATGGCAGTTCAAATTCGAGACCATGTGGCTGCAGTATGAAGAGTGCCCGAATATTGTGTGGAATCAGTGGGGCGCTGGGGGAGTGAGTTCGGAGGAGAAGATATCGAATTTCTCGCGAAGTCTAGATTCATGGGCAAGGGATGAGTTTAGAGGGCGGAGAAAAGAGATTCAAGAACCGGAAGGTGAATTAGGCAGACTGCAGTCCCTTCCCCCGTCGGGTGACGTGCTCATGAGGGCCCGAGAAGACGTTGCTCGCCTTGATGTCCTCCATAGAGATGAGGAGTCCTTCTGTCATCTACGAAGTCGCGAGAACGCACTAAGGGATGGAGATAAGAATACAGCCTATTTCCACCATCGTGCAAACCACAGAAGAAAGCGAAATCACATAGCCTCCCTTGAGGATGGTAGAGGGGATAGGCGTGAAGGTGACGATGAAGTAGAGAAGATCATTATTGAGTTCTTCGAGGCTCTGTTTGCTTCAGAAGGGACGAGCCAAATGGAGGAGGCACTATTGTCTGTCCCCCACAAAATTTCCGAGGAAACAAATGTAAATTTGGACAGATTGCCAACAGCGGGAGATGTATGGGAGGCTGTCCGACATATGCATCCAAAAAAGGCTCCGGGTCCGGATGGGATGCACGCTATCTTCTATCAGAAATTTTGGGACGTTGTTGGGGCCGACATTGTTAGCTTTGTGCAGTCCTGGTGGATTGGGAATGCAGATTTGAGGCCGGTAAACGAAACTGTGATTACGTTGATTCCGAAGGTGGAGGAACCGAGAAATGCATCGGAATTCAGACCAATCAGCTTGTGTAATGTCATATACAAGATCGTCTCCAAGGTGATGGCAAATCGCTTAAAACCGCTTCTTCCGATGATCATATCCCCGGAACAGAGTGCTTTCGTGGCAGGACGAAATATAGTCGATAATGCCTTGATTGCTCTCGAGGTTTTTCACTACCTGAAAGGCCTAAGAGGGACTGGACCGGGCTGGATGTCGCTCAAGACGGATATGGCTAAGGCCTATGATCGGGTTGAGTGGTCTTTCCTTGAAAACGTCATGAAGAAGATGGGATTTTCAGAATCATGGTGTAGGAGAGTGATGAGTTGTGTCTCCACTGTATCTTTCGCCTTCAAATTCAATGGGCATGTTCGAGGTCGGGTGGTGCCATCGCGAGGATTATGGCAAGGGGACCCTATCTCGCCATATTTATTCATCTTTTGTGCAGGAGTCTTCTCCTCCCTCATAGCTCGTAAGGTCTTAGAGGGGCACATACATGGGATACAGATCAGTAGAAATGCCCCAGAAATCAGCCATCTTTTCTTTGCGGATGATAGCATGTTGTTTGCTAGGGCCACCCCACAAGAGTGCTCGCAGGTTGCCGGGGTTATCCGGTTGTATGAGAGAGCATCTGGGCAGAAAGTTAACTGGCAGAAGTCGGAGGTGTCTTTTAGCAGAAATATTAGTTATCATCAGCAGCTAATTATTGCTGGACTGTTGGGAGTGAGAAGGGTGGACAGACATTCGAGATACTTGGGGCTTCCTACGGTATTTGGGAGGTCTAAAGCAGCAATCTTTGAATCAATCAAGGAGAGGTGCTGGAAGAATATTCAAGGGTGGAATGAGCGTTCTTTGTCTCAGGCGGGGAAGGAGGTGCTGATTAAGTCTGTCCTCCAGAGCATACAGACATATGTCATGGGTGTTTTCCGACTCCCAGAAGCACCGATTGAAGACATCCACAGTCTCTTAAATCGGTTCTGGTGGGGATCGTCGGCAACTCAGCGCAGAATACATTGGCATCGGTGGGAGCGTCTTTGTGTCCCAAAGCAGATGGGAGGCATGGGCTTTAGAGACTTACGGATCTTCAATGACACGTTGTTGGCCAAGCAATGTTGGCGTCTGGTGAAAGACCCGAGCTTCTCCTAGAAGAGTATTTGGGGTGCGAAAGAACTGTTATTAGAAGGACTAGGGTGGAGAGTGGGAACGGGTGAAAGCATCAATGTCCGGGGATCAAATTGGTTGACTTGGGAGGGTCGGCCTGCAGCCCCAATCCTCCGGAAGCACTCGGATTTGGAGCTTACTATGAGCTCTCTCATTGATAGCGATAATTGCTCTTGGCGTTTAGAAGTACTGCAGGAGAATTTCACGGATGTAGATGTTAAATCTATTTTGGCGATTCCGCTCAGTACTCGACGACCTCCTGATGCGCATATATGGTGTCCTAATAAGGATGGGTATTTCACAGTGAAATCCGCCTATTGGTTGGGTTGTTGTGGTCACAGGGAATCGTGGTTTCAGCGCCTTCATGGTGAGTCCGATAAGGTATGAGGTTGGTTGTGGAAATTAAAAGCCCCTCCGAAAGTGCTGCTCTTTGCGTGGCGAGCGCTAGAAGGTGCCCTTGCGGTGAAGGAGAGGCTTGTGCATCAGCATATCATGGAATCAACAATATGTGACCTGTGTGGCGCAATGGAGGAGTCATTAAACCACGCCTTACTGGACTGTCCTTTGGCTGATTCGGCGTGAGAGGGATCAAGAGTGGGAGTCCGGGTGAGAGGATTGGGAGGCACTCCTTTGGTCCAGATAGCAAGGGAGATACGTGAGGAGGAAGGAGATGCGGGGCTGATGGAGCTGTTCACCAACATGTGGATTGCCTGGACGGCGAGAAACATGAGGCTCTTTGATGACAGACCGCCGAACGTTCCAATCTTGAGGGATGGTTTCCGGAAGTTTGTCCAGGATTACAAGATAATATGGGAGAGCAGGAACGAGCGGATCATCGAAGGTAATCGGAAGATTGTTGGGTCTGATTCTTGGACGAGACCACCGCAGGGGGTAGTAAAGATAAATTCCGATGCAGCACTGATGGGGGATAGGGGGGTGTGGCTCGGTGCGGTAGCGCGGGATCACACATGCCGGATTCTATGGGCCGAAGTTAGACGACATCAGGCCAACTGGGATGTGGGAACTGCTGAAATGCGGGCAACTCTTATGGGTGTTGAACAAGCAGCCGTCAGAGGGATGGAGCGGGTGCACTTGGAATCTGATCCTGTGCATTGTATTAAGTGTCTTGGCACAGGAAATATGGCTGATTCTTACTCCTGCCTGATTGCGGAGGATATTTTAGAAGTAGCAAGTGTTTTTCTTTCGTTCTCGTATGGGCATATACGCCGTAAAGGCAATGTATTGGCACACAACGTCACTAGACTTGTCCCACCGACTGGTGTGGCTCATGTATTCGTTGATTCGTTTCCGCCAAGTTTGATTGAGCTTGCGGAGATCGACTTACTTTAATCTAATAACATGGGCCACCTTTTATTCAAAAAAAAAAAAGCAATGGATCTACTGGGTGAGTTTCAAGACCACAGCAAGGCTAAGGATGACGGTCACTCCGTGGGTTAGTCATCAGCGAAGGTTACCTATGTGTGATTTGGTCGATTTACACAACTAGTTTAGGGATATGACGTTTCGATCTTGCGCCGTGAATGTTTCCTTTAAACAGAAAAAAAGAAATAAAAGGAACCTCCGGATCAACTGGGGAACTTAGCGATGCGAGTTCAATTCGGAGAACTTAGCTATGCCCGTGAATGCAATGGAGGAGATCACATACAACATTTACTACAACATTTCCTACACCACTAAATTATTTTTACAATTTTTTATTTTTTTAAAAAAAAATTATATTCATATTTTAAACATCTATTTTTATATGTTTATAAACTTTTATTTTGAAAAATCATGTTTTAAAATCTTGTATAATTATATTTTGTGAAATAATGCCTTTTTAATTTAAAAAAAATTTAAAACATAAATTTTCAAAATAAAAAGTTATAAACATTTTAAAATAGATGGGTAGAATATGAATGTAATTTTTTTATATTTTTTAAATATTAAAATAATTTAGTGATATAGGGAGTGAAGTAGGAAATGAAGTAGAGGATTTTGATTGCTACTATCTTTGTTATATAAACTTCATCACACAACACTCAAGAGCCTTGGAAACGACAAAGACTATTAATTAAATCACAAAACACTTGTTTGGGCTAGGGTTGTTGTATGAACTGAAGAGCTCGGGATTGGCTAGAAAAAGCTCCACTCGAGCTCGCTCACTTATTTAAACAAGCTGAGCTTGAACAAAATTTTAAGCTCGGTTGAAATCTCGGCTCGTTCGAATAAAGCTCGAATAGCTCGAATTCTACGAAATTTCTAAAATTTCCTTTAAGTTAACATGTTATAACCAAGTATAACTATTTAAAGCTCGAAAAAAACTCAGCTCGAGCTCGTTCATTTCCTAAACAAACCAAGTTTGAACAAAATAAAAAGCTCGTTTAAAAATTAGGCTCAGCTCGAGCTCGTATAATAAACGAACCAAGCTTGAACATGCCAAGCTCGGCTCGTTCGGCTCGAATAACACCCTATAGTATGGGCAACTCCATAGATTCTTGCTACATGCTACAACCTTCTATCGTTCTCCAGTTTACATAAGCTATAAACAACAACAATAACAAAGTATATTCCGCTTAGAACAAGGTTTGTGATGTGCGCTTAAGTTGCCATATTTTATACTATCATTTATATCGATTTCTGTACATATTTTTATATTTCTGGGTGAGAATAAGGCAGGAATTATGTACGAGCAATTCGGAGAAGAGAAGAAAACCGTCAAACACTACTAGAATTATGTTCATAGACATCGGGTATAAACCGATGTTAATCAAAAAAAAATTCAACATGTTAGTGGGTGGTGTTAAAAATCCAAACTCTATCACATCGGTTTATAACCGATGTTTATAATGATTTATAACATCGTTTCTTTTTGAAATATCGACTTCAATCCATGAATATAATTACATTTTGATTAATTCACCTACTATTAAAACATTATTATTTTGCATTTCTAGCTATCTAAAGATATGTAGAGCAATAAAAAAATTCACATTAACATCGATATTTTTTCCAAAAACAATGTTGTAACATCTTATTTACATCAGTTATAGATGATTCATTTCATGTTTATTAACTTTTCCTTTGTATTTTGTCTTGTTATTTCGTTTAAAAAATAGTATACACCATTCAATATTTGTAAAGACAATGTTATATGTATATATTTAAATCAATATATTTTAAAGAAATGATGTCTAAAAAGATTACAGCATCATTTTCTTTATGAATAACAATGTATAATTTCGCAAAAGACATCAGTTTTATTAATTGTTTTGTTGTGTTTCAATACATTTTGAAATCGCTTTTTATTCTATTAAATGATGTCTGATTGCCGATTTGTATCCATATCCATTAATAAGCTACTTCTCAAATAATCAAAATATGTCAAAGCATTCAATAATTTTCTATAGTATTTGTTCACATTATCTACCTGCACATATTTTCTGTTTAGTATTACACAAACTGAAAGAAAAGATAACGACTCTAGTTGAGTAAGCTTCTTCCATCGTCCGAGCATAATTACGGGCAAAATTCATTGCTTGAGCTTCATCGTCGTAAATCCTCAAAACATGAGTAGAATCATCGTTTCTGAACAAAGCAAAGTATGTGTAAGTTATTGAGGAGTAATAGTTAGTATTGAGCAGAATCACCGTTGTCTACTACTCTTGATTTCATTTCTCTTGGCATACAAATTCTTTTATCTTCATAAATTAATAGCAAAACACAAAACCAAAGAGATTAGTAGGCTATTTAAAGGAGAGTGTTTTCAATACCTGAACGATATGAGACTGAATGCTACAGCAAAGAAGATTGCTTCTATTTATGCGAGTGTTGTTACAATTGCAAGTGCAGTCATAGATGCAAATGCTACTACAGAAAAGGAAAATGTTGGTGTAGATGCAAACAGATTGATAAAGGAGGTGAAGCATATCCATACTCAGAAGGACAAACAAGGTGAAGGGATTAATCAGCAAGAAAAAGGGAAGGAAAAGCAGGACAAAAATAGTTGGGCGACTCCTCTTGAACGCAAGACGTGAAGGGCTACTGCTTCTGCGAGATTGGGAAATAGAACAGACACACACTATAAGAACGAACGAAAAAATGATTATTTCAAAACTGCTCCTGAAGAAAACAAAGGGCAGAGCAGAAGCTATGACAAGCATATATCCATGAACTTACCAATTAAAGGAGACCTCAGTTATAGACGCAAGTGCCACACCTCCAGCAAACCCGATGATTTGTCACCTTAAGTTTGGGCAGCAAGCGATCAAGCACCTCTAGCTTTCCACAAAGTCTAACTATAGGTGGCAGAAAATGCTTTGGAATCAAAATATCAACCTAAGATAAAAGAGAGATTCAGAACATTAGAAGAGTCAGAATTCATCTTGTATCCATTTAAGATGGATTTATCCACTGAAAAACTAAAAAGGTTAGAATGTTATGAAGACGACTACATGCAAAAGGAACTTATATGCTTTATTTATTTAGCTCCAAATGACTCGAGAAGATAGCAGGCCATAAAACATATGAAACATTTTAGTCTAGGTAAAAGTGATCTCAACGAGAGAACTACAAATGCACTGATAGTGGACTAGAAATAGAGATTGAAGGGCCCTGGAACTAAGCAACAGTCCAAAATATCAGTTAAGAACCTAATGAACCAAATAAGATTTTGTAAGCTATGCAAATTCATTAAGGTTATTGTTCATTAATAAGAGCATAGTGATGCAATCATCTAAGTAGATACACCATATTATCATCAGCACGTTTAAAGATCACAGAAGATAAAAATAAATAAGTAACATAAAACAACTTAGCTAGAACAGGTTGCACTAAAGTTATATATTATATATTTGTTTGCATACACCCAAGAATGAAACATGTGCTTGACATCCACAATAACAAGGCAGGAATTGATTGGGCAAGAACAAGCTAACATGACGGTATCTAAGGCTTACTATGCTCGAGAACATAGAAACCAAATGCTTGAATTTACAACATAACTTTGTACGATAAATAGATTAAACACTTGAAAATTGCTTAGCTAGGCAGAGAAAGATGACAGAAGAAGCACATATACTTTGATGAAGGTTTATGATCCACATTTTTTGAATCATCCAAAACAGTGAAGGGATTAAGTAGAAGAATATTCAAACCATTGGTTGAAACATAGTAGAAGGAAAGCCTAAGGTGTATTAAAAAAAATAGAGGAAACAAACACTTGCATGGTGCAAATTACTCTTCCGACAGTACCATTGTATCGTACAATGATTTTATTCCCATCTAAATCTAAAGTAAAGCCCACATGCAAGGGCTTATACATACCAAGGAAAAAGTTAATATAATGACACAAAGTGGAGAAAAAGTAGATAATGTGAATAAGAAAAAAGAAAAAAGCTAATAGTAATATGCATCAACAATCAGCATAGTGACTACAGTCTACAACACAATTAAGATAAAATACATGAAAAATACCATCGAAGGGCTTAGAAAAAGCAAAATACCTGATGAACATAACCAATAAAGTGTGATAGAAACATGAGTGCTTTAGTTAAGTAATTACCTGTACTTAACAAAGGATGAGTACCATCATTCCTGGTAAAGCAAAGCAATAAAGAAGAAAAATATGATAATTTCTTAACATTTCATAGAAGAAGCTGGCTCAGAATAAGCTGCCTTTAGTTGTAGAGTATAGTTGGAAATTGCCCCTGTTGCACATTGGTTTTTATGTCCAGAACTGTCATGGCAGTCTCCTGAAAAAAGACCATTGCATGTTTTAATCAATCCACTGACATACCATAGCTTATAAACAACAAGAAATGTACACCAGATCATTTAGCTTCTTTTGCCAGCCTATACATCACAGGAATAATAAAACTTGTTTGAACAGATGAATAGAGAAACCCTAACTTATGAAAAGAAATGTAGGTACATAACTAACCATAGCCATCTCTAAACGGGAAAGAAGTACTGGTTTTTTTTCCTGGGTTATAGGTTGCAGTTTTCATTGAGGCATCACAAGATCAAAGACCCATAGCACTAGGAATCCAACGAATATATTCAATAGTGAAAACAGAAAGCATGTTGACTAATATCTTGGGATTCAGCGAAATACCTTGAGCTCAAATGATCATTTACAGAAACTAAGAATGACAGATTTGACTAGTCATGGAGGAACATACATATAAACTATATAGTTAATGACACAATGCTCCAAAACGAATGTTTAAAACAAATGCATAAATCATTAACCTTTCCAATAAAAGCAGATTTTGCTTTCTTGAAACTTAAAGTGAGCTTCTCTTATTTTGGAGCAAGCTTCTTATAGTGCCCACACCTATTAAAAAGAAACAAGATTAACGTTAGTGCACCTTGTGATCATGAAAGCTGAAGAGCAATTATGAAAGCAGGTTTATATCAATGATATCATGGAGACTTGATCGAAGAGATTGACATCTACAATTTGAGATGCATCTCATCAAAGACCAAAAACTAAGGTTACTTATTCGCGCGCAGAGTTAGAAATCTCTCTATTTGCCTCATCAGATTCAAACAAATACATACCTTATGCCAACAAAAAGTAGCATTTAGGTTATATGTTGCAAGATGGTTTAAAGGTGTCAAGAAGAGTCTTTATAAAGATATTAACCAAAATACTCCATAGAAAGACAAAAAAATATGGAAATAGATTAAAGAAACAAAGTAAATATGATGAATCATAGGAAACCTTGCAAGATATAGAATAGATTAAAGAAACAAACTAAATATATGATGAATAAACAAACAAAGGAATAGATAAATATAAG
This sequence comes from Persicaria tinctoria, assembly GCA_037127255.1. Classification (NCBI taxonomy): domain Eukaryota; kingdom Viridiplantae; phylum Streptophyta; class Magnoliopsida; order Caryophyllales; family Polygonaceae; genus Persicaria; species Persicaria tinctoria. The sequence continues at coordinate 60,614,627 of JBANSL010000013.1, forward strand.
TCAGTAACCTTTGAAGAATGCTTGATACGCCACATATCTTAAAAGAATAACAAATATAAAGTAAGTAAAAGAAAAATAAAAGTATATTTGATGCGCCACATGAAAAAAAAAGTTACAGTGGAATGGTATTGCAACTGAGCAACATGAAAAAAAGCCATAATCTTCTTTTTAAAGTTTGCTTGTGATTGCATCTATATTATAAAGTGGTTCAGCAAACTTGCATGTTGACTCACATCACAGGAACTACTGAATAAATTTAAGAAAACACTGAAAAAAAAGATAAATTGCATCATGATTTGATCATCTTATAAATTTCAATCAAAGAAAAAGTTCTTAAGGATCAATAAGTTCTTTTCCACTTCTCATTGTTATAACAACTTGTGCCTTAGTATTTCTAGCAAATGAATATGCTAAAACCATCAAAAATCAATTTTTTTTATCAGGACTCGAAAACCCTATCAACCCTAAACCCCTGAATCCCCAATTGGCATTGTTGGATTCGAACTAGAAAACCCTATCAGCCCTAAACCCCCAATTTCATAGTTTCCTCTAAAAGTAAATTCACTTACCAACAGAGCAAAAGAGAACCTGCGAGAGAGAAGATGGGAGCCCTTGCCATGGACGCGACATCAGTGGCCGGAGATTTCAAGTCTAGGTTGTCATTCGCACTAGCTCCTCTTTAGATTCATCTCCGCAATTACTTTTTCTCCGTTGGTGGAGTGTTTTGATCTTGATCTTTCAAGGATAACAGTAAAAATGGGAGAAAAATAGCCAGATCTAAAAATGAAAGAAAAGAGCTCTAGATCTGAGGGTATGAGGAGAAGAATAGATAAGAAAGAGAGGATGACGATGAGTGGGTGAAGATATTAAGGAGAGAGAGAGAGATATGCGCCTGTTTTAGAAAGAGGGCGGGGGTTATAAAAAATTTCTAAGGGTCAAAATTTTAAATTCGCGCTTTTCTAAAATTTTTAAATCGTGTTTTTAACATTGCTTGACAAAAAAGACCGATGTCTATATTTTTATTGACATCGTAAATTTACAAACCGATGTTAAATAGATTTTTAACATCATGCGTTTTTCTGACCGATGTTAATCATCCGATGTCTATGAACACAATTCTAGTAGTGATAGCACTCGATATCGAGTGGAAGCTGAAGACCAGAAATCGAGCAGCTAGGCAGCATTTCGACTCGACGCAAGGAGGTCGATATCGAGTCCACCTACTCATCGAGTGGACCCAGCACCAGAAATCTACTCAGCACCCGAGAGCTACACTGAAGAGTCGATATCGACTTGACCAAGTCGATATCAAGTGAAACATGAAGTCGATTTCTACTCCAGAGCCGAGATCGAGTGAGCTGAGAAGAACCAAGTCGATATCGACTACACTTGGTCGATATCGAGTGAAGTCCACTAGTAGTCCGAGTCGAATCCCGAGTCCGAATATGAGAGTGGAGATTACTTCCACACCAAGGAAAGACATTCTATCAAATTGGAAGATGTTTTTATCATATCTAGTAATTCCCTAATTTACCAAGGAGGGATTTTAATTATTTTATTTACTTATTTATCAAACATTTATCATTAGGATTTAGATAGATAGATTTAGATAAAGATATAATTGTTCTATCCTAGATTAGCTAGGTGGAGCACTATAAATAAAGCCCTAGGGGGCTGGTTTTTAGGCATTCTACAATCCCAATTTACATTCAATTTCATACATTAGAGAGCTTAGAAAGATAGAGAGGCCGAGTACGTGGAGTTTGGAGGCGAAAGCATTGTGGCTTTGTTCGGTTTGTACTTTCTCTATTTTAGTTTAATGCAAGTAGTTATTTCTTTTATGATTTTGATGTTTGTTACTATGATGAGAAGCGAGTAATCACCCTACTTCTAGGGTCGGGGTGAGCCCGATAGTAGCCATGTAGGGTTATGCATCAAAGGTATGATCTTTATTGCGATTTCATCCTCTATCCCTATTTGCATGATTCATCTACGAGAGTAGTAGGTGATCCTTATTTGTATTATTGAAGCGAAAGTGATCTTAATATAAATTTGGATTAATTATGTGAAAAGAGTAGTAACTGAAGGTTCGATAATGTAAAACAAAGTAATATAAAGATACTCTAGAAGGGGGGTTGAATAGAGTATGCCGGTTTTTCGCAGATAGTCTCAAGACTTTTGAATCTCGTGCCAAACCCTTTGAGATTAGACTTAGTCTTTTCTCTGAAAACCTGAATCACAAAGTTAAACAATTCGAACCAAGTGCGGAAATAAGGTAAAGCAGTAAGTAAAGGACGCAACGAATTATTAACGAGGTTCGGCACGAACTTGGCCTACGTCCCCGCCTAGGGTTCTTCCACAACCCTAGGATTCAACAGGCTTTATTTATTCACAAAGCTTAGGATCCTAATAGCTCACCGAGAAGCCTCTCTCCTATACAATTGCAATCTAGTCAACTCACGTTCCCTTGAAGTCCTAGACCAATCTAGAAGAGCCCCACCTCTCTCAGCTATCTAGTACAATCCTCTTACTCTCACAAATCAATAGCCTAGTGCAACTTCCCGAGTTACAAACTCTCGAGTAACACTATCTCAGAATATATCCTATAAGCTCACTGTGTATCTCTCAAATGCTTTGAAACAAAATATAAGACTCTTAAGAACAAGCAGAGAGAACACGCTGAAGAGAGATCGTAAACTTGAGGGCTGATTGTGCAATGATATTCGTGAATGTATGTCCTCTCTCTCTTCTTCATCTCCTTTATATAGTGAAGATCATCGGCGCCACTTGAGGAAAGAATCTTCTCCAACGGCTAGGCTGATCATGGCTATCTTCGAGATCTTCTAAACTTGGAAACTTTTGAAGCCATGATCTCCGATTGTGTCCTTCTTAACTTTTCGACTTTGGAAGGAGATAATATTTGAAAAGCTTCCTGAAATGTTAGAATATAATATCTTGAAGCATATAATAATATAAAATAATATTTGAGCATAATATCATATAGAACAGGTTTTGTGTTTCATCAACACTGCTAAAGCTTCAAGACCTTTGACAAAAAACAGATTGTCAAAGCCTTTGAAACTTATTCCGATTTTATTCAAAGGGAGTGGAGTTATCAATCTCCCCCTTGATGAAAGACAAAACCTGTGCATCCCTACAACTTAGTCAAGCATATATAATATAAGGAAAATCGGACTAAGTACTTGCATGGGTTAGACAAATGTTGGATCATAAGATTTAAAACCAATGAAAGACATCCAACAAAATAAGGTCTAAACCATCAAACCATCTCCCCCTTTTTGTCTTTCAACAAAGGGAGGAGGGTAAAACAGTCACCAAAAATTCAAATTTTAAAAAGATCCTTTCAGTTCTTAAAGGCAAGAAAAGATTTATCTGATTTTAAAATAATTTCCACAAATAAACTATAGTCGGATAAATTAAAAGGATTTTTCCGAAAATAAAATAGGTAACATATAAAGAAGGTTAAAATCCATTAAAACCATATTTGATCAAATATCTAATAAGATATCAACCAAATATCTGATCCGTTATATGTACTCTACTGTTCAGTTCACAACCTTTGAAATGAGGTTCAAGGATCTTGACACCGAGTAGAATTTATCTTTCGTAAAGGGAAAGCTCCCCCTACGAAAGTGCATCCTTGTTAAGCATCTCAATCTCTCGTCTATTGAAGGTGAACCTGTCCTCTGCCAAAGGCTTAGTAAAAATGTCAGCCCATTGATAATCAGTAGAAATAAAGGATATGGACACATCACCTTTTTCGACATGGTCTCTAATGAAGTGATGCCTTACATCAATATGTTTGGTCCTTGAATGCTGAACAAGATTCTTTGTAATGGAGATGGCACTTGTATTGTCACATTTAATGGGAATGCCTTTGAGGTTGATGCCAAGATCTCGCATTTGTTAAGCTATCCAAAGGATTTGGGAGCAACAGGCTCCAGCTGCAATGTATTCGGCTTCTGCAGTGGATAGAGCTAATGAGTTTTGTTTCTTTGAGTGCCAACTGATCAAGGATGCTCCTAAGAATTGGCAACATCCTGATGTGCTCTTCCTATCCACCTTATAGCCTGCAAAATCTGCATCAGAATATCCAATTAATGTGAAATCCTTTTGCTTTGGGTACCATAGTCCAAGCTCCTTAGTGCCATTGAGATATCGAAAGATCCTCTTCACAACCACGAGGTGAGATTCTTTAGGATCAGCTTGAAACTCCTTTTGATTGACACTTTTCCCAGTCTTGTCTTGATCTAGAGATAATGTTGAGCTCATGGGAGTCTTGGCTGCTTTGGATTGATCCATTTTAAACTTCTTCAAGAGATCCTTAGTGTATTTGCTTTGGTTCACAAAGATCCCTTTCTTGGATTGATGAACTTGTAATCCCAAAAAGAAGTTGAGTTCACCCATCAAACTCATCTCGAATTCACTGCACATGATGTCAGAAAATTCCTTGCACAAAGATGTATTAGTAGCACCAAATAATATATCATCAACATAAATTTGAATAACTAAAATGTCCTTTCCTTTGGTCTTGATAAAAAGAGTCTTGTCGATCAACCCCCTTTTAAAATCATTTTCTAAAAGATATTTTGACAAGCGCTCATACCAAGCTCTTGGGGCTTGTTTCAAACCATAAAGCGCTTTGTCAAGTTTATAAACATGATTGGGAAATTCCAAACTTTCAAATCCTAGGGGTTGAGCCACATATACTTCTTCCTCTAAGAAACCATTAAGAAAAGCACACTTGACATCCATTTGATATAACTTTATGCTCATAAAAGATGCAAATGCTAATAAAATATGAATGGCTTCAAGCCTGGCTACAGGAGCAAAGGTCTCCTCGTAGTCAATACCTTCCTCTTGATTGTAGCTTTGTGCAACAAGTCTTGCCTTGTTCCTCACAATCTTACCATTCTCATCTAGCTTGTTTCGAAATACCCATCGTGTGCCAATGACTGATTGATGCTTTGGCCTGGGATTCAAGGTCCAGACTTTGTTTCTTTCAAATTCGTTAAGCTCACTTTGCATAGCAATGATCTAATCTGGCTCTTGAAAGGCTTCATCTACCTTCTTTGGTTCAATAAGAGAAACAAACGCGTGAAAGACACAAAGATCTTTAAGTTTAAAACGAGTTTGAACACTAGAAGTAGGGTCAGAAATTATATCTTTTAATGAGTGTGATGAGGAGTATTTGAATTTCCTTTTGCTAGTCTCAACTCCTTGATTCGTCACACCGATAGGATTGACTTGTGGTACATCTGACTCCGTGGTCCTGTTAGGTTCAGTTACAGCAGTTTCTGACGCTTCAACACTGTTGGATTGGACACCAAGGGCTTTGGAAGAATCTTCAACACCTTGGGCCAATTCTTCAGTGTTGAGAATCTGCTCCTGCATGTTCCTCTTCTCTGTCTTCTTGGTGGCAGCATCATCACCTTCCTCATTCTCTGCATGGATGTTAAGATCTATATCTGCAACACTTTCACTCAAAGAACCGTCATTGCACTCATCAAATATAACAACAAGCATGTACTTTTTACCATTGGAAGATTTGAATCGCAAAGGACCACATAAATCCATATGTAAAAGTTCAAGGGGTCTAGAATAACTTACAAACTTTTTGGGTTTGAAAGAGCTACGTGTTTGTTTACCTCGTGTGCATGCATTGCACATATCAATACCTTTGAAGTCCATCTCAGGTAGCCCTCTTACAAGCCCTTTGGACACAAGCTTCTGTAGTGTATGTGGGCTCACATGACCGAGTCTCCTATGCCAGAGCTTTGGATCGTCCGTTAAAGCCTTTAGACAGGTTAAGCTTCATTGTGCCACTTGATCAGCATTTACAGCGTATATATTGTTGTAACGATATGCAGTCAATATAACTTCACCTGTATCTTCTCTGCACATTTAAACCATTAACAAGATAGACATTTTTAATACTATGGTTGGAATCACTTCCAACACTACCAATATCAACGATGTCACATTTTCCTTTGTCACCAAGAGTGATTGTTCCTGTGGATTGCTCCTTTAGATCATGAAAGAGAGAACTCTTCCCACTCATATGTCTCGAGCATCCACTATCAATAATCCATTTTTGCTCCTTCACCTTGGTGATCTCCTGCAAAACAAACATCAACCTTTGTGGCTAGACCAGTGAGCAAATTTAGATCCTTTATTGGGATAAACCATATTTGGTAAAATAGTGCCTTTGGGGACCCAAACTTGCGTTATCCGTTCTTTTCTCAAGTGAATAGGAAATGTATTGCGAATAATATGAGGATCCTTTCTTCTTTAGGGGCAGGTCTCTCTTACATGTCCCTTTCTCGCACAGTGGTGACATATAGGAGAGGTTCTGCTTCCTTTTGCCTTCACAAAAGTGGTAATGTGTTGCTTCTTTAAAAACCTCGGGTTGTAACCAATACCACTTCTGTTTAGAGAACTTTGTTGCTCACCCAACATCCTATCAAGAGTGCCTTTGGACTTGGTAAAACTTATGAGGGCTGTCTGTTGGTCTTGAATCTTATTATTTAGGGAGATCTTCTCGTTTTCTAAGTCATGATGTTCACTTCTCAGAGACGAGAGATCTTGCTTGAGTTCAGATTTCTCTGAGTCAAGAGTCTTGACTTTAATGTCAAGACCTGAATAAGAAGTTTCAAGACTTTTGACCCGCCTAGACAGTTCTTTAATAGTTCTTTCCTGGTCCACGGTTTTCTTGATAAGAGTGTTAGTATGGGCAATAAGTTTCTCTCATTGACAATCATATTAGAAAGGAATTCCGATAGTACCTTTTTTGGACTTGCCATGAGCTCTCTTACGGTTACCTCGAGTTGCTCATCATGAGATTCATCTCCTGTGGCCATGAGACAAAGGTTGGCCTTTTCATCATCGGAATTTGAGTCAGAGTCACTCCAAGTTGCCACCATGACTTTCTTTTTCCATCTATCGCCTTTCTTGGACTGGCTCTTTGTCTTTTGAGGGCAGTCCTTTACAAGATGATCTGTTTCACCACATTCAAAACAAGACAACAGTTTAGTCTTCTATTCATACTTGTTGTATTGAGGCTTACCTCGAAATTTTGAAGACTCTGATCCATCCTTATTGTTGAATTGCTTCTTCATTTTGAGAATTCGAGCAAGGCCTCTAGTGATAAGAGCAAAAGGATCATCCTCATCGTCATCCTCATCTTCGGAATCAGATCCATCTTTAGGCTCATCCTTCTTAGACTTGAGTGCCAAGTTCTTAGTGCTAGCTGGAAGTTCTCCATCGTCTTTGTTAAGGATCATCTCATGCGTGATCAGCTTCCCAAGAAGGTCATCAAGGGGTAGAGTGGTGAGGTCCTGGGATTCCTCTATAGCTGTTACTTTTGGACCCCATTTCTCTTTTGGAAGGCACCTCCGTATCTTCCTCACTTTCTCAACGTTGGTAAAGCTCTTGCCGAGAGAGTCAAGGTTGTTGGTAATCTCTGTGAATCGTGTGAACATGGCCTTGATTGTCTCATCAGGCTTCATCTTGAAGAGCTCGTACTTTCGAAGGAAGATGCTGATCTTGGTGTCTTTTACTTGGCTCATTCCTTCATAGGTGACGACCAGTCTGTCCCAAATTTCTTTAGCTGACCTACAAGATGAAATACGATTAAACTCATCAGTGTTAAGAGCACAGTAAAGTAGGTTAATAGCCCTGTAGTTTTTGGAGACAAGTTCAAGATCTGCTTGGTTGTATTCGGACTTCTTCTTTGCAACTTTGGTATCATTTGGTCCATCTTTCTCTGGAATCTTCGGACCATTCTCTATAATGTTCCAAAGCTCCAGATCTTGGTCTATGATGAACATTTTCATCAAGGATCTCCAGTGGACAAAGTTGTTTCCTACAAAGAGTGGCGGTCTGCTTGTGGACCTTCCCTGTGCAAATCCTCCGCTTGCTTCACCAGACATGATCGAAAACTCACAAGATTGTTAGATCAAAAACAGTGAGTAAAGATCTGATACCAATTGAAGGTTCGATAATGTAAAACAAAGTAATATAAAGATACTCTAGAAGGGGGGTTGAATAGAGTATGCCGGTTTTTCGCAGATAGTCTCAAGACTTTTGAATCTCGTGCCAAACCCTTTGAGATTAGACTTAGTCTTTTCTCTGAAAACCTGAATCACAAAGTTAAACAATTCGAACCAAGTGCGGAAATAAGGTAAAGCAGTAAGTAAAGGACGCAACGAATTGTTAACGAGGTTCGGCACGAACTTGGCCTACGTCCCCGCCTAGGGTTCTTCCACAACCCTAGGATTCAACAGGCTTTATTGATTCACAAAGCTTAGGATCCTAATAGCTCACCGAGAAGCCTCTCTCCTATACAATTGCAATCTAGTCAACTCACGTTCCCTTGGAGTCCTAGACCAATCTAGAAGAGCCCCACCTCTCTCAGCTATCTAGTACAATCCTCTTACTCTTACAAATCAATAGCCTAGTGCAACTTCCCGAGTTACAAACTCTCGAGTAACACTATCTCAGAATATATCCTATAAGCTCACCGTGTATCTCTCAAATGCTTTGAAACAAAATATAAGACTCTTAAAAACAAGCAGAGAGAACACGCTGAAGAGAGATCGTAAACTTGAGGGCTGATTGTGCAATGATATTCGTGAATGTATGTCCTCTCTCTCTTCTTCATCTCCTTTATATAGTGAAGATCATTGGCGCCACTTGAGGAAAGAATCTTCTCCAACGGCTAGGCTAATCATGGCTATCTTCGAGATCTTCTAAACTTGGAAACTTTTGAAGCCATGATCTCCGATTGTGTCCTTCTTAACTTTTCGACTTTGGAAGGAGATAATATTTGAAAAGCTTCCTGAAATGTTAGAATATAATATCTGGAAGCATAATATAAAATAATATTCGAGCATAATATCATATAGAACAGGTTTTGTGTTTCATCAACACTGCTAAAGCTTCAAGACCTTTGACAAAAAACAGACTGTCAAAGCCTTTGAAACTTATTCCGATTTTCATCAAAGGGAGTGGAGTTATAAGTAACAATTAGGGTTTATACAAAAGCCTGTATATTCTTAATTGTTAATGATGAAAGTTATTTGATGAAAATGCATAATCTTTTATAACTTGGCATAATTCTTACATGGTTATTGTTGTGGTATTAGATCCCAAATCTTGGAAGTCTTTAGCTTATTGAATTCAAAACCCCAAATCTGTGTTATTTCTGTTCATCATCTTCTCATCCATTCTTATTTCTCCGGACATCTTTTTCGACTTTATTTTCTTACAAAGTTACGATTTTTCTACACTGACGTACTCGACATCGACTACCCGAGTCGACATCGAGTTAACCGAGTCGACATCGAGTGCCACCACTCAACATCGAGTCTACTTTTCTCTTCTTTTGTGTAGGTCTGAAGGTGGAAGTCGATTATATCAGTCGATATCGACTCACTCTAGTCGATATCGAGGGGTCTTCTAAAGTCGAAATCAAGGCGGAATTTGGAACTGAAAAGGCGAGCGCTGACACGCTTCCTCGTGGATTTGATCCTAATTCCCTACCACTACAGCGAGAGGGATTCTTGTATTTTATTTGCTTGGACATGGAGTTGGTTTAATTCATATTATATATTTATTTCATAACTATATTCACCTCCTAACAGTTTGGGGTTGAGGTATTTGCATCAATTTTCCGAATATGTCAAGATGGTGTCTTTGGATTGACCCAATTATTGAAACATTAAATAGACACCCACTTGCATATACCAACAATAAAAGACGGAAAAAAGGGAGAAAAAAAAACCCAGAAAGTGATGGATGGAGGGAGATATAAGCAACTTAGCCCTACTCAACATGTGTAAAATTCTGAATACCAATTGCTGTCTAATTTAACCCTCCTCAACGTGTATAGCACTCCTTCATGCAGTGATGTAATGGATTGGACGAGGATCAGGCCTGCATGCATTGATGTAGTGAGGCACTTTGGAATGAGTTGATGAGGATTTGGGTGGAGAGCCGAGCCGGGTAAATCCTTAACCTCCTAGGGATGAGGGGCTCCTCACGGGGTGAGGGAACTAACTGGGTAAAGCTTGAACCTCCCGGGTATGTCCCCGTCCTGCATCCATTTACTGACACCCGGACTGTCTCAACTCCAACAATGAGTATTGTTTGTTCTTGATTTCTCATATGCTTTGATTGTGACTTGGACTTATGTTGGATCGTGGTAGTAATGACACATATTTTAGGTAGGCACCTAGTATGCCTTAGATGCTAGACTGATAGTACTTTTCAATCTAGAGGTCATACGCTTGGCAGTGCAGTGACCCCTTGTGGCTTTTGGGGATTAGTTGTAGGTATCTTTGACTCCGTGTGCCTGAATGGAGATGATAATCTTGTTCTAGGGTCGAACCGTGCTTAGGAGGTCGAGTTTGGCTCATTTTGATTTGAGACTTTGATTGTCTTTATCTCTCTTGAGTTCCTGTCTTGTTCTGGTCAATGGCTCTACTTACGTATAGACTTGCATTTTGTTTTCAGAATTTTTTCCATATATAGGGTTGGACCCCTTTAGAAACTTTATTCAAGGAACCTCGGTTTTTGATATATGATATGAAGCAAGACACTATTTCTACTCTCGGCAAATTGTATTCTTGCTTTTCATTGTAAGATCCGTATATAACTCTTGACAGCTATGAATACGATGTCCTATTGGGATTCGAGTGCAACGTAGCTATGCCTATTAGGTCTGGTCGATACATTTTTGGTGATTTATCTATGAGTCTATCTATGAATTGAATCTAATCTTTTTAAATTAATACACAACATTGAGATTTAAGAAGATTAGGGTTAGTTGAAATTGACAAGCTATCGCTAGAATTAAAATTAACTAAATTAGCATCTATCAGGAATAGATCGTAACTATCACTATTGTCTCATTCTTGCATGACTTATTGAGGATCATTGATTTCATTCAAATATGAAATTGTTTTGGGGATTATTGATCCCAATTTTTTTTTCTAAATTTGATAAGTTTACCATTAGTTACTCTTAGAACAACTTAATCGTACTTAGTCCTTGTATTCAATCCTTTCTCTATACTTGTATCTGTGCATTTTAGGGAATTGAACATAAATTTCCTAAGTTTTTTCAATGCTTTTATTTTTCCTTCAAAGCTATAATAACATTGAGTGAGAAATTGGTGCCAGATCAAAACACACTTCTCAGTCCACCAAAGATGGTGAGAATTATGACGAGGAGGAGGATGAAAAAGTTGATGAAAATGAAGATGAAGATCAAGAGGAAGAGGAGGATGTTGACATGGATATATAGTTGAAAATGAAAGATTTTATCAATTACGAGTCTAGTTCATATGGACCTTCTTAGTATGATCATTCGTTTAAGGACCTACGTACACAATGTAGCAACATCATTTGCACCATGTGCTTATATATTCATATGCGCCCATGCCACACACTATTTACATGACTAGATACCTATCTCACCCGCCTCCCATCGATAACCAGCATCTAGCATCATGCTGATCAAGCTTTATGAGGTCTATTTTTACTCTCTTGAGTCATTTATGTACTTCCTTTGTTTTATTTGTCTTTTTTCACATGGGTACAATGCTTTCTTTATGAATGAGGTGAAGAGTACTTACTCTGTATTGTTTCTTTTGTGTTTGCATTTTCAATTTTTTTTAATGATAAGTTGGTTTGGCTATTTTGAGTTTTATATTTATTTGATTCATTTTGATGTATTTTGTTGATTCTAGTATGCTATGTTGAGTCTATTTATATCATGTGTTTCATTATACATTTAGAAAAACTTTAAGGATATGATGTAATAAGTTGATGACACCGTGATTGGAATTGTGCTTAAAATGATTTTGCTTGTATAGATATCAATTGATATATTGGTTTGCATGTGAGTTGTTGGTTGAATAGCTTGAAGGAAGTCCATAAAACATTACTTGAAGTCAATTGTTTTTAGTCCAAAGGACAATATCATTATGTAAGTCCACATATTTATTTTTCATGTATTACACTCACTTCGTGCTTTAAAACCAGAAGTTACGATACTGCATAAAATGTAGTGTATATATGTATTCATATGATTTATCTACTTTATTTCTTTATCCCTTTTACCCTCTCTTTACCAACCTTACCTTTACCTTTCCTTTATGCCATTTTTGTGTCTTATATTGCCTATATTTTAACCCTTCAGAAAAGTCAAATATGGGTTTCCTTGTTATGAGTGATGGAGTTGGGGATGTGTTGATATTGTATGAGTTGTGCTTGATCTTAGATGATGATTGAATGATATTGATTATAGGTCCAGGGAGGATAAAATTCACCTATACAAATAAGAGCAAAAGATTAAGAAAGTTCAAAAAAGAATAAAAAGTATGAAAAAAGTGATGTTATGTGCTTAATTGTTTATGTCATCCATGGTATTTTTTAACATTAAGCTTTGATGGGAAGAAACAAAAGAAAGAAAAGAAAGAGATTCGAATATGGTGCATTATTGTTGTTGATGATGATGTTGGTGTTATGGTTTACTAGAAGCATTTGTTCTTAATTTCTGGATTTTAATTAGCACCACATGGTCAAATACTTCCATATCATATTTCTACTACCTTGTAACCACTATAACCATGAAAAAGACCACATAAATTTTGCATTTATGCATGATTTCATGGTGAAGATGTAAAATGTTTTTGTAATCATGTATGGGTGATAAATGCATTGTTGAGAATAAGAGTGTAACTTTTTAGCCTGATCACATAGTGTGAGTGCTCCGCATAAACATTCCTTGTGTGGTATTTGACCACTATGCCAGTTATACATTGTGGAGTGTAACTTCACCTTCGTCTTCTTCGTCTTCATATTCATCATCGTCTTCCTCGTCTCCTTCTTCTTCTTCACTCTCTGATTCATTTTGGAATGGATGAAGATCGATGGTGAGTTCAAAATCTCCGCTATAAATTCGGCCAAGTTCTTGATATGCTTCTTGTTGTGGATGAGCTCCATCCTCATGTGTTTCTAACGTTGTGACCTTGTAAATATTTCTGTGTCATCACATTCACCACTTTCCACCCATCTCCCACATTTGGGTCATCCACATAAAACCCCTGCCTTACTGTGCTTGCGAGACAGAATGGAGAATCATCGTACCAACTGTTGTTTGTATCAGTAGTCAACAACCCGTGGTCAAACTTATATTTGATACCAATGTTGTTAGGATTAGTGTCAAACCACTTGCACTTAAACACTACAACCGACATCATATTGGTGTACATAATTTCAACCACAGCTTCAAGGATATCATAGTAGGTGACACTCTCCGTCTCTACCATAACCCCGCAATTTTGGGTCTTCAAGTTCCGATCTCTATTCCATTAAATGAATTTGACCCCGTTCACGCAACAAGATGTGTAAATCCTATGCGAAACTGGTTTTCTAGCCAAAGATAGAACCTCCGGTTTAAGGTATGTATCTCCATCTCTTTCCAATGAAGAAACCTATTGTGGCAAGAACATTAGTAGAAAAACAATACTCTATAGGGTAATAATATTATATAACATACTTACCCAATCAAAGAAGTAAGTATGGAAATCAATTTTACGTGCATCTTCAGTGGAATCTGGGAAATGTTGTTGCCAGAGTTTCTTATGTTCGCCCAAGTAGTGTGAAACTTCGTTGCATTCAAGCAATACTTGTCAATGCGCCACCGCGATCTCCATATGACTTAACCTCACACGAGGAATATAGCTTTGAGGACAAACGAGCTTTGCGACAACAGAGATATCAAAGATGGTAGGAGTGGGGGTAAGAGCATTGCCCCGAAATTCTCCATCCTCCAAGTATAAATCACAGTACGCAGTTGTCTCATCACAAATATAACGCTCAGTAATAGACCCTTCGGGGTATCGGGGGCTGGCTATATTCTTTTTTTACACGCCAAGTTGGATGAGATGGAAATGAATTTGATAATTGTTAGCTTTCAATTAATTCGGTAAGAAATAAATTTACAACAAATCAAATAACTTATATACCGTTTGATTGGATACATCCACGTGTAATGCACAGGTCCAGTCATCAACACTTGTTAGGGTAGGTGAACGATAAGATGGACCATAGTATTGAAAAAATGTGGAGGGTAAATCATCTCGAGGTGGCATAAAATATCGACTATCTCATCCTTCATCCGTTGAACATCCTCCTTCCTCACCTCTCTAGCACATAATTTTTGAAACCATTTACATAGGGCAATCAAAGGCTTGACAACGTGAACTGTTAAGTATGCATGAATGACAACGGGAAGAAGGCGTTGAAGCATAACGTGGCAATCGTGCGTCTTCAAACTAGACGGAGTCTTGAACCCTTCGTGCAAGCTAAGGGTGGGGAACATGCATATGAAAGAAAAATACGTTAATACCATATATTGTTGAATAACTGAAACAAATAGATTGACATAAATAAAATGAGAGTTTGGTGCTTATACCTATCAATCCTCAACAGGATCTCCTCCCCGAATAATGAATGAGGCCTTGGGCTGAATTCACTCTTTCCATTGAAAGCATGATCAGTCAACCGCCAAGGGTGGTCTCATAGGAGCCATCTGGGATGACCATCGTATACCATCCTCCCACACTCATATGTTGCAGATGTATCATCTAAACAATGAGGACATGCTTTTTACCCCTTCATCGTCGATCCTGCTAGCATCCCAAGACCGGAAAAGTCACTAATAGTCCATAACATTGCTGCTCTCATCGTGAATGTAGACTATGAATGTTGATCAACTGTAGTCACTCCAGTATGCCATAACTCTAGAAGCTCATCGATCAATGGCTCCATGAACACACTCAAATACTTTCCATGTGACTTTGGACATGGGATCAATAATGTCAGCATGTTGAATTCTTTTTTCATATACATCGACTGAGGCAAATTATATGGAATCAAATGACAGGCCATGTATTGTGGAGATTTGCTAGTTTCCCAAATGGATTGAATCCATCAGTTTCCAATCTGAGCCGCACATTCCTCACATCTGTAGAAAAATGAGGGAACATTCCATCAAACTATCTCCATGCCTCACCATCTGCAGGGTGTGTCAAACGATCATCGTCTTGCACCCTCTCACCATGCCATCGCATCTGCTTTGCAACGTGCGGGGACATGTACAATCGTTTCAATCTAGGAGTCAAGGGGAAGTACTTTACCACTTTTCTAGGGACCTTACGCCCGTCACTACCTACAAGCGGCTTCCATCTTGAAGTATGGTGTATGGGACAGACTTCCTCATTTGCATACCTCTTATAGAACAACACACAATTATACTCACAAGAGTGAATATTTTCATAGCTCAATCCGATATCCGACATCACCTTCCGAATCATTTTCCAATCTTTAGGATAGCTATGTCCTAGTGGAAGAGAATCACAAAAAAGACTACAATGTTCATCCATACTCTTATCTGACCACCCATTTTTCACCTTCAACTTCATTATACGTACAATAGCTCTCAAAATAGTTTGGGAACTATCGGGATACAACGGAGTTCAAGCTTCCGCTAATAGCCTCTCATATTTCTGATAATCATCATCGACCACATCATGAAAATCAGGGTCATCACATGCCTTGTACCCAGCATGATAAGGAAAGATATCATGTAGAATATCCATAACGGGATTAGGATCAGAGGAAGAGGAAGCCCTTTGCTCCAAGTATTGCGTTCTACGCAAGGAAAATCTCGGTTCAACTGGTTCTTCTCCATGGCTATCCCATACAATGTAATCCGGCCACATACCATAATGAGACAAGTGCATCAACATTGTTGGAATGTTCACCGGCTCTCGAGAGTTATGGAAATGGTCACACGAACAAGGAAAATATATCCTCCCATTTGCATTGGCATTAACATTGTTCACAAAAAAAAAAAAAGTAATCCCATCAAGGTATTCCTTGGAAGTACGAGGAAATTGCATCCATCTCTTATCCATTTTCCAAATTCACTATCATTTCATAAATATAATATGAAATGTAAGTTAAATCCATCACACATTTCAAGTTAAATCCATCACTCATTTCATCAAATCACAACAAATCTCTATTAAATTCACACAAACAATTTATATTGCCCACAAATTCTAAGTTAAATCAATCAAATACTCCAAATTTCATTATAACCAAATATCATCACTAATATTAATTGCAAAATAACTCAATCAATAATTCTCAAGTCTCTATCACAAAGTTTAAAATCTCCAACAAATTCCTCACTACATATCTAACCAATATTTCACACTTTCTCCCTCTATTTAACATTATATGTATAAAATAAAAAGCATTACTAACCATGTTACAAACTCAAGTGAAATTGGTCTCCTTCAATTCTTACAAAAAATGTGTAGATAAAAAAAATTCAAATCACCAAACTAACCAAGATTTCACAAATCCAACGAAATATAGCATTATATGTATAAAAAACAATACCTTGCCACAACTCCACACGAATTGGTCTTCTTAAATCTCCAAAAATATTATCCAAATCACTTGAAATTTTCAAATGAAAAAGATGAAAAATGGAGAAAATAATGGGAAAGTGAAAAGATGAAGAAGAAGAATGCACCGACATTCATTTAAGGCTACTATTGTAACCTTAACACTTTAACGAGGTAAGTAGCTTCATTTAATGTGGTGGTTGTAAATGAAGTTCAGGAGATGGACTTAGACCTTTACCCATTGCTTGAATGAGAGTCAGAAAGCGACAAATGACAGCTACTTAAGCCACGAGACATGCTATATTCTGTCGCAAGGATTAATTAATTGAAGAGACGGACCTTTTTACGGCTCGTCACCAAAAGCTCGGCCTCCAAAACAATAATACACAAGCGTCGCTAGGAAGTATTCAGGAAACAGACCTGTTAATGCCTATCGCTTGAGACTTATTCAAGAGACGAACTTATAGAATGTTCGTTACTTGAAACCTTGGTATGGATGCCTTACTCTCAACCCATCCACAAGCGACGAACCCTGTGAAGTCCGTCTCTAGGATATAATCCAACAGAGGAACTAATCTATGTCTGTCCCCAAGGTGTAAATCTGTCATAGTGGAATTTTAAATGGTTGTTTTATTAAATGACGATGATCATGTCATGATAGCATAAGGGTCTCGATTTTATATATGCAAAACTTATGTTATCTTTTATATGAATTGAGACTATCAAAGTTATTTGAGTCTTTTTTATGTTATTTAGAATATTACTCCATCCGTCTCGCAATAGTTGTTTTTTAGAGTAGTAAACTTGTGTATAAAAAACTTGTTGTTTTAGCTATAGTTATTAGGTAATGATTGCTTTTTTTTATAGGTAATAATTAGTGTTTTTAGGTATTTTATCCTATAAAAGTAAAAGAAATATAGGTTGTATTAATAAGTGTACATAAAGCTAAAATTACAAGTTTTGTGAGACGGATGGAGTAGTTACATATGTGAGTTAATTGTATTGATTTCTATCAAGTTCCTAAATTTGAATGTTAATTTACACTAATCATTTGTATATTTTTAGGGAAAAAAGAGCTGAATCGAGAAAACTAGGATCAAATCGTGCTCAAATTTCCATGTTTGGGGATTAGGATTGAACATCAAAATCAAAACTTGCCCAAGTAATAAAAATCATGTAATGAAGTGAAGGAGCCTCAATTCAAACCCTACTTGGACATCTATGAGGGACCTCTCCCCTTCTACCTCACTCGCTTGAAGAATTGACGAAGAGATCGCAAGAAGTGTGAGGTGCTTTGACTATGCAATTGAGTACGTGCTCGCTCAATCGACTCCATGGTAGAGCACTCAAGCATTGCATGGAGCATATGTGAGCACAAACGATTAGGCATAGCGCCACCTTCCTACTTGGCATAGTACATGGCTGCTTGGGAGAGTATATGCGGTTTTGGGCAGAATTTCATGACTTGGCTTCCATTACTAGAATAAGTCAAGCCCTGTAAGGCTTAACATGTGTGTGTGTGTGCCTCTTTTGTGTTGTTAAAGAGAAGAAGCTCTATTAAGTCTCAAATATTCATACAGATTTTCATAATTAGGATTTTCAATCTCTAAGTGAGTTTCTCTACTTTTCTATGTGCGTGATGAGAATGACTACTGATTCTGTGTTTTTATACATGGTGTGCTGATTGTCCTATGACTTCATAATTTGGTGATCCTAATGTCCGAGCAATGATTTGTGATATGGATTTGTGTACTTAATTCGTTTATAAAGTGTGTGTGTGTGTGTGTGTGTGTGTTTAAACAAGAACCCTAATTATCTAGGAAAATCTAATTAGGAGTCTTTTAGAGTATCATCATAGAGTGACTTCTATTTGACATAAGATAGCTATGAATTGTGTGATGACCCAAGTTGAATTCCGACCTATCTGAAATACTTGTTCCATTGACACAGACATTACCATGTAATATACGACTTTCAATAGATGAAAAAAGGTTGTTTGTGGTTGTATGGTGTGTTTTTTGTGTAAATGCATGGATTCATTGGGTTCTCAAGAGTCATAATGTTCTCCAAGTGCTATTCTATTATTATGTGCAATCGGTTTGATACAATTATGTGATATTCCATCCTTGTGTTTATGTTGTATTCAAGCATGCATGGTCATGATATTTTTTTTTTATGAATTATTGGCTAATTAGATTTTAAACTCCATACCATATATTGAATCATGTATGTGCATGTTTTTAATATAAACTGCATCTCTTGAATTTATATCCATTGAAATCAATTTAATGAAAATAGTGAGTGACTTGAAACTCTAAGATCTATTGTTTATTATAGATATCCTATATTTTATCATACGTTCTCTCTATTGTGATTCATATTGTTGTTGTTGTTGATATTATGATACAAGTTGGAAGTTACAACAAATTAAGTATTTATTTCTTGTTTGATCCTGACCCTATACTACGTCTGGGTTGTGTTAGGATTAGTATAAATTTATTTTGACTCAATCTTTCTATTGTTGTTGTTTAGAACCAACACCATGTACAATAGTGGCTTTCATTGTGAGATGAACGTCTATACTTGTGTAGAGAACAACGCCTTAGAGAAGGGATTCCATCTTTATCATTGTATGAGCCACGATATATGTGAACATATATCGTGGTGATAGATTGATCCCATCTTTATCATTGTATGAGCCACGATATATGTGATAATCGACCCTATGTGGTGATAGATTGACCCTATGTGGTGATAGATTGATCCCATCTTTATCATTGTATGAGCAACGATATATGTGAACATGGAAACCGTTAGTGACTAACGAGTTGGGTTATTGATTGTGGTGGTGATGCGAATTTGGCCCATCTCAGGCCCACCCCTCTCAGGGCCTGCAGTAGGTCTGCAATCCATATACTCCAACAGTCCAACACAACCCATCTCAAGCCCAAGCATATGCCCAGCACAAGCTCATCTCCCAAAAGGCCCATCTCAGGCCCACTAGCACACATGATTGACATATCTTCCTGAGATGGAATGATATGTCAAAGGTCAAGGGTTCGATCTCCCTAGCAACAACCCACCTGGTGGGCATGAGATGCACTTTTATTATGTAAGTTTGAACCATCTCAGGCTCACTCTTCTCAGGCCCCGCATTAGATCTGCAGACCATACACTTTTATGAGTTGAGCTACTTTGGTTGTTTTTCGATGGCTATAAGTGACGCGGTCAACGTGGAATACTCATGGAAAGTGATCATCATTTATATGAAAGTATAATGTTAATGTGAAAAGAATGAATTATGAGTAATCGTTGACATAAATGTGTTTGCTAGATCTAACAATTTTGTACGATTGTGAATGATCATCATTACAATTGAATCAAACTAACAATTTGATGGAAGATAATCCTAGAAATGTATTGACACTTATAAGTTAACATTAAGTTTTGACCTAGTCCTTAGCGCGTTTCTTGTGCAAGTAGGATTGTTGGGTCGCGCACACACTACCTATGCACAATAAGTATGAGATTGGCTTTTGGATGAACATAATCTTTTGTGCGAGTAATAGATGTTAAAATTATTTTATAACTCATACTGATTTTGCCAAAAGATAATACGGAGTATATCTGTAATTAAGTAATTTCTTAATTCCTATTTTAGGTATGAATGTTATTCATTTTCGAGAAGAAAATGAATAACATTAAGCTAGAAACAGCTAGATAGATAATTATCTCTAGTCTATATGATAAAAAAAAAAAAAAAAAAAGAGGGTTGTTACATTAAGTCATTCTCTACTTTAGAGCATCAAAAAACTCTTCTTCATAGATATAATAGCCTTGTTCGTAGAAATCGACTAGAGAGTAACATTTTTCTCCATGCCAATACTATCTCCTTGCATGATGTGTAGGTTGTACACATATGTTCTCCACTATTTTTGAATCGCTAACCAAATTTAGGGTTAGAAGGTCTATCTGATTCAATGGAATAAGCGATTTTAATTTCGTTTACACTATTTGAGATAATCCGTAAATTCCTCATATTATAATTATAACCATGTGCACCCCCTTTATTATATTATTATATCATGCACATCCAATTTATTAGATGCTAGGAATACTTATTTATCCTAGCGAAATAAATAAGGAATTCGTACCAAACACAAAATATTCTATCACTTACTTTAAAGATATTGAAGATTGAAGATGAGATTGAAGTTCGGCCGTGTTGTAGCTAGGCAGCCTAGGCAGGCATATATGTTCAATAAATAAGTTTTACATTTTACCCCAAATCTTGGAAAGAATCAAATGCCACAATCAAAATTACTGTGAAAACCAAATTCAGGCTTTAGGACTGAGTTTTCAAGTCATTTACAGTGGGCTCTCTTAAGCAATCAATTCAAGAAAAAATTCATCCTCAAAGTGGTTTGCATATATTGTTAAACAAGCTTAGAATCTTGAATGGCCCTTCACAAGCTAAAAAGAACACAATTCATATTCAGATGCAAAAATGCCCAAATGATCGAGAGCAGTCAGATTTGACAAAAGTAGCATTTTTCATATGCTCACTGTCTCTCCCAAATACAGTAGGTAAGTGATAATAGTAATGGCAATTGGCAATACCCCCTATTAATTCATACTATGGAAAAATCCCCTGGCTAATGGAATCCACACCACACTAGATAGAACCTAGTCAAGAATTCAAATCTGGTAGGCTCATGTTGAAATATTGTTCTAGTAAAATCTCAAAAGTCAGGCAAGTGCTCCC
The DNA here is from genome assembly GCA_037127255.1 of Persicaria tinctoria. Lineage (NCBI taxonomy): Eukaryota > Viridiplantae > Streptophyta > Magnoliopsida > Caryophyllales > Polygonaceae > Persicaria > Persicaria tinctoria. The sequence goes on from JBANSL010000013.1 coordinate 60,635,902, forward strand.
TAAAAAACTTTTTTTAAAAAAAAAAATATGTGGAGAAAAATATGAACATCCCAATGTGTACGGTTGTGAAGGGTCATCTAGATGCACTATGAAAATCTCGTCTTATGCATAGTACCGATCACGGTTTTAAAAGTAATTAGAATCTTAACTGATTATGGTTTTTAAAACCGTAGCAATTGGTGATCACGGTTTTAAAAACCATGAGAAACTTAGTTTATTCTAATGTATCGGGCCTGCACCCTTAGCCTTGCAGATCCTCTGTCCAATCGGCTCAATATATACCTCTCTTGGTTTTAGGAACCGTAATCGAATTAGTTTTTCATGATTTTCAAAACTGTGATGGTAGATATTCTACCGATTTTAAAAATCGTAGCAACTGCTGTGTGTTTAACGAGATTTTCACCGTGCTTATACCTAGATCAAAGTAGCTTTCAACTAGTTTTTCAACAACTTTCCAAATTTGATCTGGTTTTATGTATTAATTTGTGATGGAGATTGTTATAGAAGTTGTAAGGAAATTTCTATTTTGGGGGACCATATTATGGTATTAGTCAACCAAATTGATTAATTAGGGTAAACCCAACAACTGATTCACACCTCCCTAAGCATTAATCCATGGTTTTGGGTGAGTCCTCTTCAACATCTTCCTTAGATTCCCCCTGTGACTCTCCAAGTCAACTGCCCACCCACAAGGGGAAATGTACAAAGGAACCAACAAAACAAAACAAAAAAACATATAAGTGGGAAAAGGCAGAAAAAACAGACCCACCTGCCTTCTTCCGTTGTCCCTTTCATAATCTGATCTTGTCCGATTCAATTTTCATTTCACAGGGTGAAAAAACCTTCATGATGCCAACCTTTGCCCTCATATATTCCAGACAGCCCTTTACCCTTTATCCTAAACCCTATACCTACATAAATTCAATTATTCAAATAGCTAATTTTAATCTGTTTTTGTTATCACCTACCCACTATAAATCAGTGCATAATAAACCCTAAAAAGATAGAATTTCTTCTAAGTGAATAAAATGAAATTGGAGGGGCAATAATGATGTTTATAAAAGAGATTAATTAAAATGAAATGATTATAAAATAATCCAACTTTCAAGTAAAGCCAATTAGGACCACACTCTTTTAGCAACTTCCACAGAAACTTTGCTCCAACTTCATAGCATGATTTAGGGGTGGGGGCAAAAGCTATTTTATCTGTTAAAAAAAAATAGCCAGTCTGAATTAGTGAAAGTGCTGCTTAATAGTTTAGTCCACACTGATACCAATAAAGATAGAAGGAATAACATTTTGGTTAGTTTTTTCTATTGGTCAATCATACAACTATTGGTTGTGTTTGGCCTGTAAAGACCACCTATACCATTTTATTTATCACTGCTTTTCTGTAGTTTAGCTTAATTCGGGTGGTAAAGAAGGTTATCACTATCAAGTTTTTCGCCAAGTAACCTTGGAGTTTCGAAATTTTTTGCCTCGCACCCAAAACTTGTGTTTTGCTGACGAGAGAATGTTGTAAAAACTAAAAAGTGCATTGCACAAAATGGGAAAGATAAAGAAAAGGGAGAGGGCAAGGGCAACCATCCTTGGCAATGTCCATAGTCCATATAAATGGCACACATGGTAAAAAGGTCCCATTGTAGATGTCCATGCTGTCAATAACCATCAAAGGAAAATGCACAAAAAAGCAAGGAAAGCATATATCTTACAGGTTGATAGATGAGCCACAGAAAGAAGCACACCACCCACATACATATTCACAGTTAGCAACCAGATAGCTAGCTGGCTAGGACGAGTTCGGTGCATTCTTCTGATAAAACATGAACCCTGAGTCTATTGACCCGCCAAACTTTGATGGTCTAAACACAGAACGCTACTCCGGCTTCGACACCCAGGCTTTCAGGGATCGGCGTTGGGGTCCGAATCCAAGATATCGCTATCTGCAGATGACAATGAAAGCCTGCACTTTGGACTCATTTTTTTCACCTCCTCTTTGGAATATATTGATATCTTCTTCACCATCTTGCGAAATTCCCTGCAAAGAAAATACTCCCTGCATTACGAAATCTGCCTTCATGACAAAGGGAGTGGAAAATATAGATGGCACTGGAGACTTACTCCCATGGATCATCGCCCACAAGCATCATATCCCCTTCATCATCAGTAAAAACAATTGCCCACTTGCTCCGGGTTTGAAGCTCTCCGCTGATGTTGAACAGCCTCTCCAGCTCATTTATGAGCTCTTCATATCCATTCAGCGCGGTCAGGTCCACAGCTCGTCCCACAGCAACACCTTGCATTTGCACCTGTTCGCATAATTGGCAAAATCAGACGCTAAAAACTACCCACCAAAGGGCAAACTAGATATTCAGAGAATTAGTACAGACAGATTTATCATGTACCTTAGTGCGAGTTCTGGCAGATGGAGTACCATTCTTGGCAGGCACCTCTTTCTGAGGTGGATCCAGCGAAGAAACTTGTAGCTCTTCTTTATTGGTTTCTGAACACGAGTCTAATTTCCTAACCTTGTCATCATCTAGTATACCTACTCCATTAGAGTTATTTGAATATGAAGCCACCTGAAGAGGTGACTGAGTAGCAGAGTTATGATTCAAGTCTATTCCAAACAAGCGACAGGTTGAGGCCGGACCAACTTTGCTCCCATTCTCGCAGGCTTGATCAAGATCATTACTCAGCTTCGAAGACAAAAGGGACCGGGCAGGGGAAAGGGATTGAACTGACAATGCTGCACCGTATTCAACTGAATCCGTAAACAGTTTGAAAGAACCATTAGCATGAGGTGATGGTGTCCATATCCTGTCCGGCTGGTTCTGTGTTAGCTCATGGTTCTGTGTTGACCGATACCAAAAGCTTGGAGAAGCTGGTGAACCATTACCAGTGCCTTCATTACAAAAATAATGGGAAAAAATAAGAAATAATAATGTTATTTGGAAACCCAATGTCAAGTAAAAGATAACAGCAGAGTCAGCAAGTCGTCGTGTACCAGAAACAGATATTTCGTTAGGCCTGGACCTCTTGCTCTTTAGTGCAGTTGAAGGAGTCGGATTAGCAGGAATGGACGGAACAAAAGGTTCTATCTCCCACGGAGAAACCCTCTCTGGCCTTTGAATTGAAGCAGACTCATCCCATTGGACCTGAAACAGGTTAAAAATTTATTGGCAAGATGTTTTGGCTTGGCAAGGTTCTTAGTTCAGGACAGATAACCTTCAAGGATCTCCATTTAGAGTCCTTCCACTGAGGTGACTTATCCTCAACGCCGACAATCGTGCCTGTGAACCTGAGAAACAATAATGAATACTATTAGATAGAATGTACTATTCGACACTTAACAAAAAAATCACATATGATGTACCAGACCTTGTAAAATCAACACCAATAACCATACAAGAAAGAAATACCTTTTATCAGGCGAATCATCTCCCTCAAACCTCATGTTGAAACGCATGCCTACCGCAAACCCATGCTTAGCCGCCTGGAGATACTTGTTCACGCTGATAATGAACTGGCTAGACCTGGAAAATATTAGGCGTATAAACTCAGGAGAACGAAACTGACTTGTAAACATGGAGAGGATTAGTCCAATTGATTACATAAATCATTTAGCCGTCAAACCTGGGCTTGTAATACACAACAAATAGAGTCTGCGTAGTAACAGCATGAGATGCAGTAGCAAGCACTCCGAGATGCATGCTTTGACTAGATATCACCGATGATGGCATAGTACTCTGTTGGCGCGCAAGCCTCCGAACACCAACCCTCAGATCTCCATTATCACCTCTACATGACATTGTAAATGAAGATCTATCTAAGCTGGCAGAAACCAAATCCACCTGAAGACTTAAAGTTATAAGAGCATATATCAAAACCGTGCTCAGATACCTCAAGAAAACAAATGCATCTCCAGCAACTAATCGCTTAGAAGTAACAAAAGTACTCCACCCAGTTGTAAGCAAATGTCTACGGGGTTGACCTGATCAAATTGGCATGAATGAGGGATATCAGGTATTCGATCAACCAAAGGATTCGTTAACATGTTCTATGGCTACGGCATAAGCCATTCAAGTGATATAGTTTCACTTTTCCTCTCATCCCAATACAAATTGTGAAAGCTGTTTAGGTCTATATGGATCCCAATGTGCACCTTTAACTACTTACCTCTAAATATATGCTTGAAATGCCACTCATATCCATGAAGATCCTTCGCAACTAGCTCTTGAGTCGGGGTAGCCTGGCCCATATCCTTGTAAAGACCAATTGCAACACAATAGAAGCATATGATCAAACTAAGCTCAGCACATCTAATCACAACTAGGATATAAACTGTTCATGATAAAGTTATGATTACCAACGGGGGGAGACATTCAGTGGCATGTTTACGAAGAACTGAAAACCCTCCATGGGTGCTGGTGTCCGAAGCTGTAAGAATCTTACTGAAGGAATACACCTTTGGCCTTGGGAGCTCAGGCAGAGATGAATCAGGGCTTTCAGGCTCAATTTGCTATACCAACAACAATATGTCCTTCTATTACTCGATAATTCAAATAATTTACAGACAGATTTAAAAATTGAAGGCTGATGACAGGATTTCCCCTTACATCCTTTTCCGGGATTAAGGTGATCTGTGCATAGACTTCATCTGTCTCCGGCTCAGCCTGATATTCAGATCAATTGCATAAGAATAAAAAGGGAATTACCAAAATTGAATGTTCAAACTCAAAACCAAAAAGAAGAAAACCCAGATTCTGTAAACGAAATGAATACCAATAAATCGATGTTAATAACTCGACAGAGAATCTTGGAGGGGAGCTTGCATGAAGGAATCTGGTGGTCATTGTCCTGATTTATTGAAGCTTCCAACTATGTGAATACAAAGCAAAACATCACATATTAACATCAGTACTAGCTAGGGATTTTCCAAAGGAGGAAAAGGAAAACCTCAATCAAGTACAAATTTGGTGAAGCAAACATAAACAATAGTAAAAAAAAAAGAACCTGAGAAATAAATTCAAGTAACAGAAAGTTTAATAAAGATGAGGGAAAAAGGTACTTGTTCCATGTGACCCTGTGGAAAGTAGAAGACTCTCTCATTTGGGCGTGGAACCTCCACCAGTGGACCAGCACATGCCCTCCATAGCTCTTCATACAGAACCCTCTCACCAACCCCTATCAAAATTCAAAATTCAGTAAACAACAAATAATTTACACCATTAATTTCACTTCCTGCGAAAGAGAAACTGGGTAAAAATCCCCAAACAGGATGAAACCGAGATTAGCCACACAGATAATTGACCACAAAGCTTTGTCAGGGATGGAAATTGAAGTAGAAGAAAAAGTGTATGAGGAGGGTTGGAGTGTAACCAGAGCCAGTTTGAAGCCGTTGATTGTTGACAGATACGCTTTGCGCCATTAGAACAAGCTTAGAAACCCCCCTTCGTTTCTACAGCCAATAAAGAAGGGCGAAAAATCCTGAAACGGTGCTCTGAGAGATGAAAAGGAAATGGGTAAGAAAATGAAGAAGAAGAAGAAGAAAGAAAAACTTTGCAGAGGAGTTGTTGCAATTAATCGACAGCCATCAGAGCATTCAGAGGTTACCAATTTACAAGAAACAATCCAATGAAGAAATGAATGATTTTAACCCCCCACACAATCTCTCTCACAGTTGAGCCTTTGTTTCTCTTCAGTTACAAAAGGAGGACAATTTGAAGTCGTCACCGAGAAAACCACCTCAGCAGCGGCCACCATTAAAACCACCTTCTCTCTCTCAAACAGAGAAGTCAGTACTTGCATCTTACCAAATCCCCAGGAGCACTTTCACTGCATCCTATTATACGCACACACGTACACATCCATGACCATAACACTCACTTTCCCCGAGGAAGTAACGCCCATGTCACTAGGTCCTATGGCGGAGTTGAAAAAAAGTGATTGAAATTTAAAAAAAATTGATATTGAAAAATTATGTAAAATAAATGTTGAAATATTATGGAATAATATAAAAATCTTATGTGATTAAAAAAGAGTTTATTTGTAAAAAGTAGTGTTTATTTAGTTCTTATTAGGGTATTATGGTAATTCAAACCGAATAAATCAAAAAAGCTTGTTGCTTTAGCTTTTTTTAACTCTATTTTTTAACTACAAACTCACTAAGGCCCCGTTTGGTATAAATGTAGTAATCGGAATCAAAATTCGTAATAAGTCATTTCTTAAGCATGTTGTTTGGTATAATGTCGGAATGAGAAATTCAACCTAAAATATAGAAAATAAATATACCAAAATTTATAAACAACACAAATTATATTTCTCAAATTAAATCAAAGTTAGCATAAAATTACACAAATTCAACAATCCCATTCCAAAAATTCATCAAATCTGAAGAATCAGATTTGGGGATTTCCCAAAAACTCATCAAATCTGGAGAAGCGGAATTGGGGATTTCGAACCCTAAGGTAGTCGGGGTAGGTCGAGGTGGGGGATGGGGATGGTGGTGGGATGGCAGCAGCAAGGTGGATGCAGATGGTGGTGGGACGACAGCAGCAAGGCAGAAGCATATGGTGGTGGGACGGCAGCAGCAGCCAGCAAGGCGGAAGCAGGTCTGGAGAGGAGGCCAGCAAGGCGGGGGAGAGGACAACGATGACAGCGGCAGCCGTCGAAAGTGGAGGAGCAGCGGCAGTCTTCGAAGGTGGAGGAGATCTGGAGAGGGTGATGGCGGCCGTCGAAGGTGGAGGAGATCTGGAGAGTCCGGTGCGGGGGATAGGTGGAGGAGTATCGGCGTCGTCGAAGGTGGAGGAGCGGTGGCGGTCGTCGACGGTGGTGGTAGCGACCAAGACGGGAAACAACCCCAATCTTTTGTTGGGGAATGAAAAGGGGTAGAAATTGGGGATAAATGATTATCGGTAATGAATTTAATTCCTGGTTTTGCTCTACCAAACACTAAAACCCGTAATCATCCATTCCGATTACCGATTTTTCATTCCCGGTAATCGATACCAAACAGGCCCTAAATGAGTACCTCATATACATGTTAAATATAAACCTCCTAATTTTACTACTTTTTTACCTACTAAAAATGCATCCATACATACCTTTTAAGCTTTTTTTTTTACAAAAATTTGAGATGCTCGTTTTCGAGAGGCCGCTAAAATCGGTTAAAGTAAATACCTTCACAGATAAATACAATCGTCACACATGAAACAAACAGAAAAAACGCATTAAGCAAGCTAAACCCGCAACACTATAAGTGGATTGAAGGCTAAACGAAAACCAACTAGTCGAAGAAAGAAATGAGGACCAAGGCAAGCACCACCACGTTAGCACCACCTGCCAACCGTACATCATGACTCGATCTCCTTAGACAGTGAAGGTTAAAATTACATAATTAATTTAAAAATATATATAAATTCTGGTTTTAAAACATTATAAATATAACTTACAAGATTAAAATTACATAGTTAATTTAAAAAATATAAATTATCTTTATAACTTATAAGATATAAAAAAGATATTCTTAATAAACAATAGGTCCAATGGGGTGCTCTTTCTTAAGCGACCAACATTGACTACACATGTTATGTTTATTGGCTGAATTAACTCAAGTGACCAACATTCAGAAATTCGTCGTCATCTGAATGATTCAAGCGACCAGCATTGGCTACTTCGTCGCCCGAATTATGTCAAGTGACCAACATTACCAATGGCCAAATTTTGTACACATTCAAGTGACCAAAATTGACTACTTCATCACCTAAATTACCTCAAGCGACCAACATATGTTGGTCAATGGTCGCTTGAATACAACCCAAAGATAAGGCACCATCTGGGCTTATTTGAGCAACTAGTTATAACATGTTCGTCACTTAAAATACTTTCAAGCGATGACACCATTCATGTCTGTCACCCGAGCTGTAATCTAGCATAGTGAATTAATTATATGTACAATAGATATGATATGATTATATTATCTTTCTCAGCCTCTTGATTTTGGTTAAGATCGGTGTAATGAGTGTAGATTTCATGAGCACATGCAAGTTTTTGTTTTCTTTACAACTACTATCAATCTATTGTTTTTATTCCCCCTGCCTTGTAATTCGACCCATGAGTCGAGCCTTACGGGTCTGGATTTGGGTTATAAACCCCAAAAGTTGAAAAATATGTGCATAAATTAAAGAAGATACCTTTAGGTTCATACATATTAATTGTTCTATAATAGTTTGACTATTTTATCTATTGAGTTGTGGGAGACATTGAACTAGCTACGAGATGAAATTTATTGTGCGCAGCTTCAATCTCGATAGAGATATAAAATTGCGGATTTCAATACATGATGATGAAACGCAATTTTGAGACTCGACATCCTTATCAACCTCTTCCTCTATTATTTATATAACCAATGATGTGGTGGATTGTTGTTGAAGATTTCTTTAAGTGGCATGAGATCACTTAATAAGCAAACATGAACAATAGATATATATGATTATTAAGCTACCTAGCCAAAATTTCTTTAGGAACCCCGTTGTCACCCCTTTGAATGTGAAGATTTTCATATGTTATTATCTTTCTGAGCCTTTTGGTTAAGATCATTGTAGAAATTGCAAATTTCATAAGCACTAGCCACTAGTTAGTTTTTGTTTTCTTTATAAGTACTCCTTGTTTTGTGTAGTCTTTTTTCTTGTTAAAATAGTATGTGTTAGCGTGTGGCCTTTTTCATTAACTCGATCATGTCTTTTAGGATATTGTCTAGCATGTACGTATTATTGATTATTCTATACTTCTTTCTTCCTCAATTGTTGTTGGTGGTTGTATTCGGTAAGTTAACATTGGTTGATCCTCTATCGATCTCTATAGAGATTTCTATGCATTTATGTGATTGAATGTATATTTCAAACTAATTGATTTTAACCCACCATTAATGAAAAAGATGCATAAAAATTTCACTTGAAATAAAATGACTCTCCTTAGCCTCTTAACTTTTATAAATACGATACTTGAGTTCCATGTATATCTAAGACTAAGTGTAATAATCAAACAATGTTTTCTAGCTATAATTTTTATTTACAAGTTTGCCTGGATATGCCACCCCGCAACCCATGCAAGATTGTCTACACCGTAACACCTCATTTCATATCGTATATAATAAGGATGTTCAGAGTGATTTATAAGGGATTTAAGCCTTATGCATGTCACAAGAGCTCTTTCTTTTCAGGTTTCAAGTGAGGACAACGAACCTGAGAGGGCTAGGTGACATGGGTTGGCACCTCTTAAGACTCTGAGTCTTATAGATGGTATGAAAGCTGATTGCGGGTTCGAATGTGCTTCGATAATATGCTCGGGTACACTTCTTTCAGAGGGTAGTTCCTTAGGCATGACAGGATTGTCAGTTCTTTAAGTGTCAGATATAATAAGAATGTTCGGAGTGATTTATAAGTGATTCAAGCCCTACCTAACTAATAAAAGCTCTTACATGGAGGGAGTCATAGCTCAACAACCTAAGTGGTTTGTATAGAAATTGGGAAGCACCAAACAACCCAGTCTCTCCTGCTATAGACTAAAGAGATGAAGGTATATGTGAAATTATGTTTATTTTATATATGTTAAACTTACTTACAACAAATTACAAAAATCATGTATGTTGTTATATAATGCGTGTAGAAACTTGCACACTTCATGTAGTGCATAGCCTTATAACTTCACATCTCAACTTAATCAATAAGAAGCGTGAGAGTGATAAGGTGCACTCATTACATCCAGAAGTGATTGATCGATATTTAGGCCTCCCTAAGGGTATATGAAATATTAAAGGTTTATTCAATTCGATAATCGTGTGGAAATCGTGGCGGAGAACGACTATCTGGGCAGTTACCAGATACGAGAAGGAGTAAATTTCTATTGTCTTTGGATGTGATGGTGGATACTAGAAGTTTATGAGATCTGCTCTTCATTTTGTATACAACACTCATGTAATAGATTAGATGGGGGATGAGGAAGATAATGGTATGGATGAGAAGGAGGATAAAGATGCTATTGATGAGGATGAAGATCGGTGCTACTAACAAAGAGGATGTTGTTGCTGATGAATCGGATGAAGTTGTTACTGATGATCAGGAAGATGTTGTTAAAGAGGAGTAGGAGGAGGATGATAATGAGGAGGAAGATGTTGTTGAAGAGATGGAGCAAGAAGATGAAAATTATGATAATGAGAATGAAGAAAAATTATGATGACGATCTAGATTATGGTGGGTTGATTGATTTCAACCCACCATTAATGAAAAAAATGTATGAAAGTTTTACTTGGAATAAATTGATTATCCTTGTTTTCTTGATTTTTATAACTATGAGACTTAAGTTCCATGTATATCTAAGATTGTTTACACTGTAACACCCTATTCCACATCGGATATAATAAGGATGTTCGGAGTGATTTATATGTGATTCAATCCCTACTCATGTTACAAGAGCTCTTCCTTTTTAGATTTCAAGTGATGACAACAGACCTGAGAAAACTAAGTGACATGGATTGACGCCTCTTACAACCCCAGTCTTACAGATGGTATCAGAGCCAACTTCGGATTCGAATGTTCTCCAATAATATGCTCGGGTAAACTTCTCCTAGATGACAGTCCTTTGGATATGACGAGGTCGTCAGTTTTTTAAGTATCATATATATTATAAGGATGTTCGAAGTGATTTATAAATAATTTAAACTCTACCTACCTCACAAGAACTCTTACATACACATAGAGGGACCCATGGCTATACGACCTTAGTGGTTTGTATGGAAATTGGGAAGCACTAAACAACACACTCCCTCATGCTCCAGACCAAAGAGGTGAAGGTATAGATGAAATTATATTTTATTTTTATATATGTTAAACTCATTTAAAGTAAATTAGATAAATCATGTATGTTGTTATACAATGCTTGCAGAAACTTGCCCATCTCATGCAATGCATAGCCTTACGAGTATTTCACATCTCAACTTAATCAACAAGAAGCATGAGAGTGATATGGTGCACCCATTACAGCCAAAAGTGGATGATCGATATTTAGGCCTCCTTGAGGGTATACAAAATATTAAAGGTTTATTAAATTCGATCAGCACTGTGGGAGTCATGGCGGAGAACTACTATCTGGGCGACAACCAAATACGGGAAAGGGTAAATTTCTATTGTCTTTGCTCTGTTCTTGTTTGGAGTATTTTAAATTTCCCTACAAATGATTTAAGTGATCCCGCCTATACCGCAACATTTGCACAAGCAAGGAGGTATCACGTAGCATATGAAGTTGGTTTAGATCTAAGGGATGTAGACTTTGATCAATCATTTCAGGAATGGCTTAGAGGGTTTCCTTAATTCTCTCCAAGCTTAAAGAAGGTTTCAACTATACTGATCAACCTCTTATATGCCAACCAAAGAAATTCGAAAGTGAATAATTCATAGACGGTATCGTTACATATTTAGGGCATGCAGTAACCCTTATAGGTTGGTTGGCATGCCAAGGTGATTCGAGGATGAAACAGTTTGAGTATCTCATCTCGTATGGGACAACCTTGGACGTGATGGTGGATACTGGGAGTTTCTGATACCTGATCTTTATTTTGTATGCAACACCCACGTAATAGATTGGATGGAGGATGAGGATGAAAAATATGATGTTGTGGGTGATAAGGAGGATAAAGATGTTGCAGATGAGGATACTTCTCCTAATGATGGGGATGAAGATGCTACTAACGAGGAGGAGGATGTTGATGTCGATGAAGAGGATGCAGTTGTTGTTGTTGATGAGGAAGATGTTGAAGAGGAGAAGGAGGAGGATGCTAATGAGGATGAAGATGTTGTTGAATAGGCGAAGGAGGAGGATGAAAATGATGATGAGGAGGAAAAGAATTATGATGACGATCCAGATTATGATGAAGAGGATGATGAGGATAAAGATGAGGATTAGTAGATAAATTGGACATACTTGCCTTTATATGATATTGGAGTCACTAACACATATTTTGTTGTTTCAATTTCAACTTATGCAACCACGGAGGAGTACTGAGAGAATGGAATACCCATAAAGGCCATCAATTAAGGAGTATCTTGCTAGTTCTTTCAAAACTTATTCTTTCAAGAATTGTCTTATTTTGGATTTTAATTAAGCGGATTTGATGCGGGACCATCCAAGACACCTTCGGATGATGTCTTTCTAAAAAGGAAGAAGAAGGCTCCACCATGGGAGAAGGTCCAAAGGTGGGAGTTTGACATTTTACACTCGTTCAGACTTTTGACAGCTTTTCGACGTCTCAGTAAAATGGGTCGTACTGATTCTATATTTATCGAATTGAGGCGTACCATACCTTGTCGGAACGAGGACAAAAAGATCTACAACTTTTCTGTTGAAGGTTTTTCCAGATTCGACATGGAACTTGGCCAAAAATCAACATCTTTACAAGCTGTAATGTTTGGAACGAAAATCACCTCCTTACATTACTATTTTTAGTATTAATTTTACTTATGTTATTTTAGGAAACTTTAGATGTTATTTTATTAATTTCTCAAGTTATTAGTTTTATTAATTCCTTTAGATAAATCGGCCCATCAGCTTATCTAAGGCCTATATATTTCAATTCCCCCTTTGTCATTCAATAGGAACTTAATGAATAGAATTAATCTTCTCAAATTGTGTGAAACACATTGAGTGCTTGTGATTCAATTAGAGTTGTGCTCATTGATCACGAATTGGTATCTATATCAGTTTGGTTTGCTTTGTGTTCATCAACTTCGCAAGACTTGGTAATCCTAGTATCCACAAGCCCCCTCCTTGTGCCTCCAAGTTTGCTTTGTGTTTATATTTTGCTAATCTTGACATAGTTCCGTGTTTGTCTTTATTTGCAATGTCTAATAACCAGGGCAATGATTGGTACAATACCTTCATGGCGATGTTAGCTAAGGTAAATGAGAATTTAGTGAAAACCAATGAAGAATTGGTTAAGTTGGATAAAAGCTTGACGGCACTAGAGCTTAAGCGTTTTGGCTCTAATACGGTGTTCGTACAAGGAGTCCCACCTAGAGATGATGTGCCACCAATTGAAAGGGAAGAAACTCATCCTATTTCTACTCAACTTAATGTTTCTTCTAGCATAGATGCTTCTTTTATTGCTGAAAATGTAGAGCATGTTGAAAATGATTGCATTGAATATGAGCATGATGATTCTTTGATTGATTTAAATGTTCAACCTATGCCTTGTGATGATAATCAAAGAGAAGATTTATGTCATACTAAATGTTTAGAAAAAGGCGAAATTTGTAATATGATCATTGATGTTGAGAATAGTGGTAATATTGCTAGCCTTGAATTAATTGAAAATTCAGCCTTGAAAAAGGAAGAAAACTTGCTAGCATTAGATGGAAACTCAGGGATCAATGACCAAGATAAAGTGCATATTAAGTTAGCACATCATGACATTGATATGAAATCTGAATTGTGCATTAATCAAGTTTTTTTTCTTGATTTTGTAGATGAAGCTGAGACAAAAACCATTGAAGAGTGGTCAATCCCTACATCAATCAGCCTTGAGAAGGGTTTCCATGGACATGTGGTATTCGATCCAGGAGCTCATGTGGATGCCTTTGCGGAATCAAATGCGACCTTGGATTCGAGGACGAATCCTTTTCAAGAAAGGGAGATTGATGCGGGACTATCCAAGACACCTTCGAATGATGTCTTTCTAAAAAGGAATAAGAAGGCTCCACCATGGGAGAAGGTCCAAAGGTGGGAGCTTGGCGTTTTACACTCGTTCATACTTTTGACAGCTTTTCGACGTCTCAGTAAAATGGGTTGTACCGATTCTATATTTATTGGATTGAGGCGTACCATACCTTGTCGGAACGAGGACGAAAAGATCTACAACTTATTTTATGAAGGTTTTTCCAGATTCGACATGGAGCTTGGCCAAAAATCAACATCTTTACAAGTTGTACTGTTTGGAACGAAAATCAGCTCCTTACATTACTATTTTTAGTATTAATTTTACTTAAGTTATTTTAGGAAACTTTAGATGTTATTTTATTAATTTCTCAAGTTATTAGTTTTATTAATTCCTTTAGATAAATCGGTCCATCAGCTTATCTAAGGCCTATATATTTCAATTCCCCCTTTGTCATTCAATAGGAACTTAATGAATAGAATTAGCCTTCTCAAATTGTGTGAAACACATTAAGTGCTTGTGATTCAATTAGATTTGTGCTCATTGATCACGAATTGGTATCTATATCAGTTTGGTTTGCTTTGTGTTCATCAACTTCGCAAGACTTGGTGATCCTAGTATCCACAAGCCCCCTCCTTGTGCCTCCAAGTTGTCCGCTTGGTTGTGTAGGGTTGTAGAGACGGGTTATATAGTCATTGGTATTGGTTCCTACCCTCTTAGGAGGTCTGGGGTCTTTATCTTGTTCTATATAGATCGACTCAGTCCTTATCGGTCGTGTCTTTATTGCAATTTCGAGTCTTTCTTTCAATTCTTGCATCGAGTCTTTATTTCTTGTTTTAGTCGATATCGAGTCTGCATATTGCTTCCGTTCTTGCTGCGTTCTTGCCTTGTTCTTGTCGACGCCGAGGAGTTCTTTAACTTTCTTGGTCGAGATTCTTGAGTTTCTTTAGTTTCTTGCTTGTTGTCGAAGATCGGGCCATCTCACGGCTAACCCCGTATCAGAATTTTTAATAAGTTAAATGTTGTTTTCTGTATGGCCTCTTTTGTTATGGGCACTGAGATCGACATAGTGTCTTAATTGTTAAACTTTTAAAGATGCGAGTTACTAATGATATGGAGGACGATGATGATGTGGATAAGTAGGTAAATTGGAGATACTTGCCTTTATATGATATTAAAGATGATATTTCTTTAAGAGAGGTTTGGAGTCACTAACGCATATTTTTTTTATTTCATTTTTAGCTTATGCAGTCGTGGAGGAGAACTGAGATAATGGAAGACAGATAATGGCCATCAATTAAGGAGTAGCTAGCTAGTTCATTCAAAATTTATTATTTCAAGTTCTCTTATTTTGGATTTTAAGTGGTTTTTATATTAAGTTCAATGTTGTTTTAGGTATGACCTCCTTTGTGATTGGCACTGAGATAGCGTGTCTTATTTGTTAGATTTTTAATCATGCGAGATACTTATGAGGATTGATGATGATGATGCTGATGATTAGTTGATAAATTAGAGATACTTGCCTTTATATGAGATGAAGATGATTTTACTTTAAGAGATCTTTGGAGTCCTTAACACATATTTTGTTGTTTTAATTTCAGCATATGCAATCATGGAGGATGACTCATAAAGGCCATTAATTAAGGAAGGAGTAGCTAGCTAGTTCATTGAAAATCTGTTCTTTCAAGTTGCCTTATTTTGGATTTTTGTGTTTTTTTACCAAGTTAAATGTTGTTTTTTGTATGACATCCTTTATGATGGGCTCTGAGATAGCGTGTCTTAATTGTTAGACTTTTAAGGATGCGAGATACTTATGATGAGGAGGACGATGATGATGAGGATTAGTAGGTGAATTGGAGATACTTGCCTTTATATGATATTGAAGATGATATTACTTACAAAAGCTTTGGAGCCACTAACACATATTTTGTTGTTTCAATTTCAGTTTATGTAATCATGGAGGAAGATTGAGAGAATGGATGACCCATAAAGGCCATCAGTTAAGGAGTAGCTAGCTAGTGGCCTCGTCGTCGTCCTCCTCAATTCAGGGCATTTGAGACTGCTCCCAACATAGATGCTCCATCGTGGTGGTTAGGTCTCGGATTCCATGGCCCCGCTCCGGCTTGATCCACTTACACTCTTTCTGCCCCTTCGAAACATGATGGATTCACGAGTAAGTTGAAACTCGAGACTAGGGAGTGGTGGAATTAGGGAGAGATGAACGAGAAATGAGATAGTGATTAGCAACAAATGAGATAGAGAGATTAGTGAGTGATTAGAGAGAGATTAGTAAGTGAGTAGATAAGGGATGATGATAGATGAGTGAGACAAAAAAAATGATCGTTATGGACCCGTCCGGTCAGACCCAGCTTTTTGTTTTTTTATTGATTTTATTTCCCAATTGTTGATGATTTCCATGATGTATAAATTTCATTTTATATAGGTTAGGTAAAAATGTAACATTATTATAGAAAAATGATTAGTAATTATGCAAACAAATGGTATTTTCTATAATTAGGTAAAAGTATTAAAGAAAAATAAAGAAAATGTTATTTTCTATAGACTATAGACTATAGTTAGGTAAAATTATTAAAGAAAAATAATTAATTACGAAAAACAAGATAATTTTATTATTCATCGTCGTAATAACTTACGTGGAAATGCTACAAAAGAATAACATGACTTTGAAAACGAAAACAACTATGCAGTACATACATCAAGACATCAAGTTGACAATGATAACAACAAAGTACAAACGATGAAACACAATTTCATGAGCGACTTGCTCCGCCTTCTGCTCTCGGCCACTTTTCAGGATACTTCTTCTCAATATGCTTCTTGAGAGTGTCATATCCCGAATTTTCCCTTATTGTAAAACCATGTGAACAATAACGAACAACAATCCTATTAAAATCATTATCGGGAATTAACAAAGGTAAATGTCGTGGTTCACCTCACCAAAGTAAATCTCAAACCTACAAACTTAGTATAGCTTGAAAGGAAAAGGATGAGATTTTTGCAAAAGAAAATAAAAGAAAATGATATAAACAAAAGGAAGTAATATGGATAGAAGAGAGGTGTTTCCACCCACAAGTTCTCGACTTTGGTTGGCGTTATTGGTCATCGAATCCAATTAAATTTGTTTCCTACGAATTCCCCACATCTTAGTTTGAATAGGTTAAAGCACAACGAGTATAATTAACCACATACACCCCTATGCAATCAAAACATGGTTGAGTTTTAACATAAAGATACACAAAGTTCTAAGAATCCAGGCACATGAATAAGGTACACTTATTTCAATGCTTAAGACACATGTCAAACTTAAACTCGTAATCAACAATTCTAATTAAGGATGCTACTATGGATTTTACGCAAATTCAATAGAATAAAACCCTAGCAAGATACTTTCATGGTAGCTAATTATAATAATACCAGTGATAAAAAAAAAACAAGGAAGTTGAAGGAAATTAAAGTGAGGAAAAATACTAACTTTATTAGAAACTCACAAAACACCAACTAAGCCTCGAAAGTGCAGGCGAAAGCAATGGAAAATTATTCAAGCATGACTTATCTAATTTCCTTCTCTTGGATGAATGCTCTAAATACTAAATTGAAAGCTGAAATATGAATGTGTGTTAATGTGTATATGTGTGTCTCATTCGGCCAGCCCTAGAGGCCTTTATATAAGCTTCACAAACCCTAATTTGACCACCATAAGATAGAATGCAATCTGCTAAAAGATATAATTATTCCATAAATAAATCCTAAAATAATCCTAAAGAGATAAATGCTCAAATATAATAATAAGAGCTGAATAGGAGTGGATAATGTCGGCCTTGGATGGATAAAGACGACCCTAAAGGATATGATTTTGTTGCTTGAGGATAAAGGAAGAATCGGCACTGAAATCCTAGGATTAGCACCCACTGATCCACCAATGGCGTCTACCACTCTCGGCGTCCGTAGGTCCATTCGCAGCCGCGACTCAAGCACTCGCCACAGCGACAGCTCCGACAAACTGAACTTGTAATGCACTTTTCCGAGTTCCCGTTCGTCCAATTGACGCGTATGAACATGTGTTGAAAAGCTCTTTTCGAGGACTACAACTCTCATGAAGACACGAAGTGTTTGAAACCTAAGAGAGGAGGTTTCTCCATTTTCTTTGTTTTGGCTCGTTCCTTAGCTTCCCGATTCAACTTCTAACTCTTTCTTGGCTTGTCCTTTCTATTTGAGACTTTTCATTAGCTCTTCCAAGTCTCTTCTTATCCTTTTTAGCCCCAATCCCGGACTACAAAACTGCATAAAATCGATAAAATAGGGTAGTTTCCGAACATCACCACTAAAAGTGCATAATGCGAAAAAATCAACTATAAAACATGACTGTGTAACCATGAAATACACCTAAAACTAGTCTAGATACTATAATGCCTACTAAAATATGCATTATCAAGAATTCTTTCTTCATGTTGGAAGTGCGTCTCGAATAAGGAATCACGAACGTTTGCTGTTGATGTTTCTTCATTTCGATTTTCCATTGAATGTTTGAAGAGATGTAAAAGTGGGAGGATATTAAAACTTATTTGATTGGAGATGTGTGTAACGAAAAAATTAAGTGCTTGGGTCACTCTGATTAAATAGAAATACTTACGCACTGCTAACATACTTGAATACAAGAAAATAGGTGACTCCTTTTGGCAATGGGTCAAACTGACAAGTCTCATAGATAAATTTAAGTCGGGGCTTATTTGGTCAGTTGGAAATGGGAACTCTATAAAATTCTGGACAGATAATTGGATTACAACCTCTTCTCTGCAGTCCAGAGAAGATTGCCCCCAAATTGGTAACAAGGAAGAAACTCTGAGTGACTACATTATGGGGGTAGATGGTGGATGGAGAAACTAACCAATGTGTTACCTATTAACATAGTCATAGAAATTTTGGACATTCCTCTTCCCGCCTCTCCTTTTGAGGATCATCTATATTGGTGGTCTGACAGAGCGGGCTGGTTCACCACTTCGAGTGCATACAAACTAATCACATCTCAATCCTCTTTGAATTTATAGATAATAACGTTTGGATATGGAATTTGGACATTCCGCCCAAGGTCAAAAATTTCACGTGGAAGGTTTGCCAAGATGGTCTCCCAACTGCCTCTAGGCTGGCTTCTCGTGGGGCCTCTGTTCCTTCCACTTGTAGCCTGTGCAACTGTGCAGCCGAAGATGATGTTCACCTTCTATTAGAATGACATTATGTGCGTTCTTTACTTCCATTTCCTTCACGCATAAACTCAACAATATCCAGCATGGTAAATCATTCTCGAGATATAAAACCTATCATTTCTTTTATCAGGAATAACCTTAATTTAGTGGCCAAGGTGGATCTTGTCTTTGTTTGGTAGAGTATTTGATTCATTCGGAACCAACTCGTGTTTAGGCAGGTCCCCCTCTCGCTTAGAGATACTACGTTACGTATTATTAAAACACATAAGAAGAATTGGAGCAAAACAGCTCAGATAGAGCATAGTTTAGATGAGGACTTCCTCTTACACACTCAAAGCTCTAATCATCCAAAGAAGAAAAATAAGTTTAGTAAGATTACGTGGCGTAAACCCCAATGGGGAACTCTCAAACTGAATTTTGATGGATCCACGAGAACAAACAACGACAGCTCGGCGGGAGCTACGAGAGTGGGAAGGACGCCTAGTACGCATATGTTATCAAAAAATAGGTAAACAAAGCCCTTTGAAAGCGGAAGCTCTTGCTCTAAAACTGGGAATACAACACGCTATTCAACTTCGTATCGACAAAATCCATATTGAAGGAGATTCTAGTATAATCATAAACTATCTGAACCAAAAATCTAAATGCCCTTGGGAAATTGAACTGATCTTAATATATGTTAAACTTCTTCTATCGACTTTGAAAGAAGTTTCCTTCTTTCATGTGCCCCGTTTAGGTAACAGAGTGGCTGATAAGGTTGCACACATTTGTCATTCTGCCTAGGGTGTCGATATTCTCAACGATTTTGGTTTTTTAGACCTCATCCGAAAGGATGCTGTCGAGTAGGGCTCGCTCGCCCGAATTCTTTCCTAAAAAATAGAGAGGTGATTGAAGAGATGCAACACTCCAACGACCTGATTTGACGACACACACACATATAGGCCGACCGGCGAGTCAGTAGGTTTAAAATCCCTCAACCCTAACCTGAACCCGTGTAAACCTGCCTACCCGTGAACCCGCTGGGTCGTTGATCCGTGACCCGTATTGTTGCTTCATTCTCCATCCTCAATCCGAAAATCTTTTGAGCAGCCTGACACTTGGGAAAATTCCTACAACATAAAATATTTGCTTTCATGTTATTGAACATCCAACAGAAGGGCACACTATACCAGTATACCAATGGGCTTCGTTGGATGGCACATACTTTCAACCTATCATTCCTTATATATTTTACAATAACCAAAAAACTTCTTTAAACTATATAACTGAAATTTTGGACTAAAAACCTACTCCGTATCATTTTTTTAGGTGGGTTAATTGTATACCGAAATAAATGAAGAAAATGATTAGGTTAATTGTCCAAACAAAACAAGAGCTTGTGTTGTCTAGTATGAATTGTAATTCCAACAGAAGGGCGGAATCTAATGAGAGTCACAGACAAATACAATTCCACACAAATACTTAACCAGCTTTTGACTTCTTCAAAGCACACCCCTGTCTTCAACACCATTTAAATGAATCATAACTAGGCAATAATTAAAAAAAAATGCTAATGTTTATATATATATATATATATATAAAGAAAGCACACTTTGGAGTATACTAGATGTTAACAGAGAGCACTGAATCCAAACCAAACAGTTTGGGACATCTCAAAATCCAAAAGTAAGAAAGGCCCTATACCAGCAGCACAACATCATCAGAATTCACAATGCTGATAGATTTTGATCCATCACCACAGTTAATTGAGTAGATAAAATCCTAATGCTCAACACCATAAGACCATTTCATGTTGGGAGGATGTTCGACGCAACCTGGATGCCTGTCACAACTCTCGCAGCCACTGGGTAGTGCCTCTGCATGATGAAATTCATTCAATACAAAATAAGAAATGCATCCTGGACACAATATGGTGATATGCATAGAGAACGAGAAAAAAGAGCAGAGCAGGTACCTGATTTGGAATCAATGGGCTCATCTAAGATGCAGTAGAAACTGCAAATGTGATATCTTCTTACTTCTCCTCCCCGACATACCTTTGGTTCGGTCTTCATTTCCGCAAAAAACAGCTTATCATCACATAGACTCCCATTTTTCGGCCTAGCAACAAAGTTGCTGTGAAAGATAGACTCACGGATGAACTGAATACACTGTAGCTCCTTCACAAGCTCGTATTCAGGTTCCTGATGCCAAAAATGCAGAGCTCGACATTTGGAGAAGCTGATTTAGGATCAAACAAATAATAATAATATCAATGTAAACTAACCCCTTGAGCTCGACATTTCTTATTGAGACTTGATAGAGCAACGTTTGCACATCTAATGGACGTCCACTGACCAGAGCAACTACTAGATGTTAGTAGCAGGAGACGAGGTGCGCGACCATCTAAGTTAACACGTCGTAAGGGCGGCGCTGGATGAAGGCAGTCACTATCATATGCTGATCGGATAGGACGCACAACACTTCCTTGGTGGGACTTAAGCGGACGAAGTACCCTTCTGCCAACATTATGCATTAAAGAGGGCAATGTGTTGCCGTTGTTGTTGTTGTCACAAGAGAGAGAATCAGAAGTTCACCACAGAGTTGATTTGATTCAATCCCACAAAACCAACCGAAAACATCAAATCAGGTTAGGGTTATCGCTGTTTTTCGTGTAATGGTCATAGGCATGCCAGATTCGGTGCCAAATTGGGATTGGGAAAGAAACGCAAATCAAAATTTAGGGATTTAGGGTTTTTAGATCCAGGAACGACTAAGAACCTCAACACGTAACACCACCCCGAAATCGATCGTATACAACAAATTCAAACAAGCGAGTACAAAATAGGAAGCATAAACGGGAGGAAGAGAAGAAAGAGACTGTGAAAGGGCAATAAATAAGTAAGAAGAAAACCTACACAGGATCTTCAATAGTCCGATACCGGAGGACCCGCTTTGACGGCGAACGAGCGTCCCCTTCTCCATCGTCGAGTGAAGACATGATGATCGAACGCAATCCTGTGACGAAATTTTTAGGACGACGAAATTTTATAAATACTCCGTACTTGCCTTCAATTGGACAACCCTGTCGCTAAAGGGTGTGGGTGGACTGGCCCAGGTTGGAAATTATTGCGCAACTGTTGGTCCAAATCCATCTCCATCTGCTTTCAACTTTTTTTTGACCGAAATTTGAGGTATTATCTATTTTCTCATGGTGTAGAAGGGGTCAAACACCGAAATTTCACTCGAAAGGGTTTAAAATTAATGTCAAAAGGGCCTGAATTAACAACTAATCAAATCTCGTAAAAACTTGAAATCTCACTCGTAAGAGCTTGATTTAAAAACCTTGATAGGGCTCGACTGGTCTGTTTTGATTGGTCCTTCCTAATGCGATTTGTTCTGGTGACGCGCGACTTTACTTTGGGTGTGTTTAGGTGGTCTTTTTCTTCGTAGAGGTTTTGGTAGTTATAATCGGAATTGGCTAGGGTCGAAGTAGTGTGTACAAGGCGACTTCGTGATCAGAAACGATGTTCCTTGAGGTTCTTCTTCCCAACCCACGTGGATTCCTGAAGTATCAATGGCTAGGCTGTTTCTTGATAGTGCATGGTATGGTTTCGTCTGTAGTTTACATACCCAACTAGTTAGATTTATGTTTGCATAGACTCATCTTTGTAGGGTGTGCTTTTGCTTTTCGATTATATATTTTAACCATTGTCTATCTGACTGCCGACTCGAAATTCACACATAATCTCGAATTCTTAATTTAAACAAAAAAAAAATCGTTGATATTTGACATTGCCTTAACCCTGGTTGTCCTCGTCGACCTATGGTAAACCCCTGACTAAACATATGGTTAACGATGCGAAATTTGCCAACATGCGTAGTCTCCCTCCCTCTCTCTCACCCTTTATCTTGCCATTTTCACAGTTTTCAGTTTCTCCTCTCTCTCCCGCTTCGAGCTTTTGGTGGGAAACAGAGGAAGTGTACAACAAATTTCGATCTATCTCCAATCGTTTCTTTTGCGGGGTAAATCGTCAGACCTGAAGGCTTGGGAGGAGGAAGTACTATTGATCAATAACCCGAGACGCGGAAGGTGAGTTTCCGTGTTCCCTTCAGTGTTCAACGAAACCTCATAGAATCTCCCAATCTTGTTAGCGTGTTTTTGAGATCTGATGAATCCTCCAATTCAAGAAAGCATGTGGCTGAATGTGTTGGATTTGAACGTATAGGGACTGCTTTGGCTGCCCTAGAAATTCGCCTTCTTTTTTTGTTTTGTTTTTGTTTTTGTTTTTGTTTTTGTTTGCTGCTCTTGTTGTGTTTAGAGAACCTTGTGTTAGGATTTCAAATGTCGAGTGCAAAGCGCATGGCAGATTTACTGTGGAATGATGGGGAGGACTCAATTGTTGCTTCGGTGCTGGGTAGCAAGGCATACGACTATTTAATGACAAGCTCAATCTCAACTGACAGCTTGTTGGTTAATGTTGAACCGAATCAGAACATTCATTCCACGCTATCTGATCTTGTCGAAAGGCCGAATTCTTCGGGGTTCAGCTGGAATTATGCGTTCTTCTGGCAGATTTCGCACTCCGGGTCTGGGGATTTGATACTGGGATGGGGGGATGGCTCTTGCAGGGAGCCCAGGGAGGGTGAAGAATCTGAAGCCACTCGAGTTATTAGCTTCAGGCTTGAAGATGAAGGCCAGCAAAGGATGAAGAAGAAGGTGCTACAGAAACTCAGTGCCTTGTTTGGGTGCTCCGATGATGACGATTACATGGCTTGTAGGTTGGATAGGGTTACTGATATGGAGATGCTTTTCCTAGTTTCTATGTATTTCTCATTCCCCAGGGGCCAAGGGGGTCCTGGCAAGTGCTACTCATCCGGAAGCCATGCTTGGGTCTCGGATTTGCTGAGGTCAAACTCTGATTATTGCGTGAGATCGTTCCTCGCCAAGTCAGCTGCGATTCAGACTGTTGTTCTAATCCCCACTGAGTTTGGAGTTGTTGAATTGGGGTCTGTTAGATCAATTCTCGAGAATTTGGAGATTGTCGGAGCTGTTAAGTTTGCATTCTCATCTGCTATGCTAATTAGAGCTGAAAAGGTGAGTACAGCCTTTCCTATTGCAGATGAAAAAGTGGATCAAGATGCAGCTCCAGCTCCTTATCTTGCTCCGAGGATTTTTGGGCAGATCCTGAACGTTGTTCGTCCTCAGTTCATGGGGATGCTTGCTGATAGGAAACTGGATGAGAGGTATCCGGACCCAATTGCAGATGGAAATAGGCGTTCGTTTTGTTCTTCAAGTCTGCAAAGTGTTGTTCTTCCTGCTGATTTGTTGCAGTGTCAAAGTGTGAAGCAGGGCGGTTCAGAAATCCGTAACCCTCACACAGATTCTGTTGCAGAGAACAGTTTACAGGGTTATGCTAATCAGTTGAGGGAGGAATGTCAGTCCAATCAAGTTCAACAACAAAAGTCAACACAAATGCAGATTGATTTTACAGGTGCAACTTTGAAGCCTTCTGCAATGTCTAGGTCTATAAACCCTGAGCCCGAGATTCCTAAAGTGGATGTTTCCTGCAGAGAGGAGAAGCCAAGTCCGGTTGATGACTTAAAGCCAAGAAAGCGAGGTCGTAAGCCAGGCAATGGAAGAGAGCAGGTTCTTAATCATGTTGAGGCAGAGAGAGCACGTAGAGAGAAGCTCAACCAACGTTTTTATGCTCTTCGTGCTGTTGTTCCCAACATATCAAAAATGGACAAAGCCTCTTTGCTCAGCGATGCGCTTTCATACATTACAGAGCTGCAAAATAAGCTGAGGGAAATGGAGGAGAATAGAGAGAAGCTTGGCATTCCTGCGAGTGAAGGGTCAGCATTGGATACTAACTCCACTTTGATTGTTCATAATCATCTTCCAGAAGTTGAGATCCAAGTTGCGAATGATGACATTTTTGTAAGCGTCATCAGTCTTTTAGACGTTCATCCAGTGGGTAGAGTAATCAAGGCATTGAAGCAAGCTGGGGTGAACATCATTGATTCAAAACTTGCAGTTGCAGGAGACAATGTGCTTCATATGTTTGTTATCAAAACCCAGGGATCCCAGCAACTCACCAAAGAAAGATTGGTTGCAACATTTTCTCATGAGCCGAATTCCTCAAATTCTTCAGGAGCTCCATCAGCCGGATGACTTGAGCTTTTAGTATTTTTGTTTTTCAGGCTATCCTGTAGGTTCTTACCCATTGCAATCAGACGGTCTACCTTCTGCAGAGCTTTTGATATGCAGAAGGGAAATTATAAAGGAAAACCTCTACACTGTTCAGAATAGAAAGTAGAAAAAATAAATAAATGAACCATCAATTAGGAATTAGGGAAGCAGATTTGGTTTGTTTGTTTATAGTATACCTGTTCTGAATCTTTTATGTTGTAAATTTCAGCCAGCAACATCTTTCTTTTTGGAGAGCTGGTAATTTTTGCTTTCTCATTGGCAATATATATATAAGCCTCGTCTTGATGTATTGTTACACATCTTGGTAAGATTTTAGCTCTAATTTAGATTCATGTTTCTCTGTTTTGATTGATGCCCTGAGATGAGATTAGTAACTGTATGAACAACAAACTTTGTTGCCTGAACCAGAAATCGCCACCCTTTGAAGTGTCCTAACCGAGGGGCGACACATTGGTTGCTATCTTCAGGTAATCTGTTTCTTCAATTCAACTGACTACATTTTAGTGTACTTGTTGGAGTTATACCTTCCACACTTTGTTTACATGCCCTTCATGTTACCTGTTAGGTAAGCCCTATTTCAAGTTGGGTTCCATTATCATGCTTTTTGAGTTGAATACGATCATGCATTCCAAGTGGGGTTCGGATGCATTGATGATTTGTAGTGACCCATATTCTGTGACATGATTTAATTCTGTCACATCTCTTGTTTTCTGTCATTGGATGATGATCTTCAAGGAGTGGTGCTCATAGCAAGGTGTCTATAGTTTCTGTGCACATTTTATTCGTTTCGTGTTTGATAGGATACCTGTGCAGAAAAACGTGGTTGATTGGAATGCAATGGTCTTAGCATCTGCATTATTTTTGAAAGAGGCAAGGGATGAATTGGAGTTTGATATTGACATTGGAATGGAATAAACTCTAAAGCATAGAAAGTTGTCCTTGTAAATTCAATGGCTGTTAACATTCTTTTCCTAGCTCTTTTTTTTTTTGTTTTCTGGCAATGACTTTGTGGTGCGGAATTGAAGCAAGATTCAATGTTCCTTCTTTTTAACGTGCTGTATGGTAATAAACTAATAATGCTTCATCTGTACCGTACTACAGTTTCTTCCATTCCTAGTCATTGGTTGAATGTTGACAATTGGGGATTTGTTTTACATGAAAAAAAAAAATCATGTTTCTACTTTCTTTGTAGTTTATATCTCAATTTTGTTACTTACTGTCATTTTTTTAAATAGACAATTTGGTTATTCATATAGAAAGGTGTGGCACGGTGCATATGATTTTGCAAATGCCAATTATGCCATTGCGGGAGGAGAAGTGATTGCAAAAATAATTCGAATTAATGAAAATTGTGGACCATATGTGTTGTGTTTAATGTTTTCTGTTTTGTGGACCTATTATTAACCAATATGTCACTGAAATTTTGTAACTATGGTTTGCTGGAAATTGGAGCCCACAAGCATACTGGGGAATTTCTTATATTCTTTGACTTACCCAAAAAAAAAAAAAACCATGGAAAATGTTTAAAGAGAATGTACATGTATCTATCCAAAAAGCCAAGTCGTCGGCGATTTGTCTAATCTTTACCTGCTTCCAAAAAAAAAAAAAAAAAACACATGTACCTATCCAAGTTATGTACACTTTGGAGCTTCCCCAAAATTATCCAGGCCACTCAAAAGCATTATTTATATGAAAATACAACTATACAAGGGCTATTGAGAAGATGTCGAAACCGTTATTGACAACACGAATTTTATTAAATTTCCCAAAAAGTCCCTTCAATAGTAGAGATCGAGGGGCATCCCGTTCCGATGTCAAAACTTGTTGTCGGCTAGTTGCTACGAGAATTCATTTCGTATTAGGTATAACCTAGTTAAGTAATTGATAACACACATTTAAGTAGGGTAGATTGTATTTAGTTTTCTTTAAAAGTATATAATGCATGGTTTATGCTAGATTCACCTTCATATTCATTATGTTAATGGAGTCGGAATCTAAATATTTTTATTGATTATTTTAGGTAGATATGGATTTGACGAAGAATGAGGATGCTTATAAATGAAGGAAGTGTCAAGAGGAGAAAGAAAAGTTGAGAGTCAAGAGTGGAGTTGACGTTCGAGAGCCTAATGGTGTGTTTGGCACGGAGTGAGTAGGGGTGGGTAGAATAGGTATTCTTTTTCGGTCTCGGACCTAGGGTGTTTCGGAGAGGATTACGAGGGTGGTCAGGGTGGGGATTAGCGGGGTGAGTCTGAGAAATGGGGTAGGCGGGATTATTGGGATTTTTGCATTCCCAAGTCCCGTCCTTACTTTTTCAACTTCACCCTTCATTAATGGGTGCACAACCCTCTCCTCCCAGATCTGGTCGCCGAGAAGCCGCTTCCGCCTTTTCCCTCTTAGATCTTGGATGCTTCTCTCTCGAAGTCGACGTTGTCGAAGTTCGGGAAGTCCACGTCAGAGAGGTTCACGAATGTGAGAAGAAAGGATTGTCACCTTCGTCTCTCTTGTCGCCAAAAACCTCTCTAGACGAATGCCACCTTCATCTCTCCTTTCACTAGAAACCTCTCCAGTTTGTATGTGTGTGTTGTCTGTTGCATCTTGCCTTGCCACCGGCCATCGCAGCTCCACCGGAAAGCCACCGAACATCCTCCTGTTTGGTTCCGATTATTTATACGTTAATGAATTGTATACAATTTTGGATAGTTTTTATGACTTCAGGAAGTGTGAGATCGGCCGGAGTCTGAAATTGATTCACAATTATTCGGTGGTTTTTTTTTTAATTTTAATTGATTGTCAAGTTAAGTTGTGCATTGATTGTTATTCATATCATTCATGAAGGGGGATCTGAGGCGCACCCAACACACACGCATCTAGGATGCGTGTATGTTGTGTTTTCTGAAAAATAAATGGACTATTTAAGGGAATCAGGCTAAAAACCTTGTGAATTTTTT
This sequence comes from Persicaria tinctoria, assembly GCA_037127255.1. NCBI lineage: Eukaryota > Viridiplantae > Streptophyta > Magnoliopsida > Caryophyllales > Polygonaceae > Persicaria > Persicaria tinctoria. The sequence goes on from JBANSL010000013.1 coordinate 60,663,973, forward strand.
TTAAAAAAAACCCTACATGCATCCTGAATGCGTGTAGGGTGTTTTTTTTTTTAAATAATCACGTGATATTCACATGTAAAAACCATGGCAAAAATAGGGTCAACACGCATCCTCGATGAGTGTTGACCCCAGTTTTTTTTTTTTAATTCCAACCCACACTCATCCAGGATGAGTGTGTGTTGAGAATTTTTAAAAATTATAATGTTTAATGTACCCTATATTATATTTGAATCATTCAAATTTTGGATTATAATTGATTTGTACTTGTTGAAAATCATATGAAAATTGTTCGAAAATTATTATTAGGATTAATTAGAATTATATTATATATTAGAATTTATAGAAATTTCTTCATTAGGATTTATCGGAATTATATTATTATTGTCGATATTGAACACTTAGCGCATATATATATATAGGTAAATGTTCAAATGAAAAAGGGGCTTAAGATGAAAATCCCTCTTAAAATGAAAATAGTCTAATTTGGATGTAAATGGGCCTAATTTAAAGGTAAATAGACCTAATTAAATGAGTAATTAATAAATGAGCCTAATTTTGGTGTAAATGGGCCTAATTTTATGAGTAAATGGGAAAATGGTTAAATGACCCTAATTATGGGGTAAATTTCACACGCCTCCCCCAAACTTTCCATTCATACGAATATTGCCCTTATTTCAATTATGAAAATTACAGATTTTAGCCCGTAATTTTTATTTGAAATAATATTGTTAGGTGCAACTATAATATTAAAAAAAATACAACAAGAATGTTACATCACAATTTTTGTCTTTATTTTAAAAAGGGAAAAAGATGAGATTACAAAATATAAAGTGAACAAATAATACAATAAATGTTATTATTAATAAATGTGTATTTTCATAATGTGTCCTACCAAAACTTTTCTTTATGGACCACTATTTTCTGACAGTTTTGTACTTTAATGCAACATGTGCCATTAAAAGCCTATTAGCTCAAAAAATGGTATAGTACTATATAGTGATGTGCCCATGCACAAAGGTTCGAGTTCATAATCCCGCATAAGCTATTTATGGTTGCTTTTTTCGTGTTCCCGTTCATGAATAAGATTATAAAGTGCAATAATAAAATGATAAGGTGCACAAATAAGATGATATAATGCATATATAACATTATATTGTGCAAATATAACTTTAAGTTGTGCAAATATAACACTATGTTTTGCAAATATAACATTATATTGTGCATATCTAATAATATAATGTTACGTTGTGCACATATAATATTATGTTGTGCGAATATAACATTATATTGTGCAAATATAACTTTAAGTTGTGCAAATATAACACTATGTTTTGCAAATGTAACATTATGTTGTGCATATCTAATAATATAATGTTACGTTGTGCACATATAATATTATGTTGTGCGAATATAACATTATATTGTGCAAAATATAACTTTAAGTTGTGCAAATATAACACTATGTTTTGCAAATGTAACATTATGTTGTGCATATCTAATAATATAATGTTACGCTGTGCACATATAATATTATGTTGTGCGAATATAATTTTAAGTTGTGCAAATATAATATTATGTTGTGCAAATAAAATTATAAAGTGCGAGAATAAAATGATGGTGTATGAATAATAATATGAAGTCCATGAATAAGATTATGAAGTATACAATTAAGATTATAAATTGTGTAAATAAAATGATAAAGTGCAAGAATAAAATGATGAAGTGCTTTAATAATATTATGAAGTGCACAATTAAGATTATAAAGTGAATAAATAAAATGATAAAATGCAAGAATAAGATTATGAAGTGCACAATTAAGATTATGAATTGCACTTTGATTTATTATTTATGCACTTTATAATATTGAAGATGGATCTTATAAAATTTAAACCCGGTAAAAACTACGGGCTAAAATTTATAATTTTTACAATTAAAATAGGGCAATAATTATAGAAATGAAAGTATGGGGAGGTTTTTTTAATTTCAGCATCTTCTTCCTCCTCCCGTGACTTGCTACAGTACCAAAATAGATCGGCGATGCTACACAGGTTGCCGTCGATGGCTGCTGGTGGTGTGTCGGGGGAAGACTGGCAACAATGAAACAATAGATAGATCCAGGTGGAATCGAACCACCAACCTCCTGAACAATAATCGTTCAGGCGCTCATTCCTGATTGAGCTTATGAATCTTAACACAAGTAACAAGCTAACCCAAATATCGACAAGCTAAGAACATTTGAGTTCTAAAATTATAAAGTGCAAAAAAAAAAAGATTATAACATATGTATTAATAATTGACAGTACTTCCATACAAATATAAAGAAAACTTAAATGATCGGTGGGTATTGAGGATTTATTCAGTGATTTATCATCACTAGAAACTGCAGAAACAGTAGAACCACATAAAGATGCAAAATCTGATATTGTGAGTCTCTTTGAGAAGGTTTGTGATTGTCTGCTGTTTAGTTTAGCATTCCGTGACATCCTGAATTACAATATAAAAAATCCAGACCATTGTAAACAAAATAAAGAACACTTCCATCATGGAGTGTAACCCAATTATCCACACTCACAATTGAGATCAACTCTGCTATTGTCCCCTTCTACTTATGTCCCTTCTGTTTTGGCACCTCAGTGAACTCCAACAATTGCTCTTTCTAGTTTTTTTCCTTCACTGCAAAGAGAAATTTTAACATACCCACATCAACAAATTCTCTATTTAAAGGAAAATTGTGCACCTGTGCTGCAAAGAGAAGTCTTAAGTCAAAGAGCATCATCAAAAACACCAAATAAGTGGGCACTAAGATACCTAAATGTTTTCTAAACTTGAAAGCCTGAAGCTACTTATTAATTTTTCATTTGTGAGGAATGTAACTTCGACAGGTAGATATGAGTACAAGAATCCCATTTCCGATTCCATGTTAATTTCCAAGAAAACCTACTCTTTTTCCTATTTTCTTGGAAGTGTTGTTATGCTCAGCTCGGTGTACATATATGTATATATTTGGAAGAAATGAAACATGAAATGGACACTAATAATAGCCTTCTCTAAGGTCTTTTCCCCTTCCATGTAAATATACACATACATATACTAGTCTAAGCCTTTTTTTTTTTAAAAAAAAAAATTATGACAGTTTGACAAAACAAACACCTTGAATGCAATCAAACAAAGCAAAAGAAATTGCTACATATATTTGTAAGCAATCCGACGTTTTTAATTGTTTGTTTACACAACACCACATAAATTTCAAACTGATTTTTTTTTACAAAATGTAATTACACAGCTGAATTGATTACTTATTAGTTATGTACAAGTAGATGCAATGAATTAGAACTTATCAAGATTGAACATAAAACTTTATTATCCATTTTTTGTAACATAATACCTGAACAAGCTCCATGATGCACATCTACACTCTGTTATTTGGTGTCATTCTGCAAGTGTGAAGCCTGTTGGTGCACATCTTCGATGTCAGTCTGCACATCACCACCCTCTAAATGCACATCTGCACTCTGTGCATAGAAGTGAAACCTCGACATTTCGTCGAACACTTTGTGAGCAACTGGATTGAGGGGCTTCACTGCAACAGGAGAAACAAACATCCATTCCGATTATCATAACTGAATAATCAACTTCCGAAAATTGAATTCAGAATCCAAGGCTAAAAAGTAAAAACCTAATAAAACTCGAAACAATCAAATATTTGATGAGCTAGGGCTGGTTTCAGAGCTGATTCATGTTGCCCTTGAGGACAATTACTCAAATCAGCCGAATCAACAAAGAATTAACATGAAAATTGACTCACAATCAAGGTAAGAAGAAAATTGATAAAGCAACCCCGGAATCATCCCTAAATCAGGGTAAAAGGAGCATAAAAAGGGGATTTTGGAACACTAAAATTTATCAACAAATTAAGAATTGGGGCTTACCTATGTGAATCGAGCATTGTTTGTAGCTTTTGTTCCAATCTTTGATGCAAGCGACCACATATCCAAAAAATCACGAAAGAGAGAGATAGGAGACGACGAGCTCCGACAAATGACTAGCAAGGGGCTTGTTCGAATCTCATCTGCAAGCGAATTCGGCGGCGTTCGGGACGACGACGATGCTTCTGGGAAGGAGAACGGCGGCCACTCCGGTGAAGGTGGCGGCGAGAGCGCTCAGCCGAGCGAGATCTGGCTCGATTTGGAGAGTAGGAGCGAGATCTGGTTGAAGGAGCAAGATCTGGTCGATGGAGATGACCATGGTTGATGGTGCCCCGATTCGTTTTTTTTTTAAAAACCCGTTGGTCAGGTTTTACACTAGAAAACAAGATTTTCATTTTAAGCCAAATTTTCATCTTAAGCCCATTTTTCACTTTATACTAAATCAGATTGAATAATTATTTTAGAGGGTTAATATATAGAATGATAGTCAAATGAATATTTTGATTTTATTTTCTTCTATAGTTGATAACGTTTATATGTAATTTAGCATAAAATACTGAATGAGATATAATTATTAGTTTATATTCGATCTCATGTAGTATAAAATGATATCCAATCTTATTTGACATATGGTTAGTGTTCAATATCGACTATATACCCTAACACTAACCCTAACCTTAACCCTAATCCTAACACTAACCATAACCTTATCCCTAATCCTAACTTTAATTAAGCATAAATAATAACCTAATCAATTTAATCTCGTATATTGGTAGATGAAATTCTATATTATCTAATATATGTAAACTAATAATTAAATCTCATCTAGTATTTTATAGTGATTTACATATAATCGTTATCAAATATAGCAGAAAAGTAAATCAAAGTATTCATTTGACTATCATTCTACATATTAACCCACTAAACGTACTAATTATTCATTCTCATGTAGTATAAAATGAAATACAATCTTATTTTATATATACTAAGTGTTCAATATCGACTATATACTCTAACCCTAAGCTTAAAATCCTAAACTTAACCCTAACCCTAACCCTAACTTAATAATAACCTAATCAGTTTAATCTCATCTATTAATAGATGATTCTATATTATCTAATGTAAACTAATAATTAAATCTCGTCTAGTATTTTATAGTGATTTACATATATAATCGTTATCAAATATAACGGAAAATTAAATCTGTTAGAGATGTGAATGAGACCAAAAAGTGTCCCATGTCGGAAAGTTGAACATATCAAACCCTAGTATATGAGTCGGTGGGCTACTCCTTCTATTGCCAATTGGTTTTAGAATGGAACCTTACCCGACTTGTGTGCTAAACTCCTAGCGCATGTGCGCCCGTGCACACGACCCCCAATCATCGGCCCGAGTCGGACTTTGATATGGTATCAGAGCGGTTATGTAACGGCCCGAGATTATGATTTCCAAGTTACATTTCGAGGGATGAAACCCCTCGTTGGGATCTTGCGCCCCGAGTACAGGTTGAAGGTTTGAAATCGAAGATGTGTAGTTTAAAGTGGGATTTCGCACCCAAATCCGGAAGGTCCGTTGGAGACCCCGGGGTAAACCCCTATACCTGTTCTAAGTTTAGAACACGGAAAATCCTTTATCATGCAAAGGACATAAGTTCTAAAAAATATATAAACGAGCGCCACGTTAGAGCCGGGTCAAAATAGAGTATAAGTAGGGAGAAATCCCAAAAGTATAAATTTGGTGAAGTCAGGGTTCAACATTCTCTCTCCGCCATATGAATGGACTCCGTCATAACAACACGAAATCAAGCAGTGAAACGGGTACCTGAAACTATACCACAAAGTCAAGCCAAGAGTCTGCCCGCTGGTCCTCTGACCGCGCTGAGGACATATAATACGCCTATACCTAGAATAAAGGATGTCTTCATGCAATACTGAAATATTAACCACACTATCATGCTCATAATTCATATACGCATAATATTAAGCAAGGCATTAACAAATAATACCAAGTGGTATATCCCTCTTCTACCACCACCCCTCTTCCAAATAGGGTGAAGACTGACCAGTTCGATTCTATAGCATATTGAATCTCATCATCATATTGTGGATCTTGCGAAAAGAAAATAATAATGTTGATAATATTAAAGGTGTTCCAACGACTCGAATGACTCAGGACGAAACCCGATGGAGATGGGTTGTCCTATGAACCTAGCAAGGACTTTAGGACTCACAGATAACGGTCGTTCTGTATTCAAACGAATACAGAATAAGAATGCTCATTCGTAAGTGCAATTCATAAGCATGATACTACATGACATGTTCTTATGCATATGCAACACTTACATACGATATGACACATCAGGCAGGAGGCACTGGTTACTGAGTAAGCCCTGGAGGTACTTACTTAGCTAGAACATCACCAAAAGAAGAAAAATAACTTTCCAACCTTTTATAAAATATCAAAATATAATATTTTTATACCTTAATCCCTAAATAATATCTATTATTTAAACAAATAATTTAAATAACAAAACCGACCCGCCAAAACCCTCCAAAACCACCCGGATGAACAGTTTCGCGGCCGCAGCACATGGCCGCGCCCGCATCATTCGTCTTCTTCCTCTGTCGTCGGACTGGTTCGATCCTCCATGGTGGAGCTTAGCTCTCCTTCCACTTTCAGCCCCTCTCATCCTCTCTAATCCTCAATTCCCAACCCTCAAGAGTATGAAACAAATGGGTTAAATGTAAGGAACGAAACAAGCGAATCTCACCGAGGTATTCGCGAACGTCGATGCTTCGTTGGAGCTCGCCGGAGACTCGATTCGCTGCGTCGAAGAGGGAGGAACGTCGAGTTTGACCTAGGAGAGTAAAGAAAGGTTAAAGGAGGGTTCTTTCATGGGATTTCGAATAGAACGAGAGGTCGAAGCTTACCGACCTCGGAATCGCTAAAACAATGGAAGAAATGCTCAGGCAATACGGCCTTGCGTCGTCGGAGCTGCTAGGTTTCGATGGGCCTCCTAGCTGCTGCTGCTGCTGCTCAAATGGAGGAGATGATGGGCTTCGATGGAACAAGAAAGGAAGGTCGAATGGGGTGGTCGATTCTTCTCGGTAAATAGGAGAGCTGCTTGCGGTTGCTGGTTCCGGCTTCAGTTGTGGCGACGGCGACAAAAAGGCAGCTGGTGGTGACGGGGAGCAGCAGATGGAGGTGCCGTGAAGATGGTGATGAAGACTGAAGATGGCGTGGGGTGGTGGCGATGAGGTACAACAGTGAAGAAGGTGATGGAGAAGGTGATGGAGAAGGGGTATGGTGATGGTGAATGAAACTAACAGGGATGATGGTGATTTGAAGGAGGTATGGTGAGGTGAGGGAGTTGGTGAGGATAGAGTGTTGAATTGGTTAACCAATACTCGGAATTAATTCCCAAATACGCGAATTTCGAATCCCGGAATTAGTTCCCGAATGTTTGTTTCCCCGAATCCCGCTTTCTCGATCAATTAGATTTTTAAAATTGAAAAGGATATCACCATCTGATAATGATTTTGAATTTTCGAGGTCAAGGACGGAAATTGTTCGCCAAAGTTTACATTCCGGTCGGAATCCGCTAAACGAGTTTTAAAATCGATTTTAAATTCATTTTTAATTCTCTTTTTCCGAAAAACTAGGATTTAAAAAATCCGATCCTTTACAGGTTAGCCTAACGGTCCGTGTCGATCCTGGTCTGGGTTACCCAGTTGTCCAAGGCTCAACTAGATGGTCATTCCTAGTTGGACTTGCGGGGGCGTGTTAGAGATGTGAATGAGACCAAAAAATGTCCCATATCGGAAAGTTGAACATATCAAGCCCTAGTATATGAGTCGGTGAGCAACTCCTTCTATTGCCAATTGGTTTTAGAATGTAACCTCAGTCGGCTTGTGTGCTAGGCTCTTAGCGCATGTGCGCCCGCGCACACGGCCCCTTGTCATCGGTCCGAGTCGAACTTTGATAAAATCAAAGTATTCATTTGACTACCATTCTGCATATTAACCCTTTAAACTAATTATTCAATCTCATGTAGTATAAATGAAATCCCACCTTATTTGATATATGCTAAGTGTTCAATATCGACTAAATACCCTAACCCTAACCCTAACCCTAACCATAACTTTAATTAAGCATAAATAATAACACAATCAATTTAATCTCGTATATTGTTAGATGAAATTCTATATTATCGAATATAAACTAATAATCATATCACATCTTGTATTTTATAGTAAATTACATATAATCTTTATCAACTTTAGCGGAAAATTAAATCAAAATAGTCATTTGACTATCATTCTACATATTAACCCTCTAAACTAATTATTCAATCTCATATAGACAATAATAATCTAATTTCGATAAATCCTATATATGTAACAAATTTCTATAAATTCTAATATATAATATAATTCTAATTAATCCTAGTAATCATTTTCGAACGATTCTAATATGATTTTCAACAAATACGAATCAATTATAATAAAAAATTTGAATAATTCAATTATAATATAGGGTGCATTAAACATTACAATTTAAAAAAAAATACAATTAGACATCTGTTGTGAACAGATGTCTTTTAAAAAAAAATTCGATTTCTTTGTGCGTGTAGTATTAGATCAAACTTTTTCACATCGGTTTTAAACTGATGTCTTTTCTTGGTTAAAACATCTGTTTTATTTCGAATATAGATATAAATCAACCCCTCAATTTTATTTATGACATATTCACTTGTTGCTAAACCCTCGCTATTTTTCATTTAAAAGCTTATGAAGATGTCCACACCAAGCCAAAATTTAACATTTACATCGCTATTTTTTAAATAACCAATGTATTAAAACAAGATAGACATCTTTTTTTATTGTATTTATTATGCATGTATTAATTTCATATATATAATTTAAAATTTTATATTGTTTTAAAGTAATATACTATATGGTATGTGTATAAAACTAATATTGTTATTCATATTGATATCGATTTATTTTTGGAAAAGTGACGTCTTTTTATTATTCAACATCATTTTAGCTTTCTGTAACGATGTTATTGTTATAAATATATATCAATTTATATTAACATTGTAATGTAAAATCATGTGCAAGAGATTGATTTAGATTAATTAGATGATGTCTTTTATGATATCGGTATCCATTTTTATATAATGGTACATATGATTTTAAAGCTATAAAGACAATTCATTTTTCCTTTATAATCCCGATGTCTTTTCGTTTGATACACAACCCCCTTTGCTCTATATATGATATGATTTTGCTTATGAAAATGAACAGATCAATACTTTAATTAACTTATAAAACATACTACATATATGTACATTAACATATAGGTAACATCGATAAAATACACTAGGCAACAACACGATTAAAGGTCTAAATACATATTACATATATCTTAGTAGCTCCCATAACAATAAACACCAAATGGCTCAAGAAACCAACCCCAAACTTTGAATCAAAATGGTTGAATGAGTAAATTAACTCCAAAAACAACCGAAAACCTGGGGTAACTGCGCCAAAAGAACAACCCATCAAAAAAGTATCAAATAGCTCTTAAAAGCATCACCTAAAATAGTTCCAGAACTGACAAAAGCAACAGCTCCAAATAACATTGTATTCTTTTTGTCTTTCCTCGAGAGGCTGCACAATAACTTTTTTCATAGTTAAGAGCATCCATACCAATTTTGTTACTTTGGGAGTGGATAACTTCTAGAACTTCAAGTCTCACAGAAGCCCCAATGGGAATATAGCCGAAGAGAGAGCTTGTCACGTGTAGAAAAGAAAAGAGAAGCAGTTGTTGAATATCAAACCGTCCATGGGAAACCTACCTAAAAGAAACACTATGAAGCGTTCTTACCTTTGCTACAGAGACAAGATCATGGTATTAACTCGAGAGTCACTAACAATCAGAATAGGGATTGCTGCTTAAACAAAATACAGCTTGTTTTGGACAGATTCTGCCATAAAAGGGGAACCAGCATTGATGGAAGAAACTCAATACCATCATCTCGCCAAAGTTCTTGCATTATGCAAGGTCAAAGAATGAAGTTATTTTTCAGCAAATATTAATGATGATATTTATGTAGCTATGCCCGTACATAAGGAAATTCTTATTGTATAATATGTTTGACTTTTTAAATTATGCTTGTAATGTTGTCCGAACCACATTTCAAGAATTGAACATGCAAATTTTGAGTTAGCTGCAACACCAAGAAGAAAAAAGTGCATAGAAGGACTACCCATTTAAATGGCAGCATATCCAAATGAGATATCTTGAAAAAAAAAGTTTTATGAGAGAAGGTTTATCTATCTAAATGGTTTCTGAATACAGTTTTGAAAGAGACATGCACTAGTTGATGACCAAGCATCTAATATCCATATAATCCATTGGTATGACATCATCTCCAAAGAGAATGCATTAAAATAGAACCAAAATGAAAGGTCTATGACATAAATAATAAATTCCATATTTGGTACATGCAGAAAAGTTCATAATACTAAAATCTAGGGAACATTGTCAAAAGAAATTCCATTAACATCTAACAGCCCCATTTTTGTGGTTGTGCATATGACAGGGAAGGGGAAACATAGATAAACAGGGTACAAACTGACCTTCAAAGAACGCAGAGAGAGATGAGATTCTAGCCAACTATAGAAGAAAACTTCGGTGCGACCATTCAACCAACACTAATGGAAAAGATCTGATGAGATCTCAATTGTCAGAACTTACTTAAATGGTAACATACTTCCGTCAATGGCAATTTATCTGTGGTAGTTATTTATCTTTGTTAATTTTCAAAAAAAATTCTTGAATAAATAATCTTTAGAGGAGACTATATCAGATATAGCAGAGTTAAAGAAAAAATTATATGGCTCCAAACGTCATGAAACTCATGTAACATTCCTAAGATTTAGGATCAATGTGGATGCTCAACTCCGGGAAAATCCTAATTGGGTAATGATGCTTCTTGATGGACAAAGACAAGTGTCATAATAGATCTGAATAAGGAAGCAATAGAGAAAAAAAAAATTCAAATTTTCAAAGAAATAGTTGATGGACAGGGCATGGAATACACTAAAGACTATAAAGATAGAACAAGTACAAAACCTAGAAGAAGAGGGACTTAGGGTTTTTTTATCACTCAAGTCGGGATGTATTTGCCATTGATTTGAACCTATTGTTTTAGATTTTAGGAGGTTTAGAGTCACTAGTCCGTTTATTTACTTTAGTGTTAGTTAAGCACCGTGAATTTGGGTTTATAAGTGATATTATGAATTATTATTACATTGTATGAGTTACTGACATGTGGTATGCGCTAAAATATAAAGAAATAATCAAGTTTGTTCTAAGTCTGCCTACCTCGCCGCCAAGGTGCTAGGCTGTCACCCACCGCCTAGCGGTCGCCTAACGCCTTTTAGAACATTGGATATTCATATTCAGATTATGTCAGATGTGTGGATAGTAGGAAGTCAACATTTGTTTATGTGTTCATATTAGCTGAAGTAGAAGTGTCATGGAAGAGTAGAAAGCAATCCGCCATTGCTACTTTCAGCATGGAAGTAGAATTTATGGCAGCTTTGAGGCCATTATGCATTGATTGTGGTTGTGGAACATGATTTCTCAAGACTTGGGATTGTTGACAATATATCCTAACTGCTAAGAATTTATTGTGATAATTCCACAATAGTCTTCTTCTCAAAGAATGACAAGTACTCTAAGGGTGCTAAACACATTAATGTGAATTACTTGGTGGTTAAAGAAGAAGTATATAACAAAAGGTGTTTAATGATCATATAGGAACTTATCTGATGGTAATAGATCATTGACTAAATGATTGTCTCTCAAGGCGTTCATTGGTCATATTGAGCACATGTGTGAGTAAAGGACGATGCCTTGATAGCTTAATTAAGGTGTGCTTATTACGCTTATTACATTTTGAATTCACTTATGGGTGTGTTTATTATTATATATCATCAATCATTATAGTATGTGTACACATGTTAGTTAATTTGATGACATAAGTATTTTGACACTTATGGTATTTCTCAATTTTTAAAGTGGCATTGAGTTTGGATTGATGTGTGATACAAGAAAGAGATCACATCGCTCAATGACATGTGACCATCATGATTCGATCAATTCTAATTCAATTAAGGTTATTAATGGTGTATAGACTTGATAATAAAAGTGTGCATTTACAATTGATATTTAAACAATAAGTCGTCACATGGACCAAGTGGGAGAATGTAAGAATATCTCTATAAATGTTTATATGGACCATGTTTCTTTGGTTTAATTGTATCATATTAAGTCCACATATATTTTATTAGATTTAATTATGATTTTAATATTAGAGTCGGAAACCGTGATGTAGTTTTACCTAGTTAAAGACGTTAAAATCAAGAGGGATTTTAATTAATGAAAGCAGCTTCCGCTTCTCCTGGTTAAAATGATAGATGCATTTTTCGATTCTCCCAATTAAGGGTTAAGTTATGTAAGAGAACATCAAAGACAAGTACAAGTTACTCCTCCATTAAATATGTTAATTCTTCTATTAAATGTGGAGAAGAGAAAACATATGAGATGAAGTATTACTGAGTATGTTCTTATGTACTATGCAAAGCAAAGGAAATTATTAGTTTCAATTCATCATGAAACACCTAAAAGAAAAGGTAAAGAGAGGAAAATAACATTTACTTATATTTTGATATTTGTGTTTCCGCATCAAGTTTTGATCTAATGGATTCAGGTAGTTATTTGTATATGTCACTATGCAAGTCATTACAAGTTGATTTATACAAAGTCTAGATCCTATATGTTACATATTTCTTAACTATTTTGACATTGAGATAATAAAACAGTCGGTCTAACCTATACACACAAACCCTAAACCGAAACTATCACAAAACCCAAGCTATTCAGATCCTGCCCAAGTAATCCAGTTTTTTAGGAGACTATCAGGTTTTCTCAGGAAACTATCCGATTATCCTGCCCAATGCATCTGGCTTTCTCTAGAAGGTATTTGGTTATCTTGCCTAGTTACCCGGTTCCTGCCATGTCGCTATTCAGTTCCTCCCCTAAAGTTAATCATTTTTCTAAAGAAATTCAGGAGGAGATGCGTGTAAGATCACCCCATCCTACGACATGATGAGACTTCAGATTAGTCACATATAGGGGAATATGTTAGGCTACCATCTTCATTTGTTTAATTATTTTGTGTGCAAGCTGGTAAAAGAAGTTAAGCAATTTTTGTTGTTGGGAACTAGCTGCATTATATGTGAAGCTGACTTGTATGTGGTTGCGGTGATTTGAATGTGTCTGGTTGCATGACATTGAGTCATGTTTACCCTGCAAAAAAGAAAACAAAATGTTGACTCATGTTTAGCCTACAAAAAAATTGTTGTCATGAGAGGTTGCTAGCTACTAGCTCATGGACAACAAAAGGAGGACATCATCAGCTATGCGGGCTATTTTTTCTTCCAAGTGATGACTGGTATAATATTCTTCAAGGCATAGGAGGAAAAGTGTCAACATGTGCAATGCTTAATTCAATATCGAGGCATGTTGTTACTTCTTTAGGCACATTATAGTGACTACTGGAGAGCAATTCCATGCATCTATTGATCGGGGAAAACAATTCAATAAGCTTGCAGAATTGAGTATGACCAACCAGTGATGATAGCAGGGCAACTTGGAATGCCAAAAAAATGTTCTATTTTTCTTATGGTTTACTATTTTTTTTTATAAATTGAATAAGCATTGAGGACAAATAACAACAACAACAACAACAACAACAACAACATTCCCATATGTCCCGCCGGGGAAGGGTCTAGGGGGGGGGGGGGAATTGTATGCACTCTTTCCCCGACAATGTCGAGAGAGTGTTTTATAGTAGCCCAGACACTAGCATATACTTAAAGACAAACGTCAAAGGGCAAAAGAACAAGTATAATCATGTGAAAACTAAGGATGAAAAACACAAGAGAACATGCAAGTACAATAATAGAAAGACAGACTAAATTAAGGAAGAAGATTAAAGGATGTCATGGGTTGAGAACGGAGGGGGGGTGGGGGGAGGGATCCGCTCTCGACCACACCTCGGGGGTCAGTCTAACCCTCTTTGACATGAATGCTGCTCCTCCAAAGTGTTCTATCCGTAACCATACTCTCGTTAAGGTTCAGATGAGCAAAATCTTGTCCAATCACCTCCCGCCAACTCTTTTTCGGTCTTCATCTACTCCGTCGAACTCTATCAATCTTCAAATTGTCACAATGTGCACTGGCACGCTCAGGTCCCTCCTCTGCACATGTCTAAACCAACGAAGTCTTAACTCCCATAACTTGTCTCGGATACTGCATACTCCTACTTTGTAACGGATAACATCGTTTCTGATCCTGTCGAGTCTCGTAAATCCACTCATCCATTTGATCATCCTCATCTCTACCACCATAAGCCTCTGCTTTTGTGTCTTCTTAATTTCTAGAAAGTGTAGTATGGTTGAATAAGCATTGAGGAAAAATCTTTATAAAGATAAAAGAGTAATGTTAGTAATTGAGATAGGGGGTTGGAAGTGTAATTTCTAGAAAGTGTGGTATGGTTGTATAAATACCTATTGACCAGTATAAAACCAGCACCGCAAGTGTACGACGTCGATTGTAGCATATCGAGTGTCAAATTCACGAGGACTATGTGAATTTCAATTATAGAACCTCAGCTAATTAGCTAAGCCAAATAAAAGATGCGATTTTTAAGAAAATTTAAAAAATAAAGAAATAAATAAGAAAAATAACAAATTACAAGGTTTTTGAAATAATATGATTAAATGCAATCTAGAGTTAGACTTTACCACAATAATGCATCATTGATAAACCAATTTAATTTTGAAGATATTTGGCTAAATGTCCACTTTTGTATATCCATTTTGCTAATTGTCCACCTAAACTAACATTTTGTCAAATGTCCTAAATTTTTTTGGAAACCCCGTTTTACCCCTACTCTAATTAAACCTACTTTCCTCTACATTGGAAATCGACTGGGAAGTTGTGGCTCTCAAAATCTGGAAGATCGAAGGTTTCCAACAGTTCAGATCTCCGCCACCGTCCTCCTGTCTCAAGTTCAATCCACATCAAACCGGCGAAGAGAGAATCTGCGCATGGGAAATTGAACTCGGAATCACCATCTTCTTCTCCCGCTTCCTTCCAGCGGTAGGGACGAGCCTGGTCGCCTCCGTCAACATTCCCTCGCCGACAAGAAAACGCTTCCTTCCGCGCCTCGACCATCTTCCTGCCTCGATCTATCGATTGGCGATGTCGATTAGGAGGTTGTGGCTGAGCGATGTGGATTATTAGAAATCCGCAGTGACTGGGATTTGTTGGAATTACTCGATGTGGATTTTCGTCCATGCCTCCAGATCGAATAGAGACGGCGCCGGGCTTCACAAATTTGAGAAGGCAGAGAGAGGGAGAGAGGGCGGGAGGATCCATGGAAGAGTGGAGCTGAGATTTCGAGAGAGAACGAGGAGCGACCAACGGAGGCCGAGCTTGAGATTTCGAGAGAGAACAAGGAGCGGCGCCGGCCTTCTATTTCAACCAAATCGAATGCTGGAGTTAGGGATCGTCCCTTCGTTCTCCCTCTCGAGCTCTTACAGGTCCTTCTCTGCCAGATTCAAGAGGCAAGGCCTCGACATCAAGAAATCGGTAAGATCTTTCCAACGATTTCTTCATATTGCTTTTTCTTTTTTATTTTTATATTCTTAATGCCAATAAAAGCGATGAAATCGGCTAGCAGTATTAGATTTGTTCATGAGATTTGAGTTGATGTTGAATTATATCGATTTCTGTAATTCGATTTTGTTTTTGTGCTATTTTCCACCATTTCAGAAAGATTAAGATCATTCTGAGCATACATTTGGATTTTCTTAAGAATATTTCAAGCTCATTTCAGAATCAAGGTTTAATTCATGATGTCATTGTTGTGAGTATTTGGATATCATTTGATTAAGATCATACTGAGCAAAGGGTTGTTCTGATCCTTGAAAGAAAGTGTACGTGAAGCATTTGTGAATTTTCTTTCTGATATCCTTGAATATAGAAAATTGAATTGATATCCATCGTTTTAAAGTTGCGTGAATGCTTTGATTTGCTCTTTTTTTTAGTTTTGTAGATCACAATCCCCATTGGAAGCACGCTTTCCTGATGACAGTGTTGGGCTTAACTCCTTATGGAAGATTTCACCTCATGAAGAAGGTGTTTTGTTTGTTTGTGTAGATGGATTGGAAATTTATGATATATAGATCCTTCTAATGCCATTTTCATTGAATAGATGGATTGGAAATTAGAGGCGACACTCTTAGAAATTCATGATGTATATTTTTCGGTGATAGTGTTTGATTACACTATTTTTTGTAGAGATTGTGTTTGATTACACTATATTTTTCATGAATTTATATGTTTTTTTTATTATTTTGGTCATATTATGTTTGATTACACTATATTTTTTGGTGATATTATATGTTCTTTTTTAACTTTTTTAATCTTATGTATCGGTGAAAAAATGTTGTCACCACATATAAAAACAAAGATGTCACTCAAAAAAAAGTTGCGACCATGTGTCAACAATAGTATTACAATTGATAAGGATGGTGACATCAGTGGTGACAGTGATAAGTGTGGTGACAGTGATAAGCGTGGTGGCAACGATTGTATGATGACAGTAATAGAGGTGGTGACAACGATAGAGTGGGTGGTGACAGCGATAGGGTGGTGACATCGATAGGGATGGTGACAGTGATAGGGGTGATGATGACAGCGATAGGAGTGATGATGAAAACGATAAGAGTGGTGACAGCGATAGGGCGGTGACAGCGATAGAGGTGGTGACAGCAATAGGGGTGGTGTTGACAGTGATAGGGGTGGCGTGACCGCGATAGGGGTGGTGGTGACAGCGATAGGAGTGGTGAAAGCGATAGGGCAGTGACAACGATAGAGGTGGCAACAACAATATGGGTGATGACAACGATATGAGTGGTGACAGCGATAGGGAGGTGACAACGATAGAGGTGGTGACAACAATAAGGGTGGTGACAACAACATGGGTGGTGGTGACAGTGATAGAGGTGGTGGTGACAACGATAGGAGTGGTGACAGCGATAAGGCGGTGACAACGATAGAGGTGATGGCCGCAATAAGGGTGGTGACAGCAATATGGGTGGTGGTGACAGTGATATGGGTTGTGTTGACAGCGATAGGGCGGTGTCATTAATCTCGTAAAAAAAATCTGTCACCAAATTTTTTTTTATCATCATACATGTGTCACCAAAGTTGTGTCACCAAAGTCATTGACCGGTGTCACCACTTATAAAGGTGGTGACACTAATCTCGTAAAAAAAAATGTCACCAATTTTTTTTTGTAACATTAAAGTTGTGTCACCAAATTCATTGACTTTGACCGGTCAATGGTCAAAATAAAAATGGGAAGGAAGAAAGGGAATGGGAAGGAGGGGCAAAAGTGTCATATTAGGATATTTTGCAAAAGGGAATATCAAAGTGGACATTTTGCAAAATGCCTTGTTAAAAATGGACACTTAGCTAAAAAAATCCTTTAATTTTCATGTCTGAACAAATTAAAAAGCAATATTTTAAAGCTAAACTGTATCTAAATTCATTATCACTCTGAATGCGCATGTCGTAATAAATATGTCCGATATATTTAATTACCACTTAGCTAACGCAAGTTGCAAAATTAATCAAGTTGGACTTGTAACCCTAGCAAGAAAATTGATAAGACTTTTTCTTGCTCAATCCGCATAACGAATTCAAACCTAGGTGATCTATGATAATTTATCATACTCAAGAGAACTAAATAGATTGCTCATAAACATTTCTCAAGTTTAATCCTAATTTTCCAATAAAGTTATAAACTTTATCTATTTATCCAATCTCAATTCGCAGTTTTCAAATGTTGATCATCAAAACGATTCCATTCAACACAAAATCAATCAGATTAAGTACTCATGGATTAAATCAAACAAATAATAGAATTTATATATTCAGGCAATCATAAGCATGTCTATCTTAGCATTATTAGGATCACCCCAACCCCAGAACAAAAAAATTAGCCAGACATGAATTTAGATACAATCAAAGAAATCATCATGGAATATAAAACTAGATTAAAAGAACTTATCTTGAATCCAGCAAAATAAATCACATGCCAAAATCTCTTAAATGCCTAAAAACTATGAATGTTTGAAACTATAAAAAAATGTATGTAATTGGATCCGGTCTTCAAACCTAACTAATCTAAGGAATTATAAGGTTTAACAAGATAAAAATATCCTAAAATATAAAATATAGATAGATTTCAAAAAATAAAACACATGTCCAGATCAAAAAAAAAAGGAAAGATCCCTAAAGATTCCAGGTTAGAACTATAGGATTTTGGGTCGGAATCTTTAGATAGCACAATCCAACCTCGAAAAGGACCCAGATACCGACCCAAAACTTGACTATAACATTCCAGCTTAGACGTATTTCAACCAGTTGGAACTTTATCATATCGACCCGGAGCTTCTTAGTTTGTAATTTTCGGGCTTCTGGGTTTGACATCAGCTTCTTGGCTCAATTTCTCTATGTTTCAGACCGAATTTTCCAAAATGCTCAACATGAAAGTTATAAATATTTGAATCAGTTTTCCAACAAGATATACAACGACTTGATCCAAATTTTGTGGAGATCAAACGACTCATTTTACCGAGACGTCACCAAGCAGGAACTACTCGAAAAACGTCGATTCGAAAATAAGCTCTTCTTAGATTGATTCTTAGCATGAGACCACTATGGAGGACTCTTTCGACATCCGTGAATATCTTGAACTTGGCAGCTTCAATGAATCTTATTCAATCGTAATTCCAAAATGACATTGAATAAGTTCCAAATTACCTAAAAACACATAAAACACAATTAGAGACATCTATTCTAAAAACAAAATAAAAAAACTATATAAAAGAAATGCAAAAATATAAAAATAACTTAAAACCGACTATAAACTATACTCCCTCCATCTCAAAATACATGTCTTTTTAGGACTATGTACAGGAATTAAGAAGTAGGTTAAGTGTAATGATTAGATGTAAAAAGTAGGTTAATGTAATGATACTTTGGTATTAGAGTATTTGTTTTTGTTTTTTTTCAATTTGTAAAGAGGAAAGTAGAGGTGATGTAAAAATTAGAGTAATGATTAGATGTAAAATGTAGATTAATTAGAATGGTTAAATCTAAAAACACATGTATTTTGAGACGGAGGGAGTATCATATAACATGTAGAATACGATGATATCGATCACCTATATGATATTAGCTTTCGAAAAATCAAGCAATTACAGATCTACAGAACTCTTTTCCCATTCTCCTACTCTCTCCTCTATCTATCTTCTCCCTTTCCTTTTTCTAAATTTCCAATCTCCCTCACAAATCACCATAGAATTAGCATAGCTTCCCTTTATCCGACCTTAATTGGGGTCCTAACATTGCGTAGCTTAAATGACATGTTCAACAATAATTAATTAGCGGTGTACACTGATAACTTCCAAAATCATATAGGTTTGACACATAATTCATTCTTTTTTTATAATGGAGATGATTTTTACCTTGGAGAGATTAAATGGCATATAATGATAACTTTCTTACGACTGCGAGCTAGCAAAAATCGAATGCCAACCATAATTAGGTAAAACCTCACTATGCCAAACAAACACTCAAGGGACGGACAAAAGTCGTCGTTTGAGAGCATAAACCGTCACTAGAACATTGAAGAGACGTCCGTCCGTCGCCTGAAAGTTTGTCGCATGGACGCCGTCCCTTCAGTTAGAGGACGACAACTTTGGAAACCTCTGTCCCTCAAAGACAATTCAAGCGACAACAACATATCCAACCGGAATCTATCCTACACTTGTTTAAGCGACAAAGCTATAAATTGAAGCTACCCAATCATTCGTCGCCTCAGTTGGCAAACTTTCTCATTTTTATTAATTTTTGCCATATTTTTTATAATATTTTAATTTTATTATTTATAACTAAAAGCTATATATATATATATATATGTATAAAATAATACTGTAATTAAAATCAATGTATATATATATAACGGAAATTTCGCATAGTACCCCTGTGGTATTGTCTAATTCGCGTGGTGTATCAAATTTTGACTTAACTCGCATGGTACCCCTGAGCTTTGTGTGTATTTCGCCCCGTGCCCTTGGTGAGTGAAAACTAACAGTGCCGTTAGTTAGTCCGTTCTATCCAAAGACGCTGATGGAATCATGGAAGGGAAGGGAGGAGAGGAGAGGAGAGGCGCCAGAGGCACGAATCGCCGACGAGCCGAGGCCACCGGAAGGAGAGGTGGAGAAGGAGGCGACCCGACCTAGAGGAGGACTTGGAGAAGAGGGCTCGACATAAAAACAGAGGAGGAGATTTCAATTCGACGTCCGACCTGGAGGAGAAGGAGGAGGTCCGTCCTTGAATCGACGATAACCAAGACAGTCGTCGGAGGCGTCTCTAGGGTGGTGGAGGCGCCGCTAGACTCATCGGAGGTGGTGGTGGAGCCGCCAGCCAGGTAAGTCGATTTAGGGTTTGCAAATTGGGGATTCGATTTGTATTTGCAACTTGGGGCTTTGAATTGGGTTTTGATTTGTGATTAGTTCGAATTAGGGTTGAGAATTTGAGATTGAGGAATTGTTGAACTTGTAAATTCATTCACTGGTTGATTCATGGCCAAGTCTTAGTATTCAATTACTTTGTTCAATTACTTCTGAAACTCGTTTGCTCATTATGCAGGATAGTTTGCTCACTGTATATATTTGTATTTGTATTTTGGACTTGCTTCCCGATTGGCCCTTTAATTCTTTAAAGTAATTTCTATTGAGAGGGAATAACTTCTCACTAAGCAAGGTACCAGGCAAGAAAAGGCCTGAAGTTTCTAAGTTAATGCATTTTGGATAGGTTGAGAGGGAATAACCCATTAGCAACGTAGTTAATGCATTTTATTCAACCATGGTGTTACCTCAAGTTTCCAAGTTTCTAGATTCTTCTAAAACACCTTGGAAAGAATGGGTTGAGATTTTGGATGCCAATACAAGTATTCCAGGTGCACAATTGAATGATCTGAGAAGTGATTGGAGGGTGTGGAAGGAGAAATATGAAAATAGGTCTGTTGATCCTAAGGTATGTTTCTTCTCTTTAGCTTTAATGAATGAATGGCTCGCTGACCAAATTATGTCGTTGTTACTTGGAAATATGTCAGGACTTGCTTTGCTATCGCCCGTTTAGCAATCTGTTACCCCAATGGTTAGAACATAGAAGTAGAACCCATTTTTGATATTCACCTGGGAGAGGGATTGTTTAGGAGAGGGCAGTGGCTGCACTTATGACATGATTTTTTAGTATTTAATCTTTAGAATTCTTTTGAGGAAATCAGTAGATTGTGGTTTGCAGCTACAAGTTTTTTATTTCCTTTTTCTTGTTGTGTCTAATTTCAGGCAAGTGGAGATGGCAATGCACTGAAATTATTGTGCTTCACTTTCTTAAACATATAAGAGAAATATAAATGGGAGATTTGAAACAAATTCTTTATCCATGGCTATTGACAGCATGTCCTAAACATATGAGAAATATAAATGCGAGAATCGAAACAAATTCTTTATCCATGGTATATTGATTCTATTTGTAGCTAGAAGTTTGGTATGACCGTTGAAAACTGGCAACGAAATACGCAAAAAAATCACCAAGACTTGCTTTGGTATGAAAGAAAATGTCATTGACTTTAAGCCTATTAGCTCAAAGGGAAGAGCGTTGTGCCTGTGCACAAAGATGCGGGTTCAAATCCCGTCTAGGCTAATCTTAACTTAACATGTTTCTTCTTCTTGTAACTTGCAAATATGAAATTTGTCCAATTAAACTCATTTATCTACATTGCTACTATGAAAGTATCATGATGTTGTAAATGAAAACTTGAATATATACCATTATACCTTGGGTTGCTTTGAAGATCAGATGTTGATGGTGCTGAATTTTGTGTAAAGTGCACCAAAAAATTAGCTGGTAAAATTTTATGAAACTGTTGAAACTTAGTTTAGGTGTTGATTTGTACGTTGATTATTCAAGAAAGATGACAACTCAATATATTGATAGCCTATGAGGGATTTGAACCCACATTTTTGTGTCAAAGCACACTGCTCTACCGGTTGAGCTAATAGGCCAAAAACAATGAGATACAACCATAAAAATACACTAAAAGTACCATTGTCTTGAGATCTCACAAGGCAATAAGCAATTACGTCAAAGAAGCCTGCCCAATAGCAAAGAATCCACGTTCCCTTCACCATTTGATACTGCAACATATGAGACTATCATGGAAAAATTTGACCTTGTGAAAGAAGCCTGCAACATATGGGTAGAAACATGAAATGGTAGAAACTCAATTTATTCCGAGTGTAATTTTTGTGTCTTTGCACAGTCCAATTGAAAATCATCAAGCCCACTTAGGCAATTACCTAATTTGATTGTTGTATCATATTTTCATGTGCACTTATGTGCATATATTGTCAGATATGGTGTATCGGGGTGGGTGAGTTGGTCTATAGGAGAGAAACGCCCAATTTGTAGACAATTGCACATTCATCCTAAAAATTGAATATGTAATAAAGAGAGTAAAAACCTAAATTTTAAATCTCATAGCATTCTCTAAAATTCAACCCGAAAATCCCAAATATAATTATAGATTCATAATTCAACCACAATCATAGTTCAAGTTGAAACCCCCAATTCTTCTAAAAAAGATAACTACAATCACAACCACGGATCTGGAATCCAACCCGAAACTCACAATTGCAATTCAACAAGTGACCCCCAATTCAAATATTGCAAGCCGAAACCCTAATTCATCAGTTGAGCAGGGAAGAAAACTTACCTAATTACCTTCACCGGCGTCAGCACGGGCTACTCCGCGACGCCTTCATCGAGAGCTGGCAGTCGCTAACCTCCTCCCTCAGGGCCGTTTTGATGTTTTATTAGGCCCGGTGCGATGATTAAAATTAGGCCCTATATTTTTATAGTGTTTTCATTTCTTATGTAATCATAATTATATTTATATACTATGATATATGCCATAATGATATCGCGAAGAAAAACAAAACAATAATCTTTTATTTACCTAAAAATACAAAAAATCATGTGTTATATACAGTATGAAAGAATGAAAAATATGGAATAATTGTGGGAATTAATTTTTTTTTTCCGGTGAATATTGCAAGCGATAAAAATAAATAAGAGAAAAATGAAGATGAAAAAATGTCAATTGTAGAGAAGAGTTGGGTAATGAACTTAAAAAAAAAAAGATGGGCCCATTAAAGAATTAAAAAGAGAAGGCATGGATGATGGGGTTCATGGGAATTGAATCGGGAGGCTTTAATTAAAGGCAAAACACTTGACCACTACACCAAGTGCATATATATTAATTATCTAGTCACCTCTTTCTATATATAGCAGTTTAAAAGTATTGGGCCCCAAGCGAATCCGGGCCCTGTGCAAGCAGACCGCTTGCACCGCCCTCTCCACCGGGCCTGTCCTCCCTCCTCCCTCGAGAGCTTGCACAATTGACCTCTTTATTTCTTTTACGCTTGGAATCGCTTCTGTTCCCTCTGACTCTTGCGACAGGTACATCGTTTTTTTCTTTCCTTTTAATTGCTTTTTTTTTAAACCAAAGTTGACGGTTTGGGTTAACAATCTAACGGAGGGGCACGAGGCAAAATCTTTAGAAACCTCAGGGGTACCATGCGAATTAAGTCAAAGTTTGGTACACCACGCGAATTAGACAATACCACGGGGGTACCACGTGAAATTTCCGTATATATAATGTGATATTAAACAATAATTCATGTTTTTACAAAATTGTGTAATACAAAGCTTTCATTAATCTTCAATCCCCTAATACGCATACACAGAGCTTTCATTAATCTTCAATTCATCATCTTCAATCCCCTAATACATAGTTTTCATTATACACCATAACACCAAATCCAAACAAAAATCAAGAAAGTGGTTCGAGGCTGGTGGACTCGGGCTGCGAAAGCTTTCGATTGGCCACAGGGATGCTTGACACATTCAGGAGAACTAAGAGCGCGATACAGTAAGGGAGATAGAGAGGTGGGGGCGGGTGAATACTTCTCCGCTCATAGATCTGATACAGAGAATAACATGGTGTTGCTCAACAATGGTGGTGCCAAATCTGAGGAGGATGCGGTGACGAGGAGCAAATCAGGGAGGAGCCGGTGACGGGCAGTAGCGGCCGCAGGATCCTCCGAAAGGTGGGGCGAAATTTCTAGTGTCTACTTCGATATTGGTCTTGAATAAACTCCTTTACCTAAGCTACGACTTTCAACTTAGCAGCGGATTGTAGAAAAGTATACTTACATTTGCTTGGTTGCTATAGTAGTGGTTTCTCGTCATTCATTGGAAATTAAGGCATTTGTCATATTTAGGAGTGTAAACTTATCGAAATTCAATCATGCTAAATTCAAGGATTTTGCATATTAGCTAGGATTGTAAACTCATCAACTTTATAATATCTTTTGGTTCCCAAACACATGATAGAAATTGTGATTTGAATATATATGTAGGGTATGAAAATACAAATATTGCATAAAGCTTCACACATTAAATTCACAAACCCAAAATTCAGTTCATAAATTTCATTCTCAAAATCACATACACAATAATTAAAACACAAAATTTATTCTCAAAATCACAAATTCTAATGAAAATTTCACAAAATTTATTTTCATAATCAAATCCTAATTTCACCAATTTTATGGGGTTTAATTAGTTTATAGCTAGATAATTAAATAAGGGGGTAGGAAGATAGAGAGTGGGTGCAAGTTGAAAAAAGAATAAAAAAGTTTTTTTTTGAGAGAGGCGGATTTAAAAAAAAAAAACAAAAGGAGGCTAATTTCATCAATTTTATGGGGTTTAATTAGTTATAGCTAGATAATTTGTATATAACAGGGAAGTCGGAAAGTGGGAATATAACTAAATAAGGGGTAAAAGTAGAAACATAGAAAGTGGGGTGTAAGTTGAACAAAGAATAAAAAAACGTTGGAATATAATTAAATAAGGGGGTAGAAAGTAGAAACATAGAAAGTTGGGTGTAAGTTGAACAAAGAATAAAAAAACATTTTTGGAGAGGCTAGTGGGAATTGAACCCACAACCTTTAGTCTCATTTTAATTTCCTTCCTTCCCACCAACCAACTAAGCAAAGTGGACTTATTGATTTTATATTAATCCTAATTTTACTTATTACAACACTGTCATATATATAAATAATTTTTTTTTTCAAACCCCGAGCGTGTGGATCGAAAGGTGGGGCGGCCGCCCTCGGGCCGCCCCTGGTGACGGGCGAGGACCAGTGACGAGGAGCAAATCAGGGAGTCGATGATGGGGAGCCGGTGACGACAATCTGGTGAAGGAGCAAATGAAGATGGGAGGAGGGAGATCTACGGACAAGACAGAGAATTTGAAAGAGGATTCTCAGATTTGAAACAGATGAAATGAAAATTGAAAAGCAGCTGAGAGGGGTTTAGGTCAAAGAGATGGAGATGGAGAATGTAAAACAGATCCAACGGCTGAGGTAGAATATATGTTAATCAAGGGCTCGCAATTGATTTAAGCAATTGACATGGATTGCTGAATGGGTTGTGGGTAAAGTTGTTGAAATTTTTTATTTTTATTTGGTGGGGAACGGTTCTAGATAAATAATGGTGTTGAATTTTTTTATATAAAAAATAAATTTCAATCTATTTATAAACATAATTTTTTTTTTATAAAAAATATATTTCAATCTATTTATTTACATAAATTATACACTATTTAAAATTATATATTTACTTTATATGTAGTAATCACTTTTATAAATTCATTCTTACAATTTAAAATATTGATTTTTTAAACAAAAAATGATGATGTTTATGAAAATTTATATAATATATATATATAAAAACAATGAAATAAGTAAATAATATTATCATATATCCCTATTATCAACCCAATACTAAAATATTAGTAATAAAAAAAATAAGGGGATTAAATGTTGATTATATAATATGCTCATATTTTGATATTTACAGTTATGCAAAATTTAGTAAGTTTTCTTCTATTTTTATATACGTAAAAATGTTACACACTCATATTGTAGAGTTTATTACATTTCTAACATAATTTTAAAAATGTCCACACTCTTATTCAAATACACACAAAAAAATATATCTACTACTACATAAATAGCAAAAAAAAAAAATCTAGACCCATGACCATGAGTGAAGAGATTAAATTTGAGAGAAAGTTTAAAATGATTTTTTTTAAATGTGTTCAATAATCTTATAATTTTCTATAACATTAAAAGAATCAATAAAAAAATATTTAATACTAACCAAATCAAAATTATACGCACTTTTTTCATTAGTTTTTTACTTCTATAATAACATTTTACAAAATGTAAGGGAAAGTAAAATTAGTTTACTAAAAGTAATAAAAATGAACAAATAGACTTTATATGAATGTAAAGGGAAAAAGGAATTATATTAGATATATCATGTATAGATTTTCATTTGAATTTTTTTTAAATGATAAATTACAAACATAACAAGTAAATATAAAAAAATGTGTAAAATATGAGCATAAATTAATAAATGAGATTTGAACTCAAGAGCACGTGAATAACAAATGGATCTTTGAATTATTAAGAAAAGTGAAAAATGTTGAAAATGAGTAATCAATAAGATTTAAACTCAAGACCTTATGTATATCAAATGAGTCTTTAAACCATTAAGCTTTGATGGAGTTTTTGATATTGGTTCTTAAGATACTGACTTTTTAAATAGAAAAATGATGTTTTTGCAAATTTAAATGGTACGGAGTATATAATTTTAAAATGGTTAATCTAGATACCTACACTATTATTATTTTTATTCTAAAAGTTATTTCTAATTGTTAAGGAAACATTTAGCTAATATATTTATTGGCCAAAAAATTATCTTTTATAAGTTAATTATTTATTTATTTAGGGTAGATTATAGGCTTATTATAATATCAAAAATAAATAATAATATTTTCTGTGCGTACTAATCGGTGCAGCTTTAATTGACTTCTTTTATAGTTATTACTAGATTAGTACCCGCATAGTTGTGCGGATGCTTTTTATATAATAACTTTATACATATGTAAAACATTTATATAAGTTAAAATACAATTATCAAGGATTTTTACATTTTATCTAAATTTATTTTAAAATTTAAATAAATTTCATATTAACACACGTTCAACTAATGATTTTTCTTTACTGTAGCTGCATTACTTCAATAATATATTATAAATTCCAAAATCTATTATCTTTCACAACTAAACTAAAATGGACTAATTATTTTTATTAATAAATGTAATAAAGTAATTTATTACCTGACTTATTATTACCTATAGATTATACTACACAGATATATAACCTTCATTGTTATCATTTAAATGAAAATAATTGATCAAAGTAAATATATAATCAAATTATAACAAAGTATTTTATTAAATGGATCTAATCGTTATTTATATATTATCCCATGAATCAAAACTACAAAAGATGAAAATATTATATGTTTTTATTGAAAAAGTAATTTAAAAAGAAAATCAATCGGTTAAGATTTAGAAAAACAAAATAATTAATTAATTACTTATTTAAAGAAGTAATTTATAATAATTAATAATTTATTTAAATATTAAAAAATATTTAATCAGTTAACTAGCAATACTATATTAAAGGAGAAGCTGTCACAGACTCACATGTCATATGCGACTTCTCCTTTAGTATTATAGTACTATTGAGTATTTGTTTATATTTTTTTTCTTTTTAAAGGGTTGTTGATTTTTTTCAAAAAAAAATTATGATGTTTATGCAAATTTATAGGATATATTAGAATTATATTATTAATTTTTAAATGATTAATCTAAACCGAAGGTTTAAAGCTAATTAATAATGTATGTAGTTCTTTATTGGTTAAGGGACGGACATAGTTATGTTCGTCACTTAAAACTCTGTTTTTTCTATGAGAACGATTCAAGGGACGGACATAGTTATGTTCGTCCCCTGAATTTAACTCAAGAGACGGACATATCTAAATTTGTCGCTTGAATGTATTCAAGCGACAGATATATCTAAGTTCGTCTCCTGGATATAATTCAAGAGACAGCGTCTAAGTTCGTCGCCCCAATCATAATGATGCGACGAACATATATGCTTCCGTCGCGCGAGTGTAAATCTGGCGTAGTGCCTTCAAAATCTGTTTTCTCAATTGGAGTGTTTCACAAGGAACAAGTGAACAACTATAAAAGCAACTGAGATTACACATCAATTAGATCTCTATAGTGTACAAGTATATGAAGCAAAATACATATGAATGGGTAGATCCAATATGATGATTTTCCACCTAAACTAACACCTTTATGACATGAAGAAGTCTCGGATTCAAGCAAATACCCGATTGTGAAATTCGGGTTTGACCCGTAAAGAGCTTGAACCCCTTTGATATCATCTAGTGCTAGCTCCAATTTCTTAGACCTTGGCTTCAAACTAGGGTACATAACTGCATTCTTTTCCATGCTATGAGCAAGCCCTAGCACATGGCCTATCTCATGCAAAGCAACCGACTCTAAGTCAACCGCGGCCTTAGCCTTCTCCAGTCTGAAGTCAACTGACCACTTCTCCGCTAGGTCAAGGTGCAGCCTCCCATTATCCGGTGAGAATGCATGTGCAAGAACCCCTAGAGACCCATCAAAGGGCTGCCCGTCTCCATGGTCACCACCGTAAAACCCTATTTTCACGTCTGCTTCGATATATTCATCGATTTCCTTGAAGGTTACTGGGATGACCGATTCCCACCTATCGAAGGCTCGTCTGAAGACATTTCTAATGTCTTGCATGGTTAAATATGTGATGAGGTTTTCGGGGGAAAAAGCATAGGACAATGTCATCGGAATTTGCCTGGCCCATCGAGGCTGACCATCGAAGTACACATAGTGTTGTGTTGCATGCAACGAGGTGGTTGTTTTGGTGTCAGGTGCACCACATCTTGGGGTAGTGATCATTGAAAGAGTTTCGTGGTCGAGCTCTCTGGTCACTGGAAGACCGTGCCATGTCTGGTAGCGAGCCAGTGCGTGCTCCAGGTGGGCACCGAATCTATTGCTTGTGGTGCAAGTAGTGTTTTCTATGGGGAAATAGCCGAATCGATGCAAGTACTTCTTGAGCTCCGCTATTCCATGGGTGTGCCTTCCCCTCTTGGCATTGAGAAGTTTGTGGAAATCTCGCCATGCGTTGGCGTGATCTTGAGCTCGTGTAGGTTGATGGAAACCGAAACCAGAAGGCGTTCGAGTGGCAATGCAAGCATGAGGTTCAAGGAAGAGGAAGGAGGAGATGAAAAGAAGAAAGGGAGCAAGTGATGAAATCATGGTCACAAGGAATAAGTTTACATGGAAGCTAGCCTAGCCAGTAGTGGCCATATATGGAGATGCTTTGATATAAAGGAAAGGGTTTTACATAGTTAGGTGTATACAATAAACTGCTGGGTTGAGCAATCAAACTAACCAATCCGGTCTCTATTAAGAGAAGTTGGTGAAGAAAGTTTCACAAGTATACTAAAAGCACTTGGCTAGATTTCTCCGTGATCAGTTTGTAATTAGCTATGTAAAAGTGGTTCAACCACTTTCACTAGACACCTAATTTAATGCACTTATCCTTGTAACTAATCAAGGTTTTGTGTAGAATTGTACTTTGTGTTTATAAAACATGGGAGAGATCGAACAGTTTATTGTCGTATTTAGTGAAACCGAGGCAAAGTGTAAACATATATATGCATGACTGCAGAAGCAAGCAAGCAAGCAATTGAAGCAACCAACTGGTTGTTAGCCATCAGAATGTTTTATGATTGCAAAGGCTGCCCCTTTTTTTGGAATGGATTCTTGTGGTAGACTCAACAAACTGAGCCCACACCCATCCTATCCGATAGGGAATAATATCTAAGGGAGATCCAACGGCTGATATTACTACAATTTTATATCTCCGCCAGATCCAAGGAGGGCTGTAGCCCAAGCCCCAAGTTGTCCAACCCATGGTATAAGAGCATCCACATGGGTTTAATTTTCTCTCCCCTTAGCACTCTCTTTCTTCCTACGGGGAAACCCATGAATGCGGAGTTACCCTATTGAAGAGAAGGGAAAGGGTAACCCTTCCCACTCGCACTAGGGTTACCCCATCCAATTTTTTATTTATTTGATGGTGGGCCATATATATATATATTTTTTTTTATTGTGTATATATTATTGTGATTGGTTGAAAATATATATTGACGTATAAATAAAGTTAAAAAATAAGCAATGGGGTTACCTTATGAGTGTGGGTAAAATCTTAAAGAAAGAGGTAGAGATAGTGGAAAATGATGTATCAAAATCTTATGAAGAGGGAGAAAAAAAAATATAAGTGGGTTAAACCTATGGATGCGGATGCCCTAAGCATAAGTAAAAGTCTTATGTTTATTTATTTTTTCTTAACGGAAAAAAAAACACCCACAGTTTATCATAAATGATAAACTGATAATATTTTATTTTAAAATAACATTATATTTTGTAATAACATGTAAAGTTTTTTATGTCTCTTTAATCCAAAACGACATCGTCCCCTTCGAAAATTTTCTAACTCTGCCGCTATATGTGGGGGTCTTCTGCATTAACGAAGAAGGTATATGTTATTTCTTAAAATATGTTCATAGTGCAGGTATGGTGATGAGTGGGTTTAGGACTAGTTAGCTTGACACATTCCATTACACTTCCTATTTCGAAAGCTCGAAGGTTGCCCGTAGTTGGCCCCAAACATTCCATTCTACCTTCTACATTGTAAAGTTAGTTGTACTTCGTCTTGAAACATTCTGTTTCACCTTCTACATTGAAGACCCTTAGTGGTATCATGAAACATTCTAAGAAGATTCAAGTTTACCTTTGAATCTTCCTCATTTAATCTTGAAATGAAGTGAAATCAAGACTCCATTGATGGAAAACACAAGCCGAACATGGTTTGTTACAATTCAAGAAGATGAAAATACAGAAGAGGTAAACTACTATTTATAATGCTATGTACATTTGGGCTGGATCTAGTATTTGGGCCTAATTTTGACGTGGATGCTATATAAGCCTATATACTCTCATAACCCCCCCTCACAAGATGGACTGGGGAAAACCAAACCAAGCTTGTCGGAGAGGAAGAAATGTTGATCAGCACCCAAAGCTTTCATGAAAATATCGGCAATTTGAAGATTTGAGGGAACATGGACAGTGGTGAGGAATCCATCCTGAACAAGATCCCTAATCGAATGGAAGTCGATACGAAGGTGTTTGATACGCTCGTGGAATACTAGATTTGCAGCTAGATGTTGAGCGGACCTGTTGTCAAAGCACAAAAGAATCGAAAGAGCAGAGGGTACTTGAAGATCAGTGAGAAGACTGGACAACCAAACAATTTCACTTCTTGTAGTGGATATGCTCATGTACTCGCTCTTGGTGGATGATTTGGACATCGTCTTTTGTTTATTGGTTTTCTAGGAAACGAAGGAGTCACCCATGAAAACATAGTATCCGAAAAGAGAACGAGCAGAGAAAGGACAATTACCCCAATTTGCGATCTCCGTGCCCGTGAAATACCGAGTGAAGGCAAGATCTTTTATTGTAAACTCTTTGTGCAGAGAAGCCTTTGTAGCAGCAATGACTTCTTCCTCGTCTCTTGTTAGCAACATGTCATCAACATAGATGATATCCATTACCACTTTCCCACATCTGAAGTGAACGAAGAGGGAGTAATCTTATTTGGATTGGATGAACCCCTGTTTCTAGAGATACTTAGTGAGTTCAATGTTCCATTACCGGTTGGCCTACTTCAATCCATATAGAGAATGGCAAAGTCAGCATACCTGACCTGGAAGAGTCTTCGTGTAGCCTGGAAGAAGATGCATATACACTTCTTCATCCAAAAAACCGTGTAGGAAGGCGTTGTTTACGTCCAGCTGATGGAGATTCCAGCCTTTTGCAGATGCCAAAGCAAGAAGGGTCCGAACAGCTGTGAATTTCGCTACCAGAGAGAAGATGTTTTTGTAAATCCTTTACTTGGTTGTACCCCTTGACGACTAAGTGGGCTTTAAAATGTTCAACCTGTCTATCTGGTCTATACTTAATTTTATAGACCCATTTGCAGTCGATCAGTGTGTGCCCTTTTGGTAATTGAACAAGATCCCATGTATGATTCTCTTCAAGGGTCCTGAACAGAATCCCATGTATGATCCTTTTGTGCTTGGTTGAAAGAAGTAGGCTATGGAATACTCAGAATATTGAAGAGAGACAAAATATAGCCGTCAGAATATTGAGTAAATTCTTCAATCTTTACAACATATAATTCAGTAGATAAAGATGTGTTTGGAGCAACCTTATTGGGAAGATTAGCACAAACATAATCTTGAAGTTTCGAGGGTCAAACAATCTGTCTAACAGGTCTATATATGCGAAGTATTTGTATTTGAGGCATTAGATTGTAGAGATGACCCAGATTCATTTATCATAAGGGTTAAAGACTCATAAGGAGATGTATTAGTTGTAGAATTATCAGCTATGTTTGGTGAACGTGTAGAAGTAGGAGTAATTGTGTTTGGTAAAGAAGGAGATGTATCACCACCGAGCAAGAAGTTTGTTCGGAACTTCTGAAATCATAAGACTTGCTCCCGATTAAGCACCTCCTCCAACTCCTTGCACAACTCCCACTCAAGCTGAATATAATGGTGGGTCTTCCTTTTCGCTAGTTTCCATCTGACCCCTTCCAGCCTCTTAGTGAGTAATCCAGAGGTATGCCCCTTTCTCGAACTGTTCTATGTCGATATGTTGGATCCAATGTCGATTTAATGATGGTGGCGGAATTTGACAATGCGGCGGCGAGATCAAGCCGAAGATGACGAAAATGATGATGATGATGATGATGATGATGATGATGATGATGATGATGATGATGATGGTGGTGGTGGTGGTGGTGGTGGTGATAACGGAATCTGACAGTGTGGCGGTGAGATCCAACCGATGATGATGACGGTGACGATGAAGATTACGATGGGTGTACTCCCTCTTTATAGATGGACAAAGACGATCAATAATTCAAAGGAAGGAGAATCGGGAACCGATTGGAAAGTAGGACATCGGGATTGAAGGGTTGTTGACTTTCCTCTTTGATTTCGCGGCATCTTCAGGTGCTACCGAAGAATTAGCTTTTGATGCTTGCGGTGAAGATGACGTTTACTCAACTACAGAATTAGCAGGAGAAGCTAAAGGGCGTTCTCCTTGATCTTATTGGCAAATTGACTACTTTCCTGTTCCTACTCGTTCTAATTCAACTATTGGGAAACAAATTGAAATTTTGCTTGCAACTAGTTGAATGTATCAATGTTTCTTTGTAGTGGCAGAGCCAGGATTTCGATCAAGGGGTGATTGTAATGTCATCTTAATCATGGTTCTAGGTCTTTAGGGGTTTTTAGTTAGACATAGGCTAGATTAAGGGCTTAATATGGATTATACTCACATATTATATACTCTCCTATATATTATATGTCACACATTAGAATTGCAAGTTTATTACACTTGTGATCATATGTGATGTATAATATATGGTGATAGAGTTAATAAATGTGTAACACTTGTATGGGTATCCGAATTGGGCTTAAAAGGCCCATTACTCGGATCTGGCCCAATGGTTGCTCCACTGCTTGCCGAAGCTTTCCCTAGAGCTAAACGCTTCGTTTAGCTAAATTGGAGCTCGCATATATAAAGGCTTGAGGTCTCTAGGGTTCCATAGATTCGGCCGACGCTTCAGGTAAACCACAAGAAAGAAAGAGAGAGAAAACAGAGCGACACTAGGGTTCCGTTGCTGCTCCAAGCCCTTTCTCGGCATTCAAGCTCGGATCTGAGGCGCATCCCTTCAGGGGACCTCTGATCTGACCTCTGAAGATCAACACTGCACTCGTGTACTTCTTGTCCGCCATTGGTCGTCTTCTCCGATGATCTTCCTGGTGTAGATCTGGTCTTCGACACCAGATCCAGGGAGTTTCTTCGTCGCTTTACTACTTCTCCTCGCTTACTCTCTTGTTACTTGCGATTCCTGGTTGTATTCTCTGTATAAGCCCTAGATCTAGCCTATCGTTCTCGAAACCCTGTAAACCTGATTTGATATAGTGGATTGAGCTCGAGTCTCCTCTTCTGAGGCTCTGTGGACGTAGGTAAACCAAACCACGTAAAAATCTCGCTGTGTCCTTTCTCGCTTCTTTGTTTTCGAGTCCGCGCTTTCTTATCTGTTTCTTGAACTCCGATCTGTCAGTCAAGGGAGATTCGATCTACAACATGGTATCAAAGCTTTGGTTTCTGTTTATCAGTTTCATAGACCACTTCTCAAGAAAGGTATGGGTAAGCTTGCTTAACACTAAAGACCAGGCCTTTGAAGCCTTTAAAAGGTTGAAGGTCATGGTTGAATCCCAATCCAACCATAAGCTCAAATGCCTAAGGCATACAATGGTTTGAAAATATACAATAAGGAATTTGATTCCTATTGTTCAGAAGAGGGCATTAAACGTCATCTCACTGCCCCTGGCACCCCACAGCAGAATGGGATAGCTGAGAGGATGAATATGACCTTATTAAAAAAGACAAGGTGTATGCTTATCTCCTCTGGGTTGAAAAATACCCTGTGGGAAGAAGCTGTTAGGAAGCTGTCCTAACAGCTGCTTACCTTATCAATAGGTCCCCTTCTAGTGTTTTAGATTTCAACACACCCCAACAGAAATGGACTGGAAAAACTCCAGCTCTCCATTATCTGAAACCATTTGGGTGTGCAGCCTATCCTTTCTTATCACATGGTAAACTGCGACCCAGAGCTCTTAAGGGTATACACTTAGGATACCCTGAAGGAGTTAAGAGGTATAGGGTTCTCTTGCTTCAAGTAGGACCTTATAAACACATAACAACTAGGAGTGTTAAGTTTAATGAATCAGAATTTCCATTGAAAAATAAACTGACTACCTTCTTTGAGCTTGCAGGTACCAATGAACATACAACAACCTGGACAAATCAAGAAGATACTTCAGATCTGTCTGATGACGATGAGTACGACATTGGTAGAGTGTCTAAGTATGCTTGGAGAAAGCCTAACTCCACACTACATGGGGCAACATCAACACTTCCTACACCAGAAAACCAAGAAGAAGAGAAGAGCCCTAATGAGGATGAGCATGAAGGCCTGATTGAGGAAACATCTCTCCCTTCCTCCTCCTCTACTTCTCTTCCCTCTACTTCTCTCTCTGGTGATGTAAATGGCCTGTCTAAATACTCTCACGCAGAATAAAAAAAATAGAATAGAAATAAAAAAATATAGAAAAAATCACGAAGAATTACTTTTAAAACAATATTGAAAGAAAAGATTAAATGTATAATTTAAACAGAAATATGACATTTTTAAATGAAATAGTTGATGGAAACAAAAAAACATAGAGAGAAATCAAGAAGAATTAATGATATAGTAAAACAAATAAAAAAGTGAAGGAATTGAGATTTGAAACCACGACCTTTTGATTCTTCTTCTCTCATTTCTTTCTTTCTTCCTCAACACTTGAGCTAAATAGCACTCTTTTTTCAAATATCATTTAAAGATGTTATATTACCTTAAAAATACTTAATATATGGGAAAAAAAATTGTATTTTTTTCCACTAGGGAGTGCTCGAGCACCTCCAAGCACCCCCTAGCTCCGTCCCTGTTTCTTTGTATTTCTGTACGTGATGTTTAGCTTCATAGATGCTTGTTTGGATTTGAAATTGGAGGTGTGATGTGATCTCCCGCATGACATAAAATTCTTTGATAAAATTCATTAGAAAGCAATTGGTTGTCAACCTTAATGGTGTCGGCAGCTTCAACGTAAGCAATGTCGGCGTCAACAACGTTGATGTGATCTTCTGTAGGATATGAAATTGTTTGATAATATTAATTAGAAAACAATCTGTTGTTAGCACTAACGGTGTTAGTATCAACAAGATGCTAGTAGAATCGATGTCATAAACGTCAGCGTCAGCAAAGTCAATGTTAGCAAAGTTTTTTTAAATAAAATCGGTGTCAATGAAACCGGTGTTAGCAAAGATGGTAGACTTTTGGCTAATATGGATAGGTTGATGAACACTTTGGTAAAAAAAAAAGGACAAAAAATATGGACATTTGGGTAAAAGCCCATTAATTTTTATATCTTAAATGGTGACAATTAATTCAAGTAATTTTTTATAATTAATTTTTATATTTAAGTGGTTACAATTAATTCAAAAGTAACTTTTTTTTACTTTCATAATTTGATAATAAAAAAATTTAATATAGATAATTGATATAATAAAATATAATTTATTAAACTGTCATGCTAGAATGCGTGCGTCAAAACGGGCACTCCCTCCGATCCAAAATAAGTGTCGTTTTAGCTCTTGACATTATTTTTAAGTATTAATTATAATTGATTTTATACTTTTTCCTAAATCTTATAATTTATTAAATGCTTACTAATTTTTTCAACCAATAAGTGGAGAGTTTGATGTCAACAAATACAATTTTCAATAACAATTTTCATTAATAAATATAATAAATTCCCTAAAAACCATAAAACGAAACTTATTTTAGATCAAATTTAAAAGTCTAAAATGACACTTATTTTTTTGGAGGGAGTATATTATAGGGGGAATTTGTGAAATGTCCAAAAAATATGTTCTAATTGGTGAAATGGCCACATTTTGGGACAAATTGGTGAAATTTCCACAATATAAACTCCCTCCCTTTGTTCCACGCGCTCTCTCTCCTACGCACACACTCTCTCTCTCTCTCCTGCTCAACGACGATTATACAGAATCAGTGCTGATCATCTCTCCGATCTCATCAAAAACACCGATTTCGGCGTCTCTCCTATAGAATCAAGTAAGTACAGCATTCCATTACAAACTACATCCAAAGCTGCCTTGAATTCATGGAAAATTTGCGCCTAAGGCGCAAATTTTCACAGATTTTTTACGATTCTGAATTATGCTAACGAATTTAGTATTCAGTCCATTAGAATCACATAAAATTTCCGCCTTCGGCGCAAATTTTCTTCAATTTTTTCCTTATCGAAGACGATTTTGAAAACAATCGAATCTGAGCTTGTTTAAGTTCTTTTTTTCTATATCTGTACGAAATGCAGTCGAATCGAGTGATTACTGCAATGGAATGCCTCAAAATTTATGCCTTTGTCGCAAATTTTGATTGATTTTTGAAGCATCAATTACTGATTATGATCGTTTTTTGCTATATATGTGTGATTTTCAAGTCTCTAATCAAATATGTGCTTGTTTATGCTTATTTATGCTCGTTAATATGTTACATTGCTAAATCTGTATCAAATACATTTGAATTCAATGATTACTACAATGAAATTATAGAAAATTTACGCCGAAGGCGCAAATTTTATTTGATTTTTGATGTATTAGATGAGATTTTGAAGTCTCATGTTGAATCCATGCTTCTTTATGCTCATTGATATGTAACATTGCTATATCTAGATCAAATACATTCGAATAGTTTGATTACTGGAATGAATCTAGTTCAATTGATGCTCCAATTCTGCACTTTCATTCACTGCGCTTGAATCCATCACTATAGTTGCATTCACATTACTATTTCAGCATTACTGAGCTTCAATCCATTACTACACTTGCATTCACTAAACTTTGATACATTATACATTGATTTCTTGAACAATACAATCAACTCCCCCATTCCTTATTGCACTTTGATTGCTCATGTCAGCACTGCACTTGAATCATAGAAAATTTGCATCTTCGGTGCAAATTTTCTAGGATTGTGTTTATAACTGGTGTATTGTATTCATATAGTTCATTTGTTGATATCCATTCCTCACTATTGCATCCAATATTTCATTTGACAAACTAAACTTTGACCACTTAGTATTGGATGAGATTTTGAAGTCTCCTTTCGAATATATGCTTATTTAAGCTCAATGATATGTCGCATTGCTATATCTATATCAAATACATTCGAATCCTGTGATTACTGAAATGAATCCAGTTGAATTGATGATCCATTTCTACAGTCTCATTCACTGTGCTTGAATCCATCAATGCACTTGCATTCACATTACTGTGTCATCATTACTGCACTTCAATCCATTACTACACTTGCATTGACTATACTTTGATACATTATACATTGATTTCTTGAACAATACAAATGAGCTCCCCATCCCTTATTATACTTTGATTGCTCGTGTTAGTATTCCATTCGAATCATTAAAAATTTGCACTAGAGGTGCAAATTTTGTAGGATTGGGTTTATAACTGGTGCATTATATTCATAGAGTCCAATTGATGACATCCATTCCTTACTATTGCATTCAATATTGCATTCGACAAACTAAAATTTGACACCTACACCAATAGACTTGATTTCCCCGCTTTATGTCAACACTACGTTATATTTTGGATTCTTGTGTCAACAATACATAAAATTTGAAAAGAAATTCCCTAGAATTGCACTTCAATCAGATTGTTTTTTGTTACTACTGCAATCTATTTATTCTCTTAAATTCATATTCTACAGATTACAATGGCAACCCACATTATTACAGTTGTATATGGTGGGAAATGGTTATTTGATGAATCAGGTCCAACCTTTGTTGGAGACACTACTTCAAAGGCGTTTATACTAAATGACTCAATAACACTCCATGGTTTAAATGAAAAGGTGCACAACAGATTCAATGTAGACAGTGCATTTGAATTACAATTCAATCAATTACACTCTTTCAAAGTCTTGAGAGCTTCTCTTAAAGTTGAATGTGATGTTGATTTGAAAGAGTTTTTAGAGTTGTCCGCACTAGAGGATGTTAAATTTGCTATTGATTTGTGTGTCAGCATTAAAACTGATAGTGAAAAGGAAAATAATCAGACATTTTCAGCTAATAGTTTGCAGTTGGTGACATGCAATCAAAATATAACCGAAATTGTCACTGAAGAAAATAGAATGACATTGATCGGTGACACTAGGATGAAGGATGTGTTGTTAGAAGATATGGAAGATGACATGTATTCTGGAAACACTGATACTGATAGTGATGTAGATTCTGCAACTGAAATATGGAGAACTCTCTATTCTTCAACACACAGGAGAGAAACTACACTAAAAGATTGGGATGTTAACAGCTCTACTGTGCCTAGTCTGAATCTGAATTCAGAAAAATTGTTGCACATTGGCAAAAGCTTTGAATTCAGGAAGTTGTTAAGGATGCTTTGAGAATCTTGTCAATAACCGAGATATTTGGTTTTCGTGTGGGAAAATCAGAACCCATGTATTATAGGGTACATTGTGTAGATCTTAATTGCAAATGGAAAGTACATGTCAAAACTTTTGGTCAAACTTGGCATGAGGTTACAGTATACAATGACAAGCACACATGAACGTGGGATATCAGAACAAAATACTGCATACAACCTCCATCCTCAGTGGTTGCAAGCATCATCAAATCAAGGTGAGTAAATTTGATAGAAATAGTATTTAAGTTTAATCTTGCTTTGAATATATTATTTATTCTAATTTCAATATAATTACACAGCTTTGACACTGGATACAAACCAACATAGATAATGGATAAGATGAGAACAGAAAAAAGATGACAATTACCTAATGGACAGCATGGAAATCATCAAAAATTACAAACGAAATAGTTAAGGGGACACCAGAATCCAATTATGCAGATTTGCCATCATTTTGCCACGTGCTTATGGAGAAAAACAATGGGGCTGTAGCATTAATTTCAAGAGACAAAGAAGATAGGTTTAAGGACTTGTTATTATCCTTTGGATAATGCATCAGAACATTCCCCCTCTTAAAGAAGGTATGTCTTACTCAGTGTCAGTGTAAATTATGTTCTCATTGATTTTCATAAATTCAATATGATCAGATAATTGATTTCCTTATTTACCAGGTTGTTGTTATTGATGGGACATTCTTAATTGGAAAATATAGAGGCACATTGCTTGGAGCAGTTGCACAAGATGCAAACCGACATATTAACCCGCTTACTTTTGGTATTGTTGACTCTAAAAATAACAGTTATTGGGAATGGTTTTTGTATTGGCTGCTGAAGGTTGTGTCTCCCTCAAATGACTTAGTGTTTGTCTTTGATAGATATGCTATCATTGCAAGGGCTATATCTTTAGATTACCCCACAGCTACACACTGCATATGTATGTGGCACTTGAAACAAAACATCAAAGCAACATTCAAGAAAAAGCAACTCGCTAAAATGTTTAAGGAAGCAGCAGAGAGTTACACTATCCCAGAATTCAACAACTGCCTTTCACAAATAGAGACAACCTGTCCAAAGCTGTCGGAATATTTAGTGTCAGCACATTTTGAAAAATGGGCCAGAGCATATGCAAAGTGCAATAGATACAATATGATGACATCCAGCAATGTTGAGAGCTTGAACTCCATTTTCAAAGGGAAAAAGGATTATCCTATTGTGGCACTTATGGAGTTTGCTAGAGGAAAGCTCACATCATGGTTCCAGGAAAGAAGAGAGAAAGCACTAGAAAACAAGGACAGAATAACTCATGAAATCCTTAAGGTGATAAGGAAATCACAAGAGCAAGTAGGATTATACAGAGTAAAAAGGATGAATGCATCCCAATTTGAGATCAAAGGCGAAGGAGTTGTAGCTATAGTTGATCTATCAGCAAAGACATGTACGTGCTAGGTATTTGACGTCGAGAAAATACCTTATGTACATGCTCTATCAGCCATTAAACACATAAAGGCAAATGTGTCTGATTTTGTTGCAAGTTTTTACAGCAATGATGTTTGGCGTATGGCATATGCAGAAACAATATATCCAGTGTTGGAAGAAGATGAAGGGAACATCCCCGATGTGATAAAATCTATCAAGTGTTACCCCCTGTAGTAAGAAAGAGAGTAGGAAGACTACCTTGCAAGAGAAATATTTCAATAGGAGAGTTCAAGAGGAGGATAAAGCATTCAAAATAAGGCTGTCGGCACAATTCTGTCATCGGTACTATATAAAAGTACTACTAGGAAAGAATATATCTTAGACATTATGAATGACATTTATGTTCCAAAATAAACATTAATTCAATATTATAGAATAATATTTTAGATTTTATCATGTAATAAGACAAGTTTGTGTAGTCTTTTCTCTATGTCAGCACAATTTTGTCATCGGTACTCATCAAATTTCAGATTTTATCATTATTGTTTACTTAAAAAAACAATACAATGTTGAGAAATAATCTAGTGAGAAAATATAAAATAACATTAATAAAAAATATTATCGTGTTGAGCACAATTTCCCAAGTCTCGATAGTTGTGCAAATATAAACTATTGTTGAACAAAAATAAGATGATGTTGAGCAAATTACAGTTTATTGATGAGCAAAAACAAGACTATGTTGTGCAATAATTTATTGAAAAGTAGGAAAACATATTGAGAGAAAATAAGATCTTGTTGAGCAAAATTTCACAAGCCTACTTTGTTGTGCAAAAACAAACTATTGTTGAGAAGAAATAAGATGATGTTGAGCAAGTTTTCACCAATCGCCCATGTTGTGCAATTTTATTCTATTGATGAGCAAAAATAAGACCATGTTGTGCAATAATCTATTGAGAAAGTATGAAAACATATAAAGAGAAAATAAGATCATGTTGAGCAAAATTTCACAA
This sequence comes from Persicaria tinctoria, assembly GCA_037127255.1. Lineage (NCBI taxonomy): Eukaryota > Viridiplantae > Streptophyta > Magnoliopsida > Caryophyllales > Polygonaceae > Persicaria > Persicaria tinctoria. Next base: position 60,705,851 of record JBANSL010000013.1, read on the forward strand.
GTATCGTTGTTGTGCAAATATAAACTACTGTTTAGCAAAACTAAGATGATGTTGAGCAAATTTTCACCAATTTCCCACGTTGTGTAATTTTATTCTATTAATGAGCAAAAATAAGACCTTGTTGTGCAATAATCTATTGAGAAAGTATAAAATTACATGGAGAAAAAATAAGATCATGTTGACAACAATTTCACAAGTCTCAATCGTTGTGCAAAAAAAAAACTTTTGTTGAGCAAAATAAGATGATGTTGAGCAAATTTTCACCAATCTCCCATGTTGTGCAATTTTATTCTATTGATGAGAAAAAATAAGACCATGTTGTGCACTAATCTATTGAGAAAGTATAAAATTATATTGACAAAAAATAAGATCATGTTGAGAACAATTTCCCAAGTCTATATTGTTGTGCAAATATAAACTAGTGTTGTGCAAAAGTAAGATGATGTTGAGCAAATTTTCACCAATCGCCCATGTTGTTCAGTTTTATTCTATTGATGAGCAAAATTAAGACCATGTTGTGCAATAATTTATTAAAAAAGTATAAAATTATATTCAGAAAAAATAAGATCATGTTGAGCACAAAATCACAAGTCTCAATTATTGTGCAAATATAAACTATTGTTGAACAAATTTCTACCAATACACCATGTTGTGCAATCATAGTCTATTGAAAAATAAAGAATCATATTGTGAAAAAAGAAAAGAAAAAGGATAGAAAAATTGTTTTCCCTGAAAAAATAGAAAAAGCACCCAATATAAATATCTAAACCGCTTTTCTCATTCTAGAAGTTGTCGATCACCGTCATTTGTTTCATCCTCCACCTAAATCTAATCTCTCTTGCTATGCGAGTTTGCTTCACGTTTGATTATAGGCTTGTTGGGACGAGATCTACTATATACATCAACATGTTATCAGATCCGAAAGGTTTGATTTCCTATTTTCCGTATATTACAGTTAAAATTAGAACGAGTAGGGTTTAGGGTTTAGTTTTCACGAAAATCAGGAAATGACACTTATTCAAGAGATTTGAATTTTATAATCAAACAGTTATTCAACCTTCCAAGAGCTACCTTTGTTAATTTAATGACTTCTGCGTTAGAATGTGTAGTTAATGTGATGGATTTATTGTTCAATTTTGAAATTTATATGGTATAAATTGCCTTCTTTTACAATGTCATTACGTCCAATATTTGTAGAAATTGATTGTCAGTGTTCATTCCATAGGTAAACGCCCATAGAGTTTAAGTGATTCACATGTTCTACACAGTCCAAAGCGAATTTCCAAGAGATCGAAAAGATCTGGGGTTAAACCTCCAATAGTTGATTTATCTAGAGATTCACGTCCCTTCAAAAATGAACTGTTTGATGATACTAAGCCTGATAAAGCCTATGAAGCAGGGGAGGGTTGTCGGTCATTTGAATCCAAAGATTTGCAACCGCTTGTTCGGAAAAACAGTAAAAAAGAAGTTCCCCCTGTGACTGTTCTTCCTATTAGCACCGTTGCTTTGGAAACCCTTGAAATTGCAGGGTTGCACAACCATTCACCTAATGTGATGGTTGTTCAACCAGTAAACCCAATTGTGCATAACATCACATCTGATGAGCAAACGGAACCCACAGAGATAGAACCTAACACAGGAAACAGACAGATGATTGTGAAGAACGAGAGAAACACCAGACAAAAACATTTCCAATCTTTGAAGACATGTTCAAGCCCATGCTTGCTTGTGTCATCATTGCAAAAAAATAAATGACAAGCAGAAGAAATTCATTCAAGATATTGGGTTTGGATTTTTGTTCAACATTAATATTGTTTCCCTACCAACATATCTTTCATATTGATTAGTGGATCAGTTTGATCCTAACAAGTGTTGCTTGGTGATGGCTAATGGAGGAAAACTTGAAATTACAGATATAGATATGCATATCACACTGGGTTTGCCAATGGGGAAGGTTTTAGTTGGAAGAAAAACAGTTAAAGAGAATTTCAGTCTTGTGAAGGCTTGTAGAAACACATTTGAGGTTCAGGATAATATAGCATCAGCTATGGTTATGGATAAATTGATATTGTAATTTCCCCTTGTCCTTTTAGTCTTCCTATGAATGCCCTTGTCCCGACCTAATATAGTTACTAGTCCAATCAGTCCTAGAAACCCTTATCAATCGAACAGTCCTTAAAGAAGGATTTAACCCAATTGATAGCTTTAAGTTCAGAGATTAACCAAGGTATTTCCAAACCCTAAAGAGGGATTTAACAACACATCCAACTTCCTACCCATCCAACTTCCTACCCATCCAATTAGTTCAATCGGCTCTAAAGTGATAAGTTTGCTACTTGGTTTAAGGTTCGCAATCAGGAATCTACAAAACCCTAGCAATTGAATTGATCTAACAAGCTGGCCAGACAAGATAGAACAAAACAATAAACAATCAAGCACAAAGAAGTTGAAGCATTCAATATAGGAAATTAGGAACAAGATTCAGAAACTCACAATCAATCCAAATAAAGCTTCAAATTGCGAGTAGAACGAAGAGAGTTTAGCCGCCCATGGCGAACATCGCCCTCTCTCTCTCTCCTGTTGTTTTATGAATGAAAGAGTAGAATAGAAGTTATGGAAAAACAACTAAAAGTGACCTTATAAAAGATCCAAAGTCGGCCATTAATCAAAACAAAAACATCTAGGGTTTTTAATTATTCAAAACGACGCGTATCCGCGCTGGCGGCAGATGCAGCGGCCGCCGCATGCATGCTGCGGCCGCAGCATCGGTATTCTTTTTGCATCGTCCCTAGCGGCGGCCGCTGCACACCATGCGGCGGCCGCTGCATTGGTCTTTCACGAAAAATCCGTCTTAAATCAGCTCTCGACGTCAACATGAAAGTTGTAGATCTCTGAAAGAGCTTTCCAACGCATGGTCATAATAGTCGATCGGACAATCGAGGACTCCAGAAAGTGCAAAACAAGTTCAGCATGTCTGGCGACAACTTTTGCAAACTTGTTCTTCGTTAGGTTTGCTTCTTCTTCTCAGGACCTCTTGAGATCTTCATGTATGTTTCTTCGATCAACTAGACATTCTCATCCAATGCGTTGTCAACCAATTTATCCTTCTCGGATCCACGGTTACCTGAAATAATCAATAAAAACGTGTAGATTCCGACTCCACCAACATAGAAAGCAAATATGCAAATTGTACTTAATCCATTCATGAAATGCATCTTAACTAAGCTAAATGCAACCTATTATGCCTACCTAAATGCATGCTATCAAACTCCCCCACACTTAAGCTTTTTCTTGTCCTCAAGCAATGAAAAACAAATATAGAATTGATCATCCCACATATAAGATCTTCATGCTATAATTTTATAAAAGCAACATCAAGCAATAGGAGCCATGAATAAGAGAACAAATATCCTAGCAAATATATGAGTGATCCAATAGTAAAGGCAAATTTAATCCAACCTCACCGGGATGATGTGTTTCACTCAAACTCTCATGTGTTTAGTCTTTAAAGTCCAACTCTCAATTCAATCCAAAATGCTCTGTACACCGTGAAAGTTATCACTTGCAAACAACATCATGGGGACTTTTATAAGGTTGTAATGGGGCTTTGGTAGGAAGATAAGACATGAGAAACATTTAGGCTTGTGGTGCTAAAAATCCGGGAAAAAGGAACAACAACCAACCAGAACAACACCAAAACTTCCATACTTCGCAAACCATTCCAATAACATAAACTCAATTGCATAACAATAAACTCTTCGATTTCGATAGCCATACAACTCATGCATTTTTTTTCATTATGATGACTTCGTTTCTTTTCTTTTATGCTTACTTTTGCCCCTAGGTGAATTTTATCCTCCCTAGGTCCAAGCTTACTAGACTTTTACTCATAAGTGAATTTTATCCTCCTTAGGCCCCTAGTAACAAGTCATCTCTATTATGCAATAAGGGTTACCTTATTTTGGCTATGCCTCTCGCAATGCACAACCATACATACATCATATCCACTCAAAGCAACTCCAACATAAAGATTTTTCACCAATTCCCCTCCTAATTCCCGGATAGAGTTAAGCTAATCATTGGCTATGATATATTTTTGTGGAGCTATCAAAAAGAATAGGCTTTAAGACTTAGATGGGCTTCAAGCAAAGGATAATGCAAAGGGTAGATAAGGTATAATATAGCTAAAGAAAACATGCCTCAATCATTTGAAATTCACAAGCAACAAACATGTGCAATACGGTATTGAAATAAGAAGCATATGGAGAGTATAATCACACAATAAAAGCAAAAGGGAATAATATGTAAAGTCCCTATAAGGCCAAAACAAACTCACAAAGGTTATGTTTTTTTTTTTAGATTTCAATTAAACCTCAACTATGAATCATACTTGTTCAATTATATTCTCAAATCATGCTCCAAAATCATTTTCAAGCAATTCAATCAAATCATGGGATTTATGCAATTAAGATCATAAAAATAAATTAGAGGACAAACTAAACCAAGATGGGTATCGTTAATAACACTTAAATGCAATGCATGATATTTTTGGATTTTTTTTTCAAATGCAGTATATGAATAAAAATAAATATGACAACATAAATAAACATGATAACATAAGTAAACATGATATGCAAATTCTATCTATATGCAATGCAATCCCTAGAAAATTCTATCTATATGCAATGCAATCCCTCCCCCACAGTTAAACCTTTCATTGTCCTCAATGAAACATAGTAGACAACAAAAAAAATAAAAACATAAAGGAAGAGATGAATGAAATACTCACAATGTGGTGGATGGGTCTCTATAGGTCGGATCTGAGGATTTCGATGGCTTTTCCTGAAAGCTTAGTCTATCCCAAACCAAAAACAACTATCTAATGCCTAATGGGAAACCCAATTTATTGAAAAGAAAACTAGCTAACTAGGAATTGAAATAACTAAAATTTACCTCGGGTTGCCTCCCGAGAAGCGCCTTTCTTTAATGTCATTGGCTTGACTTATTCTCAATCCCAAGACCTTATCTCTCAGACATCGTCAAGGCCCTCAGTAGCCTATCATATTCCTATGCACACATCTTACAAGGCACATCATAGCACAACAAATTGAAAGCATAAAATGTGGAACTCAAGAACCCTTTCAATCTATCAAAGAGTCTAGCATGACTCTCTGCAGAAGGAATATGATACCACCAACACATATCCGCTGGTGGCTTCTCAAAATAGCAATCAAAAGGATAAACATAATCACCATTACCTTCCAAATTGCAAAAGTTTACCTTTATTACCTCTTGCGCCTCAGCTGATGGCTCTAGACTTGGTTCATCAATGGGAAAGCTCAGAATGGATGTTGCAGATGGAGTAGGAGACACATCACATGTAACCTCATGCGTCGACTCATGAGATTCCAAGTCAGGAAGCACTGGACCCTTTTCTCCATCATCGAAGAAACTATCGTTGTCATCAAATAATTCATCCTCTTCTTCTTCGAGGCTCTTTTCTTTCTCACCTTTTGCACTTAAAATTTGAATGTGTTGGCTCATCTGATTCTCCAAGTTTTTACAGCGGCTCATCTGTTCCTCCAATTTTTCGATTCGGCTTATTTTTCCTTCCTCTAACTGCTGCACCACTTGTGTGAGAGTTCGGATTGATACTTCCCGCTCAACCTGTTGACTCATGTTGTAGAAAAAATCCCAAATCTCAAAGAGTCCCATATCCAATAGGCCTCCATTACTCATGGACTCAACAAGATTCCGTGTTTCGACATTCATCCCATCAAATATGCAAACACACATCTCCCGTACACCATATTGATAACCCCACGAACCAAGGTCGTTAACATACTCATGCAATCTAGTGAAATATTGGTGAAAGTTCTCACCTTCAAATTGCGCTAATCTCAACATCATGAAAAAGTTAGTAGCAAGGGTGTTGTGAACCGTAAGATAGGTTCACAACAAAGTTATATATATAAACAAAAATTAATATATACACAAAACAAATAAATAAACTTGATTCCCCGGCAACGGCGCCAATTTGATGGACGGTTTTTATTCGCGTAAACCGTATCAAAATAAAACTCAAACCTACAACCTAGTATAGCAAGCAAGTAAAAGGTCGATCCCACGGAGAATCAAGTATTCATTTACAATGTGTATTTACCAATTAGTGAAAAGGGGGATTTTTGGGTGATTGAAATAAGAAAGAAAATAAAATTAACTATAAACAAGTTGATTTGGTTGAATTGATATTGTAACTTCCCCTTGTCCTTTTAGTCTTCCTATGAATGCCCTTGTCCCGACCTAATATAGTTACTAGTCCAATCAGTCCTAGAAACCCTAATCAATCGAACAGTCCTTAAAGAAGGATTTAACCCAATTGATAGCTTTAAGTTCAGAGATTAACCAAGGTATTTCCAAACCCTAAAGAGGGATTTAACAACACATCCAACTTCCTACCCATCCAATTAGTTCAATCAGCTCTAAAGGGATAAGTTTGCTACTTGGGTGAAGGTTCGCAATCAGGAATCTACAAAACCCTAGCAATTGAATTGATCTAACAAGTTGGCCAGACAAGATAGAACAAAACAATAAACAATCAAGCACAAAGAAGTTGAAGCATTCAATATAGGAAATAAGGAACAAGATTCAGAAACTCACAATCAATCCAAATAAAGCTTCAAATTGCGAGTAGAACGAAGAGAGTTTAGCCGCCCATGGCGAACATCGCTCTCTCTCTCTCCTGTTGTTTTATGAATGAAAGAGTAGAATAGAAGTTATGGAAAAACAACTAAAAGTGGCCTTATAAAAGATCCAAAATCGGCCATTAATCAAAACAAAAACATCTAGGGTTTTTAATTATTCAAAACGACGCGTATCCGCGCTGGCGGCAGATGCGGCGGCCGCCGCATGCATGCTGCGGCCGCAGCATCGGTATTCTTTTTGCATCGCCCCTGGCGGCGGCCGCTGCATTGGTCTTTCACGAAAATTCCGTCTTGAATCAGCTCTCGACGTCAACATGAAAGTTGTAGCTCTCTGAAAGAGCTTTCCAACGCATGGTCATAATAGGCGATCGGACAATCGAGGCCTCCAGAAAGTGCAAAACAAGTTCAGCATGTTTGGCGACAACTTTTGCAGACTTGTTCTTCGTTAGGTTTGCTTCTTCTTCTCAGGACCTCTTGAGATCTTCATGTAAGTTTCTTCGATCAACTAGACATTCTCATCCAATGCGTTGTCAACCCATTTATCCTTCTCGGATCCACGGTTACCTGAAATAATCAATAAAAACGTGTAGATTCCGACTCCACCAACATAGAAAGCAAATATGCAAATTGTACTTAATCCTTTCATGAAATGCATCTTAACTTAGCTAAATGCAACCTATTATGCCTACCTAAATGCATGCTATCAATACTCTAGGAAACGGACATGCCAACATAAGTTTAATAAGAGTAGTTCCTGAATTGGGTGACATGAAAGAGCTAAATTGGTGTGCTCTCGTGTTGGAAAGAGCTAAATGCAACCTATTATGCCTACCTAAATGCATGCTATCAATACTCTAGGAAACGGACATGCCAACATAAGTTTAATAAGAGTAGTTCCTGAATTGGGTGACATGAAAGAGCTAAATTGGTGTGCTCTCGTGTTGGAAAGAGCTAAATTGGTGTGCTCTCGTGTTAAATTAATTTCTTTACCATGTATGTAGTACCCATGTCAGCAATGCCTATTTTTACCTTCATATCTACAATATTCTTCATGTCAGCAGTCCCTGCTCCATCATTATACTGATATATGTTTATCACGTTGATATGGCAGTTGTTTTATATAGATAGGGTGAAACTGTTCTCAAGCACTGCGTTTAGAAGAATACCTCGTTCTTTCCCAGTGTTTGTTGGCATGAATTACAAACTTTTGCGCAAACGAGAAACTGATATTCCACCACTCAAGCTAAAACTGGAGACACATTATTAGGGGTGTTATTCAAGTCGAGCGAGCCGAGTACCTAGGTGCTCATGTTCGGCTCGCTTTGTATCGAGCCGAGCCTGATTTTTTTACGAGCTTAAAATCGTGTTTGTATTCGGCTCGCAAGCTGTACAAGGAGCTCGAGCTCGAGCTCGTTTTGCTCGTTTTTGTTCGAGCCGAGCTCGAGCTCGCGAGCTCGTTCGAACTCGTTTTTGCTCGTTTTGATGTTTCCAACTCGTGTGAAGCTTGTTTTGTAGAAAGCTCGAATTGAGCTCGTTTTGAGCTCGTGAAACATACATTTGCTATTTTGACGAGCTCGTTTTAAATAAGATAAGGGAAATTACATAATTACCCCTTTAAAACGAGCTATACGAGCAGGCTCGTATAAAGCTCGAGCTCGGCTCGAGCTCGTGACGAGCTCTAAATTCTGCTCATACTTGTTCGTTTTTAAATATGAACGAGCATGAGCCGAGTTTTTCCCGAGCCGATCACGAGTAGCTTGTCTCACATAACACCCCTACACATTATGCACTACTGCCAATCCCCTCCCCACTAAATTTGAAACTGATATTCCACTAGGGAAGCCTTTGGGGAATAAAATAAAATGCAAGTCCCCTGCTCCCTTGCCACCACGGAGGTCACCACTTGTCAACACATCTGATATGATTGCTGTAGAACAACTTCATGACACAAAGAGGGAAAAAACTGCAATGAGAGCACATAAACCTTATGCATCTTCGAGAAGCCCTTATTATTCACATGTTGTTGATATTAATGATTCTATCTCTGAAATTGAGCGCACTATTTCAGCCTATTTAGCAATGAAAACACCTCATAGTAAGTAAGTTCATTTTAATCTTAATTTACTTAATGTATGTTCAGTTACAAGTAAAAGATTATTTTTATTTAATCCATCTTCATAATGACTCGCATTGCAGAGAAGTTTTATTTAAACACAAGTCTATTGAAGTGGTTAGAACAGACATGGGTACACTCGAAGATGAAACCCAAGTGTCTAGTGTTATTATTGATGCATGGACAACAGTCCTTAACCACAAGGAACAATATAAAAGTGACCTGTCACCGGCAAGATTATTTGTGAATATCAACAAATCTGTAATATTTTTCCTTATTCATCTTTCAATTACACTGTGGGTCCTATTCGTTGTCATTATTACAATGGGTCTATTTTTTTTACTAATTTCTATTATTGATCCAATTTAATGTGGAGAGTGTATCATCAGGAGCTTGTGATGAACAATTTCAAAAGTTTAACCTCCAGCTTGATACTGCATTGTCATTGTCACCGTACATTTATTTGAGAAATATAGACATGGTACTCCCACACAATCCCTAGAATAAATTTCTCTAAATTCTGAATTTCAGATCAAAGTTAACAAACTCCATCCTTAATTGCTATCTGTTTAATATTATAGTGAATAGTTTGTATTTTGATGTCCATGTTTTATGCCATGTTTTTATATTTATTTCAGCTTCTTATTCCATCATTTTATGCATTCTGGGATGGGAATATAGCAAATTTGTGTAGTTTATGTTTATTTACGAGAAATAGAGGTTTACACGAGTTTCTGTTTAATATTGCAGAATTTGGAGCTAAATCGGAGCAAAACCAAGAAGGACTGAAAGAGCACTTGATGATTACTGAAGGAGCGCAAAAATCGACAGAAGAGCACCTGACATCAAGCGAAGCTGAGCACAGAACGAGATATTGAGTTGAGGTTGATTTAGACCTATACTGGTTGATATCGACCCGAAGCTGGTCGAAAATCTCAAGACAACTCGATATGAACCAGCAGCTCACAAAACAGAAGAAAATAGGTCGATATCAACCTCTTGACTCGATATCGACCAAATAACTGCTCGATATTTCCACCAGAGCCGAGATCGAGTGAGTTGAAGTGAAGCCGAGAAACTTACTCGATATCGACCAACTGCCCGTGACGAGTCCAGGTCGATTCCGAGTTCTATTCCGAGTCCGAGCTGAAGATTCCAAGAGAAGATTCCTTGCACATGAAGACTAGAGATATGTTATCTTTTTATCTTTTTTTTTATCTATCTTAAGGGTGGAACATTTAATTACCCTTTAGGATTTATCTTGTTTACCTAAATTAGATTTATTTATTTCCAAGTAGAGTTTATATCTTTAGCTTTAGATAGAGTTTCCATACCTTGACTAGCAAGGATTAAGGCCTATAAATGAAGCTCATGGGGCTAGTTTTTATTCATACCAAGCGAGAGAGAACACAAGTAGAGAGAGAGAGAGATAGTGAAGGCCGAGAGGAGATGGAGAGCGAGAGCAATTTGGCTTCGATCGGTTGTAAGCTTTGGTTTATTTTAATGCAATTTAGTTCCCTTTTATTATTGATGTCTTTTGCTATGATGAAGAGCGAGTAGTCCACCTACTTCTAGGGTCGGGGTGAGCCCGACGATAGCCATGCGTGCTTGAGGTAAAGATTCGACCTTTATTGTGCTTTGATCATCCACTACCTTTTATATGTTTATTACATATTTAATAGAGATTCAGGTCAACAACTTGGATTATAAACATAAAATTGGTAGATACAATTAGGGTTTCTTGAAAGAGTTGTCTAATTGTTGGAAAAGGCGAAAGCTTAATCCTTTGATGTGATTGCATGATTATTTCTCTTTATCTTGCCTTATGCATGTTTGGTTATCGTTGTTGCAAACCCCGATCTTGGAAGTCTTCTTTTACATTGTTTATTTCAAGATCTGCGAACTTTGCTTTTATTTCGTTTTCTGCGTTCTACTCGATTTCGACAAAAACTGGTCGATATCGACTACTGCTTTCTCAATCCAAAAAGATCGCTACTTGTTTGTGTTTCTGCGGGAACAGGTTGAAATCGACGAAACTAGTCGATATCGAGCTCTTAGGTCGATATCGAGTGCCTTTGGCCGAAATCGACTGCTGCACAGAACCCAGAAATCGACTGGATTTTGGTCGATATCGACTAATACAGGTCAATATCGAGTGAATTCTCTGAGGTTGAAATCGACGTGAGATATCCACTACCTGAGATCTGCTGACCAGCTTCCTCGAGGATCGATCCTAACTTCCTGTTGCTACATCGGGAGGGAGACTTGTATTCATTTGTGTGGGCAGAGTCTGGTTTGATTTATATTCTTATATTTTGAACTCGATTTCCTCCTACAACATATTTGGGGTTCAACGCGAAGAGATCTATATCATGGTTGCCCAACTTGAAAAACAAAGTCATCCAAATCATTGATATCACCTCATCTTGCCCTGATAAAACTTGCAGCTTTGCATCCCCCTTCAAATGTTTGGTAAGTTTTATTAATGATATCTAAGATCTTCTTGACTTGTATTAATTTCAATCCAATATCATCTCAGTGTGCCATTAACATTACATGCCTTATAATTCAATTCATGCAGGGAGATATCCTGATTTCGTATCTAAAAGACAAGGGGCTTGAAGCAAAGGCAGAGATAGTGTCAAATGCACCAACTTCAACCGTCCCCGTCGTATGGGCTGGAGAAGAGAAATTTTTGCATTCTGGAGTATGCTTTATGTGTCACATGGAGACCTTATTTGGGACTGAGAAAGGGTATAAGTGTGGATTTGAAAAAGGCAATTTCAAGAATGTCTCAAAGCTACGGGTGAAGTACCTAACAGATATTGTCTGCTCAGAGCTGAATGAAGTGAACACAGAAGTTGTGAAGGCAGCAAAATCTCATGCAAAAATGATTTCAAAGGGGATCCAGGGCCAGAAACTAAATCTTAGTTGAACAGCTACAACACAATTTCATGTTTTTCTGCAAACTTTAGAATGTATTTGGGTGTAGACAGTTGTGTATTCTGCATTAATATCTTCTACTTCTGAATAGTTGGGCCTATGATTTTAAGTGGTTTTGGTATGGGTATAAGACATGCTGGATAATATTTGTCGAGTTGCATACAAATATGACTCTATTATGATAATTTCAACACTTTGTGCCTATTAGAATATTTAGAAACTTTCAATCTATGCTAAATAACTAATCTTTAAACATTAGTTTGCATGCAACTTCTTATTTGATGAGAAAGGCAGTTGCACAAAAGAAGACTCATCAATGAATGAATGTTAGTAGTTAGACCTTTGAATCTGTCACAACTACTTCTAATCTATGTCTGCACTAAATTTAAACCATACACTAACTGCTCGAAAATATAACCCACTTTTCAAAACATGATCTCCCTATCTTAATGCTCACTACACAAATACTTTTAGACACTTGGGATGTGAACATATAACATAGTAGTGTCAAATTATAAAACAGAGTTGTGTCATCACCAGTGTTCTAAAAATCGCGCCTAGGCACCGCCTAGGCGCCGCCTGGGCGCTAGGCGGGAGGGCACCTAGGAATTTTGAAGCCTAGGTGGCCTTCTAGGCGGAAATCCACCTATGCACCGCCTAGTCCTTTCTAGGCGCCGCCTAGGACCGCCTAGCCCAACGATTATTCAATTTTAGCTTCTAGGCATATGATTAGTCGACTTAGAGTTTTTGATCACCCAAGTCGGGATGTATTTGTCATTGAGTCGAACCTATTGTTTTAGATTTTAGGAGGTTTAGAGTCATTAGTCAGATGCTTACTTTTTGCGTTTATTTACTTTAGTGTTAGTTAAGAATCCCAAATTCAAGTTTGTAAGTGATATTATGAATTATTATTACATTATATGAGTTACTGACATGTGATATGCATTAAAATATAAGGAAATAATCAAGTTTGGTCTAAATCCGCATAGGCGCCGCCTACGCACCCGCCTCGTCGCCTAGGCGCTAGGCGGCCACCCACCGCGGCCGCCTGACGCCTTTTAAAACATTGGTCACCACTAATTTCACCAAATTGCCCATAACGTAAAACCTTAGGTAAACAGTGTCGGCACTACTTTTACCAAAAAAATCCCCAAATTACTCAATGTGTCCGCACTATCAACCAACTGTACACGTAAGACTTAGTTAACACTTTATAATATCAAATATGAGGGACAAAAATTGCAAAATATCCATATAATTAATATGATATTAATAAGTTACATCATATCATTATTCTGAACACACATAGAAACTAAAAAAAGAGGATACATTGAACATATAAAGAAGTTCCAATATTGTCGGTTATTAATCTACTATAACTACATGCCTAAAAATTCATCAATCTTCCTCCTCCTTTCCATTTCAGCATTTAAAACTTCTTTAACGCATTGCATAAGGTTGTCCTTCGCCTCTTCCAACATCTGTCTTTGTTGTCCAAGTTCTCGTTCCACCTAGATAAAACAAAAACTAAAAGATTTAATACTAGAGGGGAAAAAAATTAAGGATAAAACTTCAATCTCACCTTTGATAGTTCTTTGGCATCTTCATCTTTTGGTGCACTGCGAATATGAAATTCGTTTGCTAATATTGATCTTTGTAATTCATCATATAATGTATAATGAAGCAAAATGGCTTCCATCAACTCAGCCCTGTGAGCCTCTTTGTTAGTCTCACATGCCTCATCAATGAGGATCATGTGATACCCACGGTATACCATACAATCCAGCTCGTCCATCATTTGGTGCAACCTTATGCAAAACTCAACAGTGTTACCATAATCCATCTTTTTTGGAAGGAAATGTGTTAGAAGTAAGAATACAAGTTCTAGTATCCTGATGTCTGTTAAAATCAGTTTACAGAAACCAATGAACAACATAAGAATTATTTATGGGTATATATAGCCAATAATTTTACAGTTTTCTTCCTTGTGGCGGTTATTTGGATCCCTTCGTTACAAAGGAACTGTAAAAACTGTAAAACTATAAATTATAAATGGATTACAGTTATATGAGTTACAATTATCAATGATGGACATGAACCACCTCGTGTCAGCACTACTTTGGGTCTTAACAACCTAGTGTCACCACATAAACTTGAATATCAGAAAACACAAAGACTAATGTCACCAATACTTCTAACTACTCTAACCAATAGTGTCAATAATGCTTTGGGCCTTAACCACCTAGTGCCACCCACATACACTTAAAAAATCAAAAAATACCAAACTAGTGTCACCACTACTTGTAACTAATATCAGTGTGAGCACTATTTTGGGCCTTACCCACCTGGTGTCACCACATAAACTTCAATGACAGAAAACGTCACAACATACACTTCAATATCAGAAAACACAAGACTATTGTCGCCAATACTTCTAACTACTCTAACCAACAGTGTCAACAATACTTTGGGTCTTAACCGCCTCGTTCCACCTCATACACTTCAAAATAAAATAAAAACCAGGCTAGTGTCATCACTACTTGTAACTAATATCAGTGTCAGCACTGCTTTGGGCCTTAACCACCTTGTGTCACCACAATAACTTCAATAACAGAAAACATCACCACATACACTTCAATATCAGAAAACACAAGACTAGTGTCGCCACTACTTGTAACTAATATCAGTGTTAGAACTACTTTGGACCTTAATCACCTAGTGTCGCCACATACACTTCAAAATCAAAAAATACAAGGCTAGTGTCACCACTACTTGTAACTAATAACAGTGTCAGCACTACTTTGGGCCTTAACCACCTAGTGTCATCACATAAACTTCAACTAGCCAGTAGCCCGTGCGCAAACGTACGGGATTTATAAAAATCATCTAAAAATCACCAATAACATTTATCTGATGTTATGATATTACGTATAACGTATGAAATTTTGCTTGCTCTCATACAGTTTAAGGAGGAATATTATATCTAAAATGTAGAATTTTTTCTATGAATTTTTGGAAAATCAGTTACATATTTGTTTCAAATCCATCCGGAATATATGAGCAAATTCATAAAGGTACAGAAGGTCTTTTTCTGTCAAACAAAAGCCAATGTCCTACTCAAGCATCAAAAGAAATATGATTGTATGGAAATCACAAACAAATATGATCAAAAACAAATTTCATTCATATTATACATTTGCTTACGCCCATTACCCCTAAAAGTTACAAACTGCACTAATATCACAGAATGGAAATCAGATACAAACAGGATCAAAAAGAAATCCCATCAATTTCCTACATTTTCTTCGACCAACTCAATTTCCTTACACCAAGTCCCCCCAAAAGGTTAAAACTACACTGATATGATTGAATAGAAATCAGATACAAAAGTTGTCAAACACAAATTCCATTCATATCCTACATTTGCTTACATCAAGTCCCCCTAAAAAGATTCCACTGTACTGTCTTTTGATAACATGACGATCCCAAACAAAAACTAAATGATGATTGCTTCGAATATGCAAGAGACCTACAGCTAGAGTTCTAATCGACAAAGCGGACAAATGCCTTGAACTGTAAGCCAAGTTCAGAGACACTTTAGGTGGAAGAAATGTGTGCATGGCATGCCAAGGACGGGCATCGATGCCAACATCGGGTCCATACATATTGTACATTTCTCTCCATCGAGATTAAGATGATATATCTCTTTTAGGGTGTCATCAGTTGTCCTCTTCATTCTGATAGCATTACATATGGATTCCATTGCTGTTGGCAACTGTTGAGTTACATTGTGATGATCAGCTAGGAGTTGGGTGAGGTTTCATCGTCAATAGGTAGACCCGCGTTGTATACGATCACTTCTCTTGTAACAGAATCTGTTATCCTTCTTCTCTATACAAGAAGAGGCGGGAAAGATGTAAAATAACAACTTCATCAATGATCATTTCTTTCATCTCTCATTTGGTTTTCTTCTCCTCTGTTATGCAATTTTCCATGGTTTCATCTTCTATGTAACTCAATTCTGTGTCAATCAACCATAAATTCACAGCATATGCTCTTTCCCCATGATTATACTCTGAATCCCAGCATCCACATGAATGACAATAGAAAACATCAAATACCCTTATTCATTGATGCTATCAGCTTATTATCTTATCAGATTGCTGAAATTTAAGAGGCACTTGCTCACAGGGAGATACAACTTAATGATAATGTCACCACATACACTTCAATATCAGAAAAGACAAGGCTAGTGTCACCACTACTCGTAACTAATATCAGGGTCAGCACTACTTTAGGCCTTAACAACCTAGTGTCACCACATATACATCAAAATAAATAAAAATACAAGGCTAGTATCATCACTACTTATAACTAATATCAGTGTCAGCACTACTTTAGGCCTTAACCACCTAGTGTCACCACATAAAGTTCAATATCAGAAAACACCAGACTGGTGTCACCACTACTTCTAACTACTGTAACCATCACTGTCACCCCCACTTTTGTTATAGCATGTTAAATATGTACGCATGACTCCCACATTCTTATTACAAATTCAAATAAAACATTGCCAAAAGCAGAAAAAGATAACTTAATAAGAATTAATGAAACTTAAAATGCACAATCAATACAGATTCAAAGTCACAAACACATACAGTTCATCCAAAATATCCCATAAATTCCATTAAATAGAAATCTACATACATGTACACCAAATTAGCTATTTGAGCACATAAGTTGTCAATTTACATCCAAAATATCCCATATATGCATCAACTACCTATCTAAACACTTGTTTTAAAACCTAAAACTCCGGGTCTTCTTGATCAGATCTGAGCACATGAGTTCTCTGAATCGAAGGAGTTTCTCGTTGTTGAATCCTTTCACATCTCGCCCAAAGACAGACGCTTCAATTGATTTTAATGTAAAAACTTCGCATGAAGCCCTGCCAACACAAAAAGACACCATGTAATGTGAGCACATAAATAACAAGTATCTTAGGCTAAACGACAAACAATACAAGATAAAAAATACATACTCGGAAGAATCATGCATTAACCCAGCAACCATATTTAGCTGGAAAGGAGAGGAAGTAAAGTTTTGATATAACCCAGCCTTTGCCAAATGAATTGGGAGCCAAATAGAAAACGGTTGCAATTGTTCTTCAAGTACACCAGCCCTAACAGCAGACACATTGCAATCGTACACGTTGATTACCCTCTCCTCAACGATAATCTCCAACGCCACCCAATGCTTGTTTATCACATTGAATATTGTGTAGATTTTCTTTACAGGGTCACATGGCTTCCCATACTCAGCAGGGCACATGCCAACAAAATACTCCTCAGTGTTAACTTCAAGAGGTACGTCTTCCCCATAATTTGTAGCATAATTAGGCAGGTACTTTAAGTAAAATAGTCAATCAAGAACAAGAACCTCTCCATATTTCAAAGGGTCCTCAGAAATGCACCTCTTAATGTGAATCAAACCTGCTTCTAGACGTTACACAACATAGTAAAAAAGTGATGTCAACAATCAACTAATACAATAAAATCCAATCCATACACATATATCTATTTAAAAAACAAGCAGTTATTATTTGACAATCAAGCCACATATTCTTCGTTATGATGTGCTGGAAAAACTTTTTGTCCCACCTTGAAATTGGACCATAAACAGAAAAATTCCTAACCAAAATTACAAAAGATGCATAAAAATATATCTAGCATGAGGTGTTGTAACTAATACAATGACAACAACATTTCATAAAAAAGATTGAACAAAAAAATAAAGCATACCTTTTCTTCTTTAAAATTTCATACATAAATTGATGATCTTCGAAGCTGATCAATGACTTGTTAGGGACGTGCTTTGACAGCCTCACCTTCTTTTCAATATGAGTTGGACCAAACAGGAATGTACTGGTTGACGGGATAAGATTCGAAGCCTCTAGTTGTTCAACTTCATTTATAGTTTCAATATCCTTAGCTAACGAATCCCAATCAACACCTACCACCATGTCATCATCATCATCAGATAGAGAGATAAACTTTTCCAAGGATGGGTGTCCTCCAACTGCTACGACTTTAGCATCAACACCTTCCCTTTCACACTTGCCAGATCGAGCAACTTTAGCAGACGTTGATAGAATGTAAAGGCTCGGATTTTTAAATCTTTTTCTTTCGGAAAAAGTGAATTAAAAATGAAATTAAAATCGATTTTAAAACTTGTTTAGCGGGATTCGGGAAAACTAACATTTGGAAACTAATTTCGAGATTCAAAATTCGCGTATTCGGGATCTATTTCCGGGTATTGGTTAACCAATTTCACAGTCAACCTCTCACCCACTCCCCCCTACCTTGTCCTGCAACCCGAGCCCATTCCCCTGCCTATATCACCCCGTCTCTTCCCCTGTTTCCAACATCACCCATGCCCTCCCTCGCCATCACTCTCTTCCCACCCTCCTCCTTGCTTCCTCCTTCCTCAAGAGCTGTAGCAACAGCATCTGTCCCCCTCCTCGAGAGCACAGCAGCAGCAGCTGGACACCATCACCTAACCTCCACCGTCACCTTCACTCCCGCTACGCCACCACCGATCTCCATCGCCACCTCCACCTCCACCTTCGTGTTCCTCGACGAGCAGCAGAAACAGAAGACCTAGCCACCTCTACTGGCGTTCACCACCATCCCGACGCCGCCCTAGAGGCCCTAGCGCCTCCATCGAGCCACCGGAGCTCCACCACCTCGCTCGAGCGCAAACTCCGTTCGGTAAGCTTCGACCTCTCGTTCGATCCGAAATTCCATGGATGAACCTTCCTTTACCCTCCTAGGTTGAATCCGAGGTTCCTCCCTCTCCGACGCAACGAATCGAGCCTCCGGCGAGCTCCGACGAAGCTCCGACGTCCGTGAACACCTCGGTGAGCCTCGTTCATTCTTCCCTTTAGCTTCAATCCGTGTGCGTGTGTCTTTAGTGTGGTTGGGATTGAGGGTCTGTGAGGTTGAGAGGGGGTCGGAAATGGAAGGAGAGCCAAGCTCCACCAAGAAGGGCCGAACCAGTCCGACGCAGAGGAAGAAGACGACTTGCTGCGGGCGTCGCAAATTGTTGCGGGCGCCGCACCTGCTGCGGGCGCCGCAATTTGCCGCGGGCGCGGCACTGGTTGTCCGTGTGAGTTTAGTTGCGTTTTGGCGGGCGTTTTGGTCATTTGAATTATTTGTTTAAATAATTAATATTAATTGGGGATTAAGGTATAAAAATATTATTATTATTTTTAGAGATTTTATAAAAGGTTAAAAAGTGATTTAATAAATAAATTAAAAAGGGAATTTAGCGAGTATTTTCAAGGGGTCAGAACTCTTGACTGTTTAATTCGGATTTGAAACGATTTGAAAGCTAACTTGGGAATAAGACGATGACTAATAGCGTGGTATTGTGGTGAATTTCACAAGAGATTAAATGTTCGATATTTATGATGATGATATATATGGAAAGTATAAGTATGATATATATAGGGAGTATTTTTTTAAAACTGATAAGTTGACAAGTTATGATGAATGGTATAAGATAAGAGATGGTTGATCGTGATAAATTGAAAGTATGATTGATGCAAGCTTACTTATCTATCTGCTAATTTGAGTGAGTAATATATGTGTTCAGAAAGGCTATAGAAGTATACTTAGTATATTCTCGTTATGTGATTAGGTGATATTCTGTGATCGTGACTACTGTGTGCTGGATTCTTCTTTTGCTGATCTTCTAGCGAGGTAAGTACCTCCGGGGCTTACTCAGTAACCGGTACCTCCTGCCTGATGTGTCATATAGTATGTAGGTGCTGCATATGCATAAGAGCATATCATGTAGTATCATGCTTAGGAATTGCATTTACAAATGAGCATCCTTATTCTGTATGCGTTTGAACACAGAACGGTCGTTACCTGTGAGTCCTAGAGTCCTTGCTAGGGTCATAGGGCAGCCCAGCTTCATCGGGTGTTGTCCTCCTCGAGTCATTTATATATATCACAAGATACGAGATGGGCATCAGATATGATATAATGATGAGATATGATATGATGATGAGATTTGATATGATTATAGCATCGAACTGGCCAGTCTCCACCTTGTCTGGAAGAGGGGTGGTGGTAAAAGAGGGATATACCGCTTGGTATTCTTTGTTAAGGCCTTCCTCAATATTCTGCACATATGAATTAGGAGCATGATAGTGTGGTTTTATTTCAGTACTGCATGAAGGCATCCTTTATTCTAGGTCTAGGCGTATTATATGTCCTCAGCGCGGTCAGAGGACCCGCAGGCGGACTCTTGGCCTGACTTGGTGGTATAGTTTCAGGTACCCGATCTACTACTTGATTTTGTGCTGATATGACGGGGTCCATTCATATGGCGGAGAGTGAGTGTATGAACCCTGACTTCACCAAACTCATGCTTTTTGGATTTCTTCCTACTATACTCCGTTTTCACCCGGCTCTGCCGTGGCACTGATTGTATCATTTTCAGAACTTTCGCCCTTTGCATGATAAAGGTTTTCGCGCGTTGTAGACTTAGGACAGGTACAGGGGTTTACCCCGGGGTCTCCAACGGACCTTCCGGGTTTGGGTGCAAAATCCCACTTTAAACTGCGCATCTTCGATTTCAAACCTTCAACCTGTACTCGGGGCGCAAGATCCCAACGAGGGGTTTCATCCTTCGAAACGTAACTCGGGAATCATAATTCCGGGCCGTTACATAGAATTCCAAGCTCATCTGCACTCCTTTTGGCATCATCAACTTCATTCTTCGTTAATGAAATATCACCTTTCAAATGCTTCACACCCTTCACATCTACACCTACCACCTCAAATCCAGTGTCAGCTACACCAGTTGGAAATACATGAGGAAGTTCAGTAGACAGAATATCCTTATCCACAGTTGGATCCTCATATCTTATTGATGCCATGGACACGTCCTCAACATTAACAGAAGGGGGTGATGATTTCACCATTACCTCCTTATCTGGGAAACACTTCTAATGATCAGCGACAACTTCATTCACAATTTTTACGCTGACATCTTCATCATCAACCTTCACAAGAGCACCCTGGGACTTACCACCCATATGCTTATCATCTGGCTTGATAAGATTTACCTACAACCTAGCAAACAAAGCCTCATAATTAGTAACCCTAACCTCAAGCTCATCATACCTATTCGCCATCTCACCAAAAAACTTCAAGCATCCCAGTCAACTTCCCAATCTTTGATTGAATTGCATCAACCCTCGCAGCCAACACATCCATACAATCAGGTACCTCTTCAAGCTTCTCAATCCTCCTAAAAATCTCCTTCACCCAATCAGGATAAGATGGGATAGAAGAAGCAAAAGCATCACCATGTGTTTTTGGAGGCAACTCTCCTGTTGAATCATTGTTGGCCTCCATTTGGGGAGATAGATCTTCAGTACCTACCACTCTCTCTCCCTCCCCTCCCATTTTGCCAGCTTCAAAACTTGAATCACGAATTTCTTCATTCCCACAAGCATCAGATGTTTGACCAAACACAGAGCCCCCATCAAAACCATCATGTGCTTCCTCACTCCCCAAAGGTGACATCTGCACACAAGGTGTCACTACATCACCCTCTTCCCGCCCATCACCGCAAGGTGTCACAACTCCTTCAACTTTGTCACCTTCTGTGCCACAACCAACCACATCTGCAACCTCCTCCACGACAGAGATCCCAACAGTCGAGGGAGCAGGCAACTCATAAGAGCCAAAAGATTGGTTGTCACTAGTACAATCATCAACCTTGTCATCACCATCACTACCTTCACCACCAGATATAGAGCATGCAACATGAATATCGTCTTTCTCCACTCCATCAGAAATCTCATGATCAAGAACAGAAACTTAAGGAAGAGCTGAAGACCTGGCAGCAGTACTATCATACAACGGCCTCCCACTACCTATACCAGCTTTCTTAATCTTATACCTCCGCTGAAAGAAAATACTCAGTGGGACATCATCATCTAATACATTACATGAATCAGTACCCAACCGATCTCTCTTTGAAGGTGAAGCAACCACATCCACCTCCTCATGCAGATCTGTGTCAGCAGTAACTCTCTTCGCCTTCTTCGAAAGAACATCCCCAATCTCATCCTTCCTTGTCTCAGTATCATCTCCACCATCATTTTTCCCTACATGATCCTTTTTATTAAGCACACCCACCACCTCATCCTCCTCCTCGTCATCATCAATTTTAGCAACAACTCTACCAACTTTCCTCACTGCTAAAGCCTTTTGTCTAAGCTTTTTTACTTCACTCTTAATAAATTTATTATGTTCTAAACCAATGGATGGATTGAGCAGAACACGACTTGCAGAACGACCCCTTCTCACATACATCATTCCCTCAGGAGTATCACTGGACGCCGCCTTTTGTTTCTTTTTACCACTCATGCATCCAGTCACGAATTTCCTCTTCTTTGAGGTCTCTACAACATCATCTTTCTCCACCTCAGGGAAAACTTCAAAAGCAGAATCAAAAGACTTCTCATCTTATTTCTTTTCAGCAGCTTTGCCTCTCTTTACATGTGTCTTCTTCTTCGAGGTCTCTCCTCTCTTCACAAGTGTCTTCTCTTCGAGGTCTCTCCTTCATCATGTTTCTGCAAGACATTAGCTTCTTCGCCACCAACTTGTACATCCTTGTTTGAAAACCTAGATTCATATGCCTTTTTACGAAAACGACAATTGTCATACAATGCATCGTCAACAGGTCCAACACCTACTTCATCAACTGATGCATCAACTACTGGATCAGCTTTTTCATCAGCAATCCACATCCTTTCTGTGCGTGCAAACTCCCCATAAGTCCAAGTTCGAATAGTCACGATCATCAATATCATCTGCATCTCTAAGCGCGTCCATATATTCCTTAGCAGGATCGCTATCAGTATCAATCCCATCAATAACCACATCATCAAGCGCTTCCATATAGGGAACAACGGAGTCTGTACAAAAATGAATGTATGAAAATATTAAAAAAAAAAAGATGCATCAAATAAAAATGTTCTTAAAGATAAATAATATAAAATTATTACCAATTCACCATGAAACAACTTCTCATCCTCAACATACGAATGGCTAAAATCGCATTCCCATTGCAATTAGTATGGATCTCTATCAGGCATCGTAAAATTACAGTCAAACTAAGCAGAGTGGGCTAGAAAAGCTTCTAATATCCAAGCCTATTACAAAAGAAAACTCGTTATGACATTACAAAATAGTATTAGACAAATGCTCACATAAACAATAAAGTTGTGCTGAAACAAACAAAAAATGATGACATAAGAGATGCAAACACTAAAACACAATACCTGGAATGCAAAGCAATACCCATACATTTGATAAGAACCCCTAACGCCATCCCGATCTGCAACAGAAGAATTCTTCAATGACTTCAACAAACGGTTGTATGACTCTCTGCCCCAATGATATAGTTCAAATTCCTTCTCATTGCATGCAAGAGATAAAAATTGTGCACTTACAACCTCTAACCTCCTATAAACAATTAACCTCTCAATGAGCAACAACTTTGCCATAATCAACTTCTTCTTAGAGTTCTTTTTCTCATATTTGAAACGGGCAACTAACTCATCATGAGTCATTTTCTTCTGCCAAAAAAATTCAGATATAGACATTTTCTTAGAGAGATTACAACCACGGTCTTCACATGGAAGGCTAGTAATAACATGGAACTCGACCATTGAAAAGCGTGCGAGATATCCACCAACTGTAAACCACAACTCATTCTCGTTTTTAGTTTTGACTTGACGCATCAACATTTGATGCATAAGCTGGAAATTTGTAGCCATTTTGGTGCCCTGCGTCAACACCCATCCAACACATCTTCCTCACAGAATATTGTAATCATATCACAAACAGAAGGATATGAATATATGTTAGATCTATAATAAAACCGCTCAGAAACAGGAATGCAATATTCCAATGTCTGGTCAATCACAAACAAGTATCCAAAAAACCATAATCAGATTACGAAAAAATCAAAACATACTCATCAACAAAAGAATTTCAAATGGAAAACCAAAATAACTTACATCAGAATAACTCTGAGAAGTAGATGAATCACCAGATTGACCTGCTATTAAGAACAAAATAAAGAATAATGTAAAAATACAATAACAGAATCCATGATAAACCAAACAACCATAAACAATAACAATAAAATGTCACCAACACATAGTAAAAGAACATAAACATCACATAGACAACACAAAATACCCAATCCATACCCAATCCAAGTACACACATTATTGAAACTACCATAAACTAACACAACCATATATAGAAACACACATTGTCAGCCCCCCTACACATGAGCATAACCGCATATATCTACACTATGAACCGCACAAACAATACAAGCATCCCAAACATATTTACCTATACGAATAACACTACAAAAGCACATACAAAGTGCCGAATCACAAAAACTGAAGCAAACAAACGGTTAAAATCACCGCATTTACACATACACATTACATAAATGACCTACAACACTCAAAATCGCACACATTTATGCATATCAAGCATCCATTTAACCATAGATGATTGAAATTGAAAGAAGAAATCGATAAAATCTACAGAAATCAACTTAATCCAAACCCTAGCACGAAACGTTGAGCAAAAAACAAGCAAAATTGATACCTGAAGAACTGCTAAAAGACGACATTGTAGCAGATAGCACAACAATGAACAACAATCGAACGAGAACTGACTACTTTCGCACAGATTGAAGGAAGGATGACGAAGAAAACCGAAGAAACCATACGAAAAACCGACGAACAATCACAGAGTGCGGAAAGGGGGTTTGGAAGAAAGTGAACAGACGCAGAAAAGCGTACAGTTGAGAATTAGTATATATAGTGAACAGTTTTTCAATTTGTCCGAAAAGTTGGACAATTCACCAATTTATTTAAAAAAAGTGTCTCAAAATGTTTCTACATTAGTAAATAAATAACACTATTCAAGTAATAGAGTAATTGTTGCAAATCCTTTATAAATTCATCAGTTAGATCTTGGGTGTGTATGGATGCCAATTTTAGTAGTTAATAAACTACTAAAATTGGGGGTTAAAAATTTTAATTTTGTATGGGGTTTTAACTACTAAAATTGGGGGTTAAAAATTTTAACTTTGTATGGGGTTGTGTAGTAGGGGGTTTTTGGTTAAAATTGGGACTTAAAAAATAAGTCACATTTGATAGCTTTTTTGGTGGTTTTGGGGTTTATTTGATTTGAAAATACAATTATACCCCTAATAACAACCAAATAAACTCCACTTTTTACAAATAAACTGTTTTTCATCCCATACGGGGTTTATATTTCACACAAAATTTTAACCTTAGTTGAGATTAAATTTTTAACTTTAACCTGTTTATAAATTTTAGTCATTTTTTTAACCCCGACCCATACGGACCCCTTATCTCTCTGTCGACTTGTCCTATGTATTTATTGATTTTATATAGCAATATAATAATATAATAAATTACTGGGTAAGGTTCGTACGTTGGTATGACATGTGATATGTCATATGTGAATGGCCTGGCGTATTCGATCTTCATGTTTGAAGTTTGTGGATAAATAAGTGATCGACAAATGTAGGCGTTGGAAATCGAATTCTAGCCTTGTTACGGGCCTAGCGGTCCGTAACGGGTACCCGCTTTTTTTTATTAAAATTAATATGTATATATAGATGTAAAAAATAATAATAATTATTCATTTAAAAAAATAAAAAACAGTAACTATATATGTATGTAAATAATATAAAAAAAAAGTAAATATATATATATATATGTATGTATGTAAATAAAAAAAACAGTAGGTTTATAAATAATATATATAGGGGGTGATTTCCTCATACACACCTCTTAAGATATACCGTGTGCACAATTATGTACCGTTGATGAGAAGAGATGGAAGACCACGATTTAAAGGAATTTTCCTTTTTTCCAATTTAAATTGTGGGACCCGCGTGGTAAAAAACCATCAACTCTCTCACTTGGTGCGTGTAAATTCCACCCTACTCTTTCTTCCTTTCTTTTTTTTTAATAATTTTTTATTTAATTAGTTATTATTTAATTGGTTTCTACCGAATAATGTTTTAATACTACCGAATAATGTTATTTTTTACCATTAATTCAGGTCAAAATTCACAAATTCCACTGAATAATTTATCTCATATTACCGAATAATATTTTTTTTCCAATTATGTACCGTTGATGAGAAGAGATGGAAGACCACGATTTAAAGGAATTTTCCTTTTTTCCAATTTAAATTGTGGGACCCGCGTGGTAAAAAACCATCAACTCTCTCACTTGGTGCGTGTAAATTCCACCCTACTCTTTCTTCCTTTCTTTTTTTTTAATAATTTTTTATTTAATTAGTTATTATTTAATTGGTTTCTACCGAATAATGTTTTAATACTACCGAATAATGTTATTTTTTACCATTAATTCAGGTCAAAATTCACAAATTCCACTGAATAATTTATCTCATATTACCGAATAATATTTTTTTTCCAATTAATTTAAGTTTAAAGAAACTTCAAATCTCTACAATACTCACGAATAATGCTTCATATTTCACCGAATACTGTCTCACATTTCACTGAATATGTTTTGTTTTATGTTTCTTGTCAAACGAAGACTTCATATTCTGATGAATAATGAATCAAATTTCGCCGAATAATTTACCAACTCATTACCACCGGTCACAAAAATTCGACGCAAATAACCGCATAATTAACGAATAATAAATTAATATTATACACAACATTAGGCTATGGAGGATTGGGCATTAGAAACGAATAATAAATTAAAATTATACAAACCATTAGGCTATGGAGGATCGGAAAAGCACAGAGGATTGGGCATACAGAACCATAGGCTATGGAGGAGAATATATGGAGGGCATGGAGGAGAACGAAGAGGACAGTCGGAAGGCGCCTCGGAAAATCGCCATAGCCGTTCGATCTTCCTCCACTTCGCTTAGCTTCTTCCGCTAGTAGACTCGCTACCTCCCACTGATTGATCAACGACGTCGGCGGTTGGCCTAAGCGAACCAGGCGGGTCACTGAATTTTAACAAATTTTAACCGTAAAAAAAAATTTTAAAAAATCGAAGGTTAGATTTGTCCGGTCTTACCCCATCTCCCTCCTTTCTTTTAATTTTTTTTTTAGTATAAACTAAATTCAAATTTATGGAATCCAAACCCGTTAGCGAGAGCTGTTTAGGGTGTTGAAGCAATGCTGAAAGTCAAAGGGCAACAAAGAAGGTGCTTCCAGGATGTGGCAAGCAACATGTATTGTTGGTAGGGGTGTGGACTGTAAGTACGTGCATTGTTGGATGGAGGAGGAGATAGTGGAGCATATGTATATATAGTTGGATGGTGATTGAATCCTTCTTATTACACAGGATAAGAGGGAAATCATGGGGAAAGGGTGGGGTCCCTGCATCAGTGGCTAGCTAATTTGTTGCCGTGATGGAGAGGGTGTCGCCCACTGGAGATATGTCATTGGTGGCTAGGAGAGAAGGTTTCACACATGATTTTTGAGGAGATTGCATAAAGTATAAACCAAATTTGTCTGGTTTATAGTTGGGATCGGAGTTATGTTCGAAGATTGGATAATGACGCTGCTCACGGGCTTCCATCACGGACATCGGATAATGATTTTTTTTTTCCCGCATATTATGTTAATTACTTGTTGTTTTAAGTCAATGAAGTTTTTTCTTTTTTTGAAAAAAAAAAGATTAAGAATTTGGAATTGGATTTTTTTAGTTAAATAGATAAATATTAAAAACAATAATGCCACAGAAAATACCTATCAAATATGTGAATTTTCATAGATGATAAATTTGGAATATCAAACTCTTATTTATTTATAGTATAGGTTAGAAAAAATAACAAATTACAAGAAATCACCGATAAATTTGATATGTTATTCTCAAAGAACCGCAAATCCGCCGTGACCCTTTTTTTATATATATATGAGTTTAAAAATAGAGAGAATATATTGCACCCAATATATATACCTGATATAGCTAAAGTAAGCCCGTCAAGATCTTAAGGGCACAATCGTCTTTTATCATTTATCAGGTACATTAATTGAAACCCTAATTCCCATTATATATAAAGAAAATATAGCTAGGGTTTGGGGAGGCTTCTGAACCAGCCGACACACTCTGACTTGATCATCGGAGGCTCCTCCGGGGAGCGAGCCCCGCCTCTTCCTCTTCTTCTATGCAGGTGATCGATCAATGCAGAGAAGGAATGAGGTGCAGATTTATGCACTTACAATACCAAAACCCATACCATTTTGCAAAACTAAACCCCCCCTTGAAAAATTTGCAAAAATGGACAATACCCCTAACAAATTGCACAAACTAACCGATTTATTAAGGGTTACCAGGTTAGCATAATTAATACCCTATCACATCAACAGTAAAAAGTAAGGGAGAGATGGGAAAGAGAGAGGAGGGGGGGCATAATGCAGGAGAGGGAGGGGATAGCATTAAATATGGGTGATCAAAAATCCCGCAAATTTCGATCCCGTCCCGATCCCTGTGGGATTTAGGATAAAATAGTGAATCCCGTCCCGCAAAAATTATGCATGACGAAACGTGAAACGATCCCGGTGGGATCCCGCAAATCGGCAATCTGGAGAACAGGTGGCCTGCGCACCTTCTCTCCGGCCGAATTGCGACCGGCGCTAGCGACACCACCACCACCGGCGTACTCCCCTCCCTTCGGCGCACCTCCCGAGCCCCTCCAAACCCCCCCCCCCCCCCCTCTCCTTCCTTACAGAAACCCGTCCCACACCGTCCCTCCTCCTTTTCTGACGCCTCTCCGCCACCTCCGGCCACCACTGGCCTCGCCGCTGCCGACAGAAGAACCAGCACGCCATGCCGCATCTCCTTGCACCATCAATTTACCCCAACTACTGTGTTTCAAAAATCAGAACCCTAGCCCTTTGATTGCACTAGTGTGTTTTTTTTTCCGGTAGAATTTGGGCTCGACGGCTTGATTTGCTTCCATGTCGGTTCCTAAGGAACGTTTTCTTTGCCCTTTTGTTAGCCTCCATAATTGCCTCAACAGTGGTGGTCGTGGACTTGTCAGAACTGCCTTCTTGCGTCATTTCAAGGATAGGCATGGTTCCGTCATTGCCGCCGTTGACACTTGTTCACTTTTGTCGTCTTCTCCGGCCGTCTATGCCGCTGTTGAGGCTACTTTCCGAAGGTTGAACGTGTGGTTATGTGGTGTTTGTTGTTCCCTTCACACGTTACGTTCTGCATGCCGTCATCCCGATGGAGTTGTTGTTTCCCCGCCGGACGATGGTGATGGTAATGCTATGTTTTTCATTTTCAATATTGATTGCCCTGTTTTTCCACCTACTATACCTGCGTCATGTTCTGTTTTGTTGTCTCTTGTTTCGCTAAATGGGAGTGCTCCACGTTTAAATGTTGCACGTGTGAATTCTTCTGATAGTGGGGCCGCGCGGGTTGATTTTGGATGGGATTTGAGTACTTTTGATCGTCTTTTTGTCAGGGGACTACGTACAGTTAAGTCCGTACCGCCACGTTGTCGTCTTGGTTTTGCTCGGGCTCTTAAAGGGGTGCTTGACCGTGTTATTGCCGCCCCTGATGATATTGCTGGTTGGGTTCGGTTTCTGGGTATCCCCATCTATGTTTTGCGTGCTTTTGTACCACGGAGTAGTAGCGATCGTCGATCGGGTGTTCGACGTACTTGCCAGGAGGAGTCGATTGCCAGTGCTCTTGTTGATTGGAGCACTCCGGGGGGTGACATTAGGTTGCTTAGAGTTGCCTTGAAGGCAGCCCCTGTGTCCTTCAGCGAGGGTGTTGGGGATGATGATGAGCCTCACACACCAAGGCTCAACCTCCGTCAATGTCGTAAGAAGATTTCTGATGGGCATTTCACTGCTGCTATGCGGGTTCTCTCTTCTTTCGGTGTTGCTCCTTACTCTACTTCTACTTTGATTGCGCTTCGGGACAAGCACCCTGATGCCCCCCTCCCTGTTTTGCCTTGTGGTTTCGCCCCTCGGCCTTATATTATTGCTCGCCCGCCCATTGTTTTGGATTCCATTAGGAGTTTCCCGCGTGGTACTTCTTGTGGTAGGGATGGGCTCAGGGCCCAGCATCTGTTGGATTGTTTGAGTGGTGCGGCAGCTGCTGTTTCTGATGAGCTTCTTGTTTCCATTACGGGGGTGGTGAACATCTTCTTGGAGGATCGGTGTCCGTCTGCTCTCGGGGAATATGTTGCTAGTGCCCCTCTGACTCCCTTGGTCAAACCAGGGGGTGGTATCCGCCCTATTGCTGTCGGCAAGATCTAGAGACGCCTTGTGTCTAAGGTGGGTGCTTTCTTGGTTGGGCCTCAGTTATCTGGGTATTTTAGGGACCTGCAGTTCGGAGTTGGTGTTTCTGAAGGTGGTGAGGCCATTCTGCATGCCTTAAATTGGCTTGTAGAGTCTCGTGGTTCTGAGATGGATCTTTCTATGCTGTTGGTGGACTTCCAAAATGCTTTCAACTTGGTTGATCGCACTACTCTGCTTTTGGAGGTCCGTCATCAATGCCCTGGCCTCTCGCGGTGGGTCGAGTTGTGTTATTCTAGCCCTGCTCAGCTCTACTATGGGGAGCACTGCCTTTGGTCTTGCCAAGGGGTTCAACAGGGTGATCCCCTTGGTCCGCTGCTCTTTGCTTTGGTCTTGCATCCTCTGTTATGCAAGATCCGTGATTCGTTTGATTTATGCTTGCAGGCTTGGTATTTGGATGACGGTACTATTGTAGGGGACACTGTTGTGGTTGGCCATGTTCTTGATATGATTATGTCTGATGGTCCAGCGCTTGGGTTGCACCTTAACGTGGATAAAACTGAGGTCTTCTGACCGGTTGTGGATCCTAGGGGCTTGGTGCCTGGTGTTTTCCCTATCCTCATTGCTCGGCCTGTTTCTGGCGTTACGGTTTGGGGTGGTCCTGTCAGTACTTGCCCTGTTTAGAGCGCTGAGATTGTTGCGACTCGGGTGGCCAATACCGTTGAGCTTATGGGTTTGTTGCCAAACTTGAGGATCCGCAGAGTGAGCTGCTTTTGATTCGGGCTTGTTCGGGTATCTTTAGACTCTACTTCACCTTGCGTACTTGTCCGCCGGATGCCGTTGTCCCAGCTCAGTCTACTTTTGACAGTGCCCTCCGTGTCTGTTTAGAGCGTATTATGGCTGCTTCTGGACCCGGGTTTGGTGATTGGCAGTGGAGATTGGCTACTCTTCCGTTTCAGTACGGTGGGCTTGGTGTTTATGTTGTTGGTGACGTCATGCATTATTCTTTTCTGGCCTCTCGCCTGGAGTCTTCTGGGTTGCAGTCCTCGCTCCTCCGCTTTGCTGGGCTGCCCGTGGGTGAGGGGCCCTCTTTCGATGCTGCCCGTGGGTGAGGGGCCCTCTTTCGATGCTGCACTGTGTGACTTCAATGGTCTTACCAGTTCTGATTTCAGTCGTGATTCTTGCGAGTTCGCTGCCCCCAAACATATGAAGTAATTGGTAGATTTGTACTTCGCCCGGGTTGTGGCAATTTGTACTTTGTTAACGTTTGGGTATCCCTTTATTTCGGGATGGTCTTCCCTGCTCTGCATGTGGTCGGGTTTTTTAGGGTGATATTTTTGGGGATCACGTCGTGTCGTGCTCGAGTTCCATTGGGCTCAAACATCGGCATAATCTTGTGCGTGACACCCTCTTCGACATTTGCTTCCATGCTGGGATCACCTCTGGAAAGGAGGTGGATATTGGTGTTGTTGACGGTCTTGGCGGACCCCTTAGGCCCGCTGACATTCTTTTTTACTCTTGGGATCGGGGCCGGGATATGTGTGTGGATATCACTGGTTCCTCCCCCCTCACTCAGACTTGTTTGGCTTCCTTCGCTCATGTACGATGTGTACTTGACGCTGCGCGGCGTAAGTTCACCAAGTATCGAGATGTGTGCTCTACTGTTGGTTATGGGTTTTTGCCTTTTTCTTTCTCTTCTTTTGGTGAGCTGGATGTGGATGTTGTTGCGCTGCTGGAACGGATCCACTCTTTTTCTTTAGCCTTAGATTCTAGTTCTCGTCTAACATCTCATATTTTTACCAGAGTTTGTTTTTCCATCGCTAAAGGGGTTGGTGCGCAGCTTGTTTCTTGGTTGTCTGCTAACTTCTTGTAAACATTTGATTGTTTGTTTTCTATAAAAATAAAGATAATGATGATGATGATAATAATAATAATAATAATAATAATAATAATAATAATAATAATAATTTTTATAATAATAATAATATTATTATAATATTATAGAATAATAATAATATATTATTAGCAATATTATTTTGAGCAAATATTATAATTATAATTATAATCATAATCTTCCATTTATAATAATAATAATATTTGTTTATAATATTATTATTATTATTTGAGCAAATATTATTTATAATTATAATAATAATTTTCAATTTATAATAATAATTGATTATAATAATAACAATATTATTATATAATATTATAATTTAATTTAATAATAATATTACTTTATAATAATAATAATATTATTATTATTATTATATCATATTATATTTTTTTCTTGTAAAGTATAATTATTTTATAATAATAACAATAAAAATAAGTAATAATAATTTATTTTTTTTAATTATAACGTGGCATTATTATTGTTGTTGTTGTTGTTGTTGTTGTTGTTGTTGTTGTTGTTGTTGTTGTTGTTGTTGTTATTGTTGTTGTATACCCATTTAGAGCTACAAGAGGCAAATAGCTAAATACGGTATTCTTTCCAACTAACAATCGATAATTAGACAGTATCTGGTGAATCTCGTCTCAATTTCTTTCCGTCCCGATCTAGTTTGATAACGTAGCCAAATATGTTGAACATTATAATTAATTATACAATCATTGTATGAATTAATAATAGTATTATAATATTAATAATAATAATAATAATAATAATATTATTATTATTATTGAATAATATAGTTGAGATGAATACCGTATTCAACATATTATACAAATTAATGAATTATGAAATCATTTTTCACTTTGCAAATTTATATAATATTTTTATTTGCGGGACAAGGCTCGTCTCGTCCCGATCCCGTCCTGTCTAGACACCATCCCGTCCCGATCCTGTCCCAAAAAAAAGTGTCAATCCCGTCCTGATCTCGTCCCGTCCCGGCTCAATCCCGTCCCGTCTCGTCCCGTGCCCACCCCTAGCATTAAATGTTGTAGAGGAGAGAGTATTACATGTAAGAGGGGACGAGAGAGATGATAGCATCTATTTTAGTCATATTTTAGGGTTGTATTTGCATATTAGTTTAGGTCATTTTCATGCACATTTGTCATATTTTATACTTTATTTATTTTATTTTGCATTTTCGGAGTCTACACGTGGTTTTTATTTGTTTCAGACATTTTGAGGTCAATATTGAGGAAAATCAAGCTTTAACGCGGAGCGGCAAGCATAATGGATCGGAGCCGAGGAGCTAAATTGTCAAGTGCGGAAGTTGCTAAATCTTGGGGCTGTTTTACGAAGTTAAATCTATAATTGAGTGCTGGGTTAGTTTTCAATTATTTGATTTTGTGGGTTAAAAATGTAATTTTCCTAAAAATCTAATATACACTCCCGTATGTTTTAGAATTCGGGGGAGGTTCGGAGTATTTGGCCGCACAATAGAGGCTTCGGCCGACTCTTTAGTTTAGTTTCGTTATTTGTTTTTGATGGTATACACTTTGGATCGAAGACGAAATTCCGATTTGTATTATATTTTATTTCAGCGATTTATTTTTGTCTATGATTTATTTCGTTGATTATCATATTATGCTTGCTTGAATCTTCGATCTAGGGTTTGGGCGATCTCAATGATAATTTGGTAGCGTTAAGATTGATATTCGTTTGTCTGTTGATTTGTGATTTAATCCTATTGCGCCAGCCCTAATTGATGAAAATTGGTTAGAACTGATTTAGGGTTTGAAATCGAAAGACTAAAACCCTAAATTAGAATTTAGATGGTGAATTTAGGCCGAAAAGCTATTCGATCCATCGGAAACATGAGATTAAACCTGAAGTTTATTTGATCGAAAGTGAAATTAAGCTTCTTGAGGATTTATAGATTGTCATAGATATTTTAGATGATTTTGATATTGATCGATACCGAAAGGCGACGTTGATATGATTATCATCTAGAATTCTAAGAACTTAAAGGGTCTAAATTGGTTGCTTGAGTCCGAAAGGTGATTGTTAACCAATTTAGACACATTCGCTTTGATTCCGAAAGGAGATTTGCGATTACCTTAGACAATCTACCTTCAACAAATTCAGACAAGGTGGCACGAATATTAATATTAATCTACTAAAGCGTCGTTGTGGTGATCTTTTACCCTAGATTTGCCTCGTATCCATTGTTTACTACCAATTTTGTATAGTTGCTTACTTTAAGTTGGTTGCTTCCTCCATTCCCTATAAACATTTGTCTCGATCTTATTTTCTTGGCTTAGTTAAATCTGTTTAAATTGACAATCAATAGCACATAGTCCATGTGGATACGACACTCGATATACTACAACTGAACCCGTACACTTGCGGTGTAGGTTTTAGCCTATCAAGAGAAGAGAATGGGAAGAGATTGAGAGGGAGGACATTAAATATAAAAGGGAGTCATCATTTTATTTTATTTTTGCAGAGGAGAGAGGAGAAGAGAGTGTGAAGAAGAAGACTCCGACAACCACTTAGAATATACATGCCAGTAGTAAGAATATCCGTGCTGGTCATCATTTTATTTTATTTTTGGATTTGGGTGCATTTCTAAGGAATCTCTATCATTGATGGCACGCGTTGACTCATTGATGGCACACGTTTACTTGTTGATGGCACGTGTTTACTCATTGGTGGCACGTAAAACGTATTGGTTGTCACATTAACATTTTTCATGTTTTGCATGTTCAATTAACTTGAAAGTGTATTTGTTTTAGATGGTTCAGCTTTTACTACAAACTCCACTCTTTCCTTTTTTTTTTTTACTTTGGTCAGTTACATTAATTATCTTTACTTGCATTAACATCCTCTCTCTCCTCCCATTTTCCACACAATTTCCCTGATACATCACACCTCCACTCTTTCCTTTTTTTTTTTTTACTTTGGTCAGTTACAATCGGATGAAGAGGTTAACAAAAAAATTGCAAAAGTAGCAAATGCTACCCCCATGCTATTTTTACCCCCCATGCTACTTTTGCCAAAGTATACCAAAAGTGGTATATTTATGCAAATTTTCCAATATTAAATTTTCATTCTTTTCTTACATATTTTGATTAATTTATTATATAATAAGATACTACGGAGTATTAAATAAAAAATTGTTGGAATTTAACATAATATTTTTTATGCAAATTTTTTACACATGCACATAAATCACCATGAAGTGAGGTTTTGGAAGAAAAGCTACTTTATGATGATTTTATTTTTTAAAAAAAATTATTTTTATTTTTTTATATAAAATATTTTACGGGTGCTTCTGGGAAAATTATATATTTAATGTGCATGAAATTATGCAATTTACCCTTAGAATTTAGAAAAACTAATACAGATGATGAAGAGCAATATACTTGAAATAAAATAAAATAAGTTTTTAGAACATCCCCAATAGCACCTCTATTATAGAGAAAAGTAGAAATTTAGCAAAATATTGGAGTTTTTTTCACCCAACAGCTCATCTATTTCTTTCTCTAAAATAAAGAATTGATTAGAGAGAATGAAAAAAATCTCTATATTTGTAGCATTTGAGAAAACCTCTAAAATTAAATGTTCACTAGCTTCCGAACCCCCTAGTCACCGGTGAGGATCCTCTAATTCAAATTGAACCTCTAAAAGTGTTCCTCTAATTCAAATTGAACCAATGAATGATCAAAATAATAGTAAATGTTAAATATGTGAAATAGAGTAACCGTTGGAGTTGTAAGGTAAAAATTATAGAGATTTTGTAATCTTTTTCTATATTTTAGAGATCTTTTACCAAATCTGTTGGGGATGCTCTTATTATGTGCATGGTTTTATGCCCTTAGAATTTGGAAAAACCTAATGTGCATGGTTTTATGCAATTTACCCTTATAATTTAGAATGTGCATGGTTTTATGCAATATACTTGAAATAAACTAAGTTTTTACTCCTTATAAGAATACTCGCTCTGTTAATTAAAACTTGTCGTGGACTATTCATGCACGTTTTTTTAGAATGATAAAAACTATATAAAATATTAACTTCTTTTTATATTTGTTTTTATAAATTCATGCTTAATAGTAATAAGTATGAAATTATTAAAAAAAATATTTAAAAAGTTAATATTTTATATAGGTTTTAACATCTCAAAAAACATGAATAAATAATAAAACGTCATATTTTAATTAACGGATAAAGTAAAAAAAAAAAAAAGAATACAGATGAGGAGCAATTTAAGGGACAAAAGCGGGAGTACGTCAAATTAAAAGTGTGAAAAGGAAGCATGTTAATGAGAACGGCAATTACGGAGTCCTAAATCTTCGGCTCCATCGTAATCCCTAATCACAATCACATGGACCCACCCACCGCTTCCATCGGTTAATGCTCATTTCAAATCACATGTTACATTTCATAAGACATTCCACATTCTGTATTAAATAAAATTATTTTATACTCCAAAAATTATTCAAAAATGATAAAAATATTCAAAAATTGATATCAATGTTATAAATGATTATTCATACAAATTTTAAAATATATTTTTTATATTAGTTTTGACAAAATATTGTTATTTTGTGATTTCTCCAAAAATTATATTTCTTGATTTTTAAAAATATTTTTCCTCGAATTTATATGAATAATCATCTACTTTTAAAAAAAAATCAAAAATTTTGATCTAGATTTTGTGTGTAATATCAAGTGTAATACTTCATCCGTTAATTAAAACTTGTCATTTTAAAAATCTACACTTACTAATAAAACGGACAAAAATAAACTTATATCCCTAATTATTACTATACTCTACTTTTGTACTTTCTTAAAAGATTTACTTTCTAAAACGACAAGTTTTAATTAACAGATGGAATATAATTTTCATTCACAAATGCTAATTGATTTGCATATCACTTTTTAAGAAAGTCCCTACCAATAGCAAATATAAGGTTGTTGAGGATGGGCTCAAATCGAAATCGAACTGAAAATTTTGATTTCGGTCTAGCCTGGGTACTATTAGCGGGTACCCAATGGGTGAAACAAGAAAAAACCAAATCAACACAAGTAGTTCAATTATAACTCAAAATTATAAAGGGGTGAGTTTATGTATTTATATTTTTTATCAGCAAAGCACTAAAATCACGAGCTAATTAAAATTTAAACGTGGAAGGGTATATATCTCTATACTAATCATATACTAATCTAGTATATCTCTTGATATAACGTGGAAGAGCAAGCCGAGACCATATCCATTCTAATTGAAATTTGGTGGGCAAAACACTAATCAAGGATTAGGGTTTGTAGAAGTTAAACTTAAAAAAGGTAAAATAGTAAAATCACACACATTATATATAAAAAAATTTAGGGTTTTATGCGGGTTTGTGGGGCGGGTGTGCGGGGCGGGTTAATGGGTGGGTTAATGGGGCGGGTTATGGGTGAAAAATATTCACCCATAATCCATCCATCACCCGCTTCAACAGCACCCGCTCCACCCGTCACCCACTTTTTTGCGGGTTTTCACCCGGAAAATTAATGCGGGTAAAGTGGGTGGAGCGGGTACCCGCGGGTTATTTCCAGCCCTAGGTACTATACGGTTCGGATTTTAGACCTTAAAAAAAATTCAATTTCAGTCTGAAAACCGAAACGGAACCGAACGTTTCAATGTCGGATCGAAAAAATTGAATTTTTGTTTGTTAAAAAAAACCTAACTAATACATATTGAGTAGATCTGAGCATGGGCGGGCTTGGACCGGGCCTATGAGAATATCTTGGCCCATTTTAGCGGGCCGGACTTTGACCAGACCCGGTTTTTGGGTCAATTCTCTTGCCCGAGCCCGCCACATGGGCGGGCCGTTTAGCCCACCGGGTCGCCCATTATAATTTCGTAAAATAATATTTTTATTTTATTATTTTTACGTTTGATCTCAAACTACACAAATGTGCTCAGTGTCTCAAAAGATTGAAATTTTATACAAAACAAAGGTATACAAGTTACACAAATGTGAAATTACACACTATAATATTTATGTAGGTTCATTTCAATGAATTTTTTTTTAAAAATAATATATTTAGTACTATTGTATTTCTTAATTTATATGCGATGTAAATACTATTAGTATTTATAAAGTAATAGATGTAAAAGTTTAGATATTATATAATCAATATATATACTCCGTAGTATTTTAATACAAATATATAAAAATTAATATAAGTAATATATATAGGCGAGTCAGGCCTACCGGCCCGCTTGAGCTTAAGCCTTAGCCCAAGCCCAGCCCAATGGGTCTACCGGGTCGGGCATGTCAGCCCGCTTGGGCCAATTACCTTACCCAAACCCGCATATTTTACGGGGCGGGTTAGCCCATGTCTCCTCAGGTCTACTATTGAGTATTAATTACATTTGAGTAATTCCAATCAAGGGAAAAAAACCCTCATTGGGGGGAGGAGAAAGCGCCTCCATGCGTCCCCAATTCCTTCGGATGAAATCCCTTCCCAACCCTTACATATGAATAAAAAACAATCAAAATTCCCCTCAATCCTCTTCCCTACTACTTGATCGGCAAGATCCAAGCCGATTTTTTGAATTGCTTTAATCTTTCCAACTTCCTAAATCGAGCATCGTTATGCCTCAATCAGTGTGATGCGAGGCAATCCAAGACAAAATCCGACTGTGGGTGAAATCTCTTTTCGCTTTCGTTTCCCCCATGCAAACAAACCCATGAATCTTTAGAAAGAGTGTCGAAGAGATGTGATCTCCATGGTTATGGAGGTCATATGTGAGGAAAATTGACAACAATGGCTCCAAGAGAGTTAAACAATTTGAGAAAAAAACGATCTCTTTTGAGAGTTCCCATACTCCTTCTCCCGGAGCCCAACCCTCATCCGGGAGCCACTAATCTGCCTCCTCGCCACCAAAAATCTCGACTTCGATTGCCTCTTCTCCTCCTCGCTTGGGTGTGCTGTTCAACCAGTCGACCTCGGTGGGGATGTACTTCGCCTCTGACGTCCTCGGTACCCTTGGTCCTCTTGAGATCCATCTTCTTTCAAGCTTCTTTTGACCAACCTCCCGTATCTCCTTGCCTCCGGTGCTAGCATTTTGACTTCTCTAGTTAATCTCCGGCTTTGGTTTCATCTATCCTTTGTCCTGCTTTTGATTTGGGGCTATTCGTCTCCCCCAATTCGACCTCTCCCCACTCTCGTCGGCTCAATCTCAGTATCTCACCAACTAGTGTGCTCATGCAATGACACCGCCCTTGATGTTGCCTTTTATCGACAGGCCTACGACTGGGGTTTGCCTTGGCGTGCTCGCTCGTGACCTCGGGCGCCTAGCGTTTTGCCTTTTCCTTCGATTTGGCTTGGCGGGAGTTTCTTCATTTGCTTCCTTTCTTTGAACCCGAGTGGCTCGAAGCTTGGCCCGATAACATGTCTTGGTGGTGTGGTTTATGGTTTCAGGACTAGCAGTTTTGTGCGACGTCTTTCACTTTTTTATTGATGTATGATAGGTCGTGGACGTGATCAAAACCTAAAGGTTCGTTGGTTTTCGAGTCCAAATATGTGGTTTCCACTTAGTTTCCTAGGGATACCCTGCTTCATCTTTACCAACTGACAAAAGTTTGTCGCTTAATGTCTTTGTTCCTTCATCGACAACACTACTAGTGGGTCTTTGGAACGACTACACTCTTGCAATTTGGTTGATCTATTATGTCGTTGTTTCTTTGTATTTTGCTTGTATTGACGAGTTGCCCGTCACCGATTCTTCGGCCTATTGACCCACCGGGCCTGTCCGATGCATCGAATTTTTACTTAATAAAAAAACTATTAATTACATTTACATGAGTAGGTTGTAGGTCTTCACTTTCCCAACCCTATTGATGAGTTGCCCGTCACCTCTCGCAGCCTTGCCGGATTCGTCTGCCCCTACTATCGTCGTCACTTGTCCTCTCTCACTCCCGCAGTCCTGTAGCTGCACCTCCCAGGTCCCAAAAAAATCGGTTTTTTCGGACCAAAAATTGAAAATTCAAAAATATCGAGTGGTCGGTTTCGGTTCGGACCTTAGTCCAACTCTTCAAAAAAATCGAGTCATTGGTTTTGACCCAAGCCGTTTGGGTCGGTTCGATTCTGGCCGATTTCACCTGTTTGTGCCACCCTAAGCAAATCCAACCCAA
Source organism: Persicaria tinctoria (assembly GCA_037127255.1). NCBI lineage: Eukaryota > Viridiplantae > Streptophyta > Magnoliopsida > Caryophyllales > Polygonaceae > Persicaria > Persicaria tinctoria. The sequence continues at coordinate 60,746,090 of JBANSL010000013.1, forward strand.
TCTAAAACATTATTAAATCTTATGATTCGATAGAAGGTCAACTAATACTAAAAATGATCCCAACTCATATAACTTTAACCAAAAGAGACTCAAACTTGATAATCATTAAAATTAAATGGTCTGGATTTAAAACTAACTCAATCCAATAAGAACCTAACCCGTTCATTATAACAAAAACAACAATCCAATAAATCTGACAATGACAAAGGGTATTGACTATTGAGAGTATGGATTTTAGTACCCTGAGCTGATAGATTAAGAGTACCTTGGGGCTTCTAATAGACCCAGACTCATTAGAAACGAACATGAATAAGAGATAAACGGAGCAAACAAATGAAAACTAGAGAGACAATTGCACAAAAACATTTTTGGAATTCAAATCCAGCAAATTGAAAGACAATTGTACAACTAAACGATTTAAAAACCCTAAAGTTGTTTATGAAACCATCCCATTGGATCCCACAAATTTTATTCAAGTAAAGTCGATCTTACATGTTCTCAATCTCCATCATGAGTGTCATCGGCGCGCCTTCATGGGTGAGCTTTTCCTTCTCTTCCTCCGCCATGAGCATCGTCGACATCGTTGTAACGTCGTCCTCCTTCCTCCTCCGCGAGCATGATCACTTGAGGAGAGGTATTGTCCTCGATCTACTCCCTCGATCGCCTTCAATTTTATTTTATTTTTAAAATTTTATGGTAAAATAAAAACGAGTTGGTATATGACATGTGTAATTCTAGGAGCCAGATGGTCAAAACAACCAGAATTTGTACCGAAAATATCAGCAACATTGTTTTTGGTCAATATATTGATAGTTTGTGCATGAAATCATCATTTATAAAGTTTGTATTATTTTTTGTTCACGACAAATAATTCGTAATATTTTTAGTTATTTTTCCTTAAACAATGATTTTCTTTCTTATTTCGGTTTTTCATATGTGCCCATGAACACATCTTAGAAAAAACTGAATTTATAATTCATTTGCCATATTTAAAAATTTGATACAATACGGAGTATATGTCAATATCGGAATTGAAATAATCTAGAATTACAATTTACAACCCCTTTAAATGCATATAATACGGAATACTGACTACCCAGTACCCATTGTCCCATTCCATGCTACAACGCTACAGTATTTATTCAGTACTGAATTAAACTCTCCGGCATGCCTAGGGAGTACAAAGTATTTATTAACATCTTCAACATCCAACAACATCTTCAACATCCACCAAACTTACCTCTCGTGTACCTACGTTCATTTACTCTTGCATATCTATAAGATCCAGTAAAATTCATAGCCCATTCCCAACATTTTACCATACTTCCTCTATTTAATATAATGTTCACCATTTGTTAATTAAAAATTATCATTTAATATTCATACACATTTTTTTAAATAATAAAAATTATATAAAATATTAACATTTTTTTTATATTTGCTTTTACAAATTGATACTCTTAATTGTAATAAGTATAAATTGAAAATATTAAAAAAAAATATTTAAAAGTTAATATTATATTTTTTTTAACACCTAAAAAAGCGTGTGTAAATAGTAAAACATCAAGTTTTAATTAACGAATTGAGTAGTTTACTATTTACATATACTTTTTGTAAATGATAAAATATCAATTTTTTATAAAAAAAAATATAACAATTTTATAGTACTTATTAATAACAACTACGATATTATTAATTTTATATATATATAAAATGGATATTTTACATAGTTTTATCATCATAAAAAAGTGCGTAAATAGTAAATATCATATTTTTCCAAACAGATGGAGTATTATTATTAAATAAGTCTCTGATTTATTAAAATATTTATTTATGTTACAAACATTTTTTCTTGAGTTTATATAGTCTTTTTTTTTGTTAATTAAATATTGAATAATTTACCATTTAAAAAATGACACATCAGTTAGGATTGTCGAAAATTGGTTCACCGTCCATGAGCGTTCTCTCGGATAAAGTCGACGATCTCGACTGGTGAGCGATTATGAAAAATAGTTGAAGTGAGTCCCAAATGCGTCATTCTATCCGCATTCAGATTCCCTTCTCTGAAAGTGTAGGCAAAAGAGACACTTTGAAAGGAACGTGATAGACCACATGCATCTGATAACATCATCTCAACCTCCCATCGACACTTCTATTTTCTTTTCATGATATTAATAACTGTCAAACAACTACCCTCCACTTTAAGACGAGAAACGACACAAACAGAGACTATCTTTCTTTTTTGGCTTATGTGGCAGCCTTTAAGGGCCTTCAATCTCACTATTGAACATGCTCTTAGCTCTATTAAGCAAACAAACACCTAGGATTCCTAGTGAGGACACCCGTCCATTTACTAAAAATCTCTCAGTTACTCCTGAACGTGGCCACGTCTCTCTCCCTCACCACCTGCAAACATGGATGCCGCCTTTTCTCAATGAGTAAATGGCGAATTTTTGCTCAAATTAAATGCTATAGAGACAAATTTGGTTAGTATTTGTGAAAAAAAAAAGATCAAAAGAAAAAATAACAAGTATGGATTTACGTTAAAAAAGGGTGTTGATATATATACACCGCAAATTCAGATTAAGGATTTGCACGTACTTAAGGACGTGCATGCACGTTGTTAAGGACGTGCAAGTGTGGGACTGTGCACGTCCACTAGCAGACACTTTGCACGTTGTTAAGGAGGTGCAATCACATTCTCTCAACCTTATATGTTGTTCAACTATTATCTATATTACCGATGTGGGACAACCACATTCCAACAACACAACAAGCTGACAATCTAGCATTTTAAATCAGCTCATCGAAATCCGACGAGCTTCGTGATGGCCGGAACTCGTCGAAATCGACCGGAGCTTTATGAAGTAGCTCACCGGAATCAGACGACCTCGGTCATTTTCGTTTGCTACATGTTTATAGAAAATATGTTCACAAACCATCGAAATCAATAAGCTTCATTATACGAACAACATGAATTTGGTCCTCGGTGTGCTTCCTTAAGACCATGACCTTGTATGTTTTGAATAAACTTTGGAATATTTTTTCGCTCTCGTGCTAATTTCCAATTATTTTATAAAATAAAAAAGTGTTTATGATTTGTTATGTTTAGGGTGTTGATATATACACCGCAAATCCAGATTAAGGATTTGCACGTCGTTAAGGACGTGCAAGTGTGGGACTGTGCACATCCACTAGCAGACCCTTTGCACGTCCTTAACAACGTGCAAACCCTAGTTAGGGTTTCGGGTTTAGGGTTTAGGGTTTAGGGTTTAGGGTTTCCGAGGGTTTTGTATTGTTAATTGAAAAAATTGAAGTGTTTAGCTAGTGGAGTCGAAGTATTTAAGGTCTAATTAAATGGAAAGCAATAATTGTTAAGGTTTTCATTCGGATAATATGCGAATAATGTTACAAGAAACGAAAAAAAGATTTACATCCATAGTTTTAATAAACTGGTGGAATAAAATCTAGGAAAATAGTAAAGGGCGACCCGACTCGACACGTAAGGCTCGAAATCTCTCAAACTGAGCTTGAAACGGAGCATCCCATCCTTCAACGCTCGGTTGATGATGTGCGACCCATTTTGGCGGAGGCGGCGGAAGAGGAGCGTTAGGACGCAACCAGATCTATGAGAACGGAAAATTAGAGTTAGAGTATTGACATATATATATATGAAAAGCAAGAATAGGTAATAAAAAAAAAGACGTTTGAGTCGTATCGCGGTAAAATGGTCTTGGTTTCCGATGCAGGCTACACCAAGGGTTGCTGATTGAGGGTTGTTAGCAGGTGTCGGCGAGGTCATGGGGAGACATGTGAACGGATGATGTCAAGCTAGGACGACGAGAGGAATCTGATATACCATTGCAAATACTAAACCCATAATGGGTAGCTCTATCCACCGTCTCCTATCACCATGCACAGCTCCCGCCCCATCTCTGGTAGTCGACGAACTTCTGGAATGGGTACTCTCCCGTATAAAAATCGGCGTAGAGATCGGCGTGATCCTCCAAGTGATTGCATAATAACATTTTGAGTTCCGGGAAAGCAGACTCGCCGATCGGAGATGTCAATGACGCCAAAGCACGGTAGCCACAATGACCATCTCCAACAGTGTCCCTCACAACCTCAATATGACCGAGCATGAAGGGATCAATGTTGTTTCGACCCCAGTTGAACCCTCCGAACACATCATCACGTCCACGTCGAGCTGAGGTCGCTTGTGGACGATGTCGAGCAGCACGTGCTTCTTCTCTCTCAATTGAAAGACGATAAAAAACATTAAAATATATTAAAATATATTAAAATACATAAAAATAAATAGTATATATTAAAATATATAGAAAAAAGTTACAATTGAAAGACAATAAAAAACATTAAAATATATTACAATACATCAAAAGACATTAAAATAAATTAAAATAAAAACATTAAAATATATTAAAAATAAATTAATATTGAAAGACAATAAAAAACATTCAAGGCCATGAGAGACATTAAAACATTAAAACATATTTAATTAACATTAAAATATAATAAAAGAAATTAAAACATATTAAAATATATTAAAATACATCAAAAGACATTAGAATAACATTAAAATACATTAAAATATATTGAAAAGACATTAATAGCCAACTGGATCATAATAACAGGCAGGGAGACTCATGAGGGGGGGGGGGGGGGTGGTACCCTCCGGCCTATTAGGTTCGGCGACCGGGCAGCGGTCAGCCAGATACAGGAGGATACGGTACCCCGCGATCAAACAACCATAGTCGATGATTTGCTTGCGTCTGCAGAGGGCTTACAGCAGTCGATGGGGACCCCCCGGCCGACGAGCACGACAGCTTTTGGAAAGGTCTGCCATCTTGGGATCCTTCAGGCGATGCGACGGAGGGGCGGCAGCCTTCCTTGGAGACCGGTGATGTGCTGAGCAGCTGCATTACTGACGTAGTCGTGGGTCGACGGGCCGACATGGGTAGACCACCTGCTCGTGTACCACCCACCATCCCCGAGGCATCTACTTCAGCCGTTCCAGAGGCTTCTACGTCCGGCACCCACGACGGCGAGTCTTCGACCTCCTCCACACCAGCGATCTCCTTGGCATCTGCGGATGACGTCATCCCTGATGTCGTTGAGGAGGCTCACGATGGGCATGAGGGGCAGGCTGAGGGCCAGGGGGGCCTACAGGTGGAGCCCGAGCCCATCCCTGCGCAGGTTGCCGCACCGGTTGTGTAGGTCGACCCTTTCTTACCGCCGGGAGAGCTGCTTGCGTCTTACAAGTATCACCGCGCGTATCAGGTGACGTAGTCGTGGGTCGATGGGACGACATGGGTAGACCACCTGCTCGTGTACCGCCCACCATCCCCGAGGCATCTACTTCAGCCGTTCCAGAGGCTTCTACGTCCGGCACCCACGACGGTGAGCCTTCGACCTCCTCCACACCAGCGGCGATCTCCTTGGCATCTGCGGATGACGTCATCCCTGACGTCGTTGAGGAGGCTCACGACGGGCAGGAGGGGCAGGCTGAGGGCTAAAGGGCCCACAGGTGGAGCCCGAGTCCATCCCTGCGCAGGCTGCCGCACCGGCTGTGTAGGTCGACCCTTTCTTACCGCCGGGAGAGCTGCTTGTGTCTTACAGGTATCACCGCGCGTATCAGGTGTGGAGGGAGCCTACTGTGGAGCTGCCGCTGTTGAAGTTCCACCACCGGGCGACTCACCTGCTGCCTTTTGACCGCTACATATTTGAGGGCCCGGGGACCTGGGTGCAGGATCTTACCCCATCGGGCATCCCGCATCTGAGGTCTCTCCACTGGGAGTGTGTGGACGAGTTTATTTGCACACCCTTCTTGGAGCATTGACACCCGGAGACCAGCTCCTTCCTATTTCCATGGGGCGAGATGACCATCACGCTGCACGGCGTTGCTTGCTTCATGGGACTTCCGATGGAGGGCCTGTCGTGTACGTCACATCTGCCCGCATGCGCATTGATCCCCACCGCCGCTGAGTACTACCAGCTCACCCCACAAGCCCTAAAGGCATACAGACATGCTGGCAGCCCTCCAGTGACTTGGTTGACTGCCCTATGGATCGCGAGACACAGGCCGCTCATCGACCCCACCCCCGCTGATGACCCAGAGGCCGCGGCTGATCCTGAGAAGATTCGGCTTCGCATGCATGTGGGAGGGGGGCAGCCCCAGGATGACCCTGCACAGCGTCGGTTTCTCCCCATAAGGTACCTGACCATCGCTCTCGCTGCGACTCTGTTTGTGGACAAGTCGCAGAGCCGGATCCCGTGGAGGATCTTCGACCTTATTTGGGACATCACGCGTACGGCCACACTTGCATGGGCTGTAGGTGCCCTCGCATGTCTGTACAGGGGCCTAGGCGAGGCTACCCGGTCAGGTGCGAAGGGTATAGATAGCTGCACGCCGATTCTACAGGTACGAGACCGTTGAATTAGAGTTTTAGTTTCCAAATATTTATATTATATGCTAACGACATTCTTTTGTGCGTCAAGGCTTGGATATGGGCGTACTTCCCTCGCTTCCGAGGTGATTTCTCCAGCGATCTGCCTAGGAAGGATAACCCTCACTTCTACGCGAAGTTCATCGGTCCGAAGGAGCCACAACGCATGAAGGACGCTGCGAAGCTAAAGAAGGTGCAGGAGCTGCGGGACGAGGTGGATCGTCTTACCGTCGCCAATGTATGTATTCGAAACTCTATCTATATGACATATATTTCTTAACTGTGAATTACGCATGGTTTTTTTAATTATAGGTGGAGTGGATGCTCTTTGGGCGTGGTCTGAACTTCGACGGCCAGTACCGTCAGTCCACCTATCGGGGCACCATCACCTTCTGCGGGGAGGAGGAGCCGTATATGCCCGATAGGTGCCTCCGGCAGTTCGAACGAGTCCAGGGGATCCCGCAGCCCGTCATCGCACCGGATCAGGTCTCACGTGACACCACCTTGAAGAACGCGAAGTACATTGCCGTGTTTGCCCACAACCACAACAAGTGGCAAGACCTGCAGGACGAGGGTCGCTTCTATAGGCTGGCCGAGCACAGACGCACCAGTGAGGATTGTCAGGCCGGTGTCACCGCAGATTACATGGCTTGGTACCCGTCGTAGAGCTGGCCGTACGTGCTTCCCACCACGCCACCCCATCCGGACCCTCCGGCGCCCGTCCATCCGGTCGGCTTGGATCCATGGGTGGACCTCCCTCAGCCTCCAGTCATCCCTCCGACGGTAGCGGCCTGCTTGTATGAGATAGAGGGCTATTGGAGGGCCCTAGTTACCGACCCTCGCATTGATCAGCTAGTAGACGAGGTGACAGAGATTTTGGATCAGGCTGTATGTCATCCATCTAGACAGTGATGTACATTTATACTTTTGCAGTATCTATCTTTATATTATACTTTTATATTACGAATGTTGTATCTATCTCTATATTTCTATCTCGAGTAGACTCCTCTCATTTCTTCCGAGTCATATTAAACGTAAACATCAAGAACGAAAATGAAAACGAAAACGTTAAGCACGAAGTAAAGAAGTTTGGATGAGACACAACGCCCGAAGACGTGGAAAGAACGAAAATGAACGTAAAGAACGAAAATGAACATTAAGGACGAGTTAGGTTAGTTAGGGTTTAGGGTTTGGCTAGGTTGTTAGGGTTTAGGGTTAGGGTTAGGGTAGGGAAAATGCACGTGGTCAAGAACGTGCTTGCACGTCGTTGACCACGTGCAAGCACGTTCTTGACCACGTGCAAGCACGTCCTTTTGGACGGCGGACCGAAGGGTTTGGAATGACCGTGACAAAATGGTTACGCATTTCAAGGACTTGGGTCGGAGACACTAAATGATTTTAGTAATCAAGCGGTCTTGAACGGGGGCGTCGAACCGTCCCGGCGGGGTTCTCCTTGCTTGCGAGCAGTATGGGGAGTACCGACCACGCGGGAGGAAGCTCCGAAGCACGTAATCGAAGATAAGCGGTTGTCCATTCTCTCTACACGGGCACGAAGCTCCGCCGGGTCACTGGGTTATGACGATAACCCACGGTGTTCATAACCACGGGCTTTCCACGAGCTTGAAGGGTCACGCCATCGCCGGACAGATGACAGAGGGGGAAAAGAAGATGGCCAGATGGATAAAGGAAATTGGCACTCCTCCAAAATCCATTGGGTACGGATTGCGGCAGTTGGATGAGACCAGCATCACGTCAAGGAAGACCCTTACCAACACGCTCAACATGATGGTCGCCGAAGAAAGAGGTAGTCGGACGATGACCCAAGATACCTTGCACCATCTGCGGGAAAGAGGGTACTACTACGACTTCAGATGACATCCGGATGACGACAACGTCTTGAGCAACCTCTTCCTGGCGCATCCTGACGGGATACGGCTTCTCCGAAGGTTCCATTATTACGCATATAGTCAATTATAAAGTATTTTACATGTAGCACAGTTACACTTGCAGATATGGGATTCCATTGTGCGAGGTGGTAGGGTTCACACCTTCAGGCAATACTTACTGCATCGCCTATGCCTTCATGTCGAAAGAGAACGAAGACACCTACGCCTGGGTGTTGCGTCAGCTTTAGATCTTGCTTGGGACGGTTCAGCCTCAAGCTATCATGACTGATCAGGAGCTAGGTCTCTTGGTGGCGCTGAATGTTGTCTTCCCCGACGTCCAGCATCTCCTTTGCTAGTTACACGTGACGAGAAGATGCGAGGAAGCCGCTCTGAAGATCACAAAGAATTTAAACCACGCTGGCATCTTTAAGGGCAACTATTGGGGGTTGTTCGAATTGAAGTCGGAGGAATCATTCAACCGACGTCGTCGGGCGCTACACGCTGCATGGCACCCATTCCCAAGTGTGGTGGCATATTTAGAGGCGGTGTGGCTTCCATACAGCAGGAGCATCGTACGATGCTATGTAGATAATGTCTTCCATCTCGGCACCCGTACGACAAACAGGTACAACCTTACTTCATATCTCCCATTACAATATGATATAACATCGAATATTTAGTGGTATGCACTTTAATGTGTACGGAGTTGAGGGTCAACACAAGGTTCTGAAGGAGGCACTTCACTCATCGACTGGTAACTTTCACATCGTGATCGATGCAATCCATAGAGTCAACGATTGTCAACTGCATGAGCTGCAAACTGCTTTGGAGATCGACCGCTTCAAATGGCCAACAGCGGCGTATAAAGTCAACCTTTTCGATGAGGTAAATACTTTAATCTCCAAAAAGTGCTTCGATTATATATACAAGATGTGGCAGGATGTCGTGAACCAAAAGGTTCCTTCGGTATGCACGAACCGACATTGGAGGGTTTGTTACGGGATCCCTTGTGTCCATGAGATTCAGGCATACGTCAACTCCGGTTCTCCGATATCCACCGAGGACATCCACCCGTTTTGGATGGGTTTGTCATGGATTAACATCGACGACACCCCACTGCCGTATGAGCTGTCATCTTCACACACGACTTCCAACGATGTATGCGACGATGAGCTACACCCACCCTCATCAGCAAGCGTCCGAAGAAATGGGAGGCCTCGGGGGTTGAGGAATGTCTGCAGAACCAACCCGTTGCCATATGAGGAGTTAAGAGAAAGATTTGAGAGAGAAGAAGCACGTGCTGCTCGAAATTCTGCTCGACATCGTCCACAAGCGACCTCAGCTCGACGTGGACGTGATGATGTGTTCGGAGGGTTCAACTAGGGTCGAAACAACGTTGATCCCTTCATGCTCGGTCATAATGAGGTTATGAGGGACACTGTTGGAGATGGTCATTGTGGCTACCGTGCTTTGGCGTCATTGACATCTCCGATCGGCGAGTCTGCTTTCCCGAAACTCAAAACGTTATTATGCAATCACTTGGAGGATCACGCCGATCTCTACGCCGATTTTTATACGGGAAAGTACCCATTCCAGGAGTTCGTCGACTACCAGAGATGGGCGGGAGCTGTGCATGGTGATAGGAGACGGTGGATAGAGCTACCCATTATGGGTTTAGTATTTGCAACGGTATATCAGATTCCTCTCGTCGTCCTAGCTTGGCATCATCCGTTCACATGTCTCCCCATGACCTCGCCGACACCTGCTAACAACCCTCAATCAGCAACCCTTGGTGTAGCCTGCATCGGAAACTAAGACCATTTGGCCGCGGTACGACTTCAAACGTCTTTTTTTATTACCTATTCTTGCTTTTCATATATATGTCAATACTCTAACTCTAATTTTCTGTTCTCATAGACCTGGTTGCGTCCTAACGCTCCTCTTCCGCCGCCTCCGCCAAAATGGGTCGCACATCATCAACCGAGCGTTGAAGGATGGGATGCTCCGTTTCAAGCTCAGTTTGAGAGATTTCGAGCCTTACGTGTTGAGTCCGGTCGCCCTTTACTATTTTCCTAGATTTTATTCTACCAGTTTATTAAAATTATGGATGTAAACCTTTTTTTCCGTTCCTACCTTGAAACATTATTCGCATATTATCCGAATGAAAACCTTAACAATTATTGCTTTCCATTTAATTAGACCCTAAATACTTCAACTCCACTAGCTAAACACTTCAATTTTTTCAATTAACAATACAAAACCCTCGGAAACCCTAAACCCTAAACCCGAAACCCGAAACCCTAACTAGGGTTTGCACGTCCTTAACAACGTGCATATATTGCACGTCTCTGCTAGTGGACGTGCACAGTAGGGGTGGGCACAAATCCCGCAAATCCCGTCCCGTCCCGATCCCGTCCCGATCCCGGTGGGATTTTAGAAAAAAAAAATCAATCCCGTCCCGATCCCGTCCCGCAAAATATACGAGGGACGGGACGCGGGACGGAAAGTTCTTATCCTGCAAATCCCGTCCCGTCCCGCATATATATAAAACTATATATATTTTATATAAAAAATATTAAAACTATATATATATATATATATATATATATATATAGGGGAGGGTTCAAGTGAGAATAATTTCTTCCGGTGAGAAGGAAAGAAGCATTTTTATTGGTCAAATTTTATTAAGATAAATAAAATTAAAAAACCCTCTCACGCGCTTTGTTCCAGATCTGAGACCGATCTCTCTCTCCCATGGAAGCAAATGGCGGTCCTTCATCTCGCCAACGGCAGCAGTTGTCAACCGATCTGTTTCGCGGTCGCAACCACCACTACCTCCTCGACTTCGATTCCGACATCAGCAGCATCGCCCCGCCCCGCTTCTCCCCCGCCGAGCTCGAGGAGCTGCCCGGAACGAGGCTCGCGCGAGAATCGGAGGACGCGTGCGCCATCTGCCTGGAGGATTTGATCGACGGCGATCGGTGTCTCGAGCTGCCGGATTGCAAGCTTGTGTTTCACGCGGGGTGTGTGGATCGGTTGCTGGCGAGGGCGGTTGACTGCCCTGTTTGCAGGACCACCGTACGGGGTCGTCGCAGAGGAGCAGCCAACCGAAGCAGGAGGGGGAGGGGGACAATTGTGGTCCTTCTTCGGCTCTGAATGAAACCTTTGACATTTGTACACTTGGGAAATCGTTGTACAGTAATATATATTGCATCTAAATTATCTAATCATTTGTAATTGGAAAGAAATAAGAAGGATTTCTTAATAATTGCATAATCTGATGAAGTCTTAGTGGTTTGGTGATGGTGTGAGTTAATGTGCGATAAGGATCTTTGAGTTTGTATAGCGTGGTTAAGTGATTAAATAGAAATTGATTTAGTGACCGAATAGAGTGTGGTTCAGTAACCGAATAGAGAGTGGTTCACTGAGTTTGGTTCATTGGGTGTGGTTCACAAGGTGTGGTTCACTGGGTTTGATTCAGTGACTAAATAGAGGTTGGTTCAGTGACTAAATAGAGGTTGGTTCAGTGACTAAATAGAGGTTGATTCAGTGATTAAATAAAGGTTGGTTCAGTGGTTCATTGACTAAATAGAGAGGTTCAGTGACTAAATAGAGTGAAGTTCAGTGACTAAATAGAGATTGATTTAGTGAACTATTTTATTTTAAAAGAAAATTAATTAATTAATTAATTAAAATAAACATTAAAAGAAAGTAGAAGAAGAATAAAAATTTTATAATTATTAAATAGTAGTGATTTATGAAATAAATTCTAATGGTTCATCAAATAAAGAGTAGTGGTTCATGAAACATTTTATTTTAATATATTTAATATCATTTAAAAAAAATTATAAAAATGTGAAATTTTTTAAGTTTATGAACCACTTCTTTATAGCTTCATTAACCACTTCTTTATAACTAATGAACCCTGTGAATCACTACAAATAAAATGGATGAACCACTGTGAATAAAATTGCTGAACCACTGTGGAAAAAATTGCTGAACCATTGTGAAAAAAACTGCTGAACCGCTGTGAATAAAATTGATGAACCACTGTGAATAAAATTGTTGAACCACTGTGAATAAAATTGCTGAACCACAGTGAAGAAAATTGATGAACCACTGTGAAAAAAATTGTTGAACCAATGTGAATAAAAGGTCCGAACCACTGAGAATAAAATTGCTGAACCACTTAGAGTAAGAGAGCTGAACCACTAAGTACTTGTGAACCTTATGAATAACTTATTGTTAATTTTTTTTTCAACAAAACATATACAAAGTGGGTGTCTATGGATAGATAAAATTAAATTACACCCAAAAATATATTTTTTATATTTTTTTAATAAGTGAAAATGCCAAAAAATAATTTTTAAAAGTCTATCTCAAGCATTTTTATATGGGTACGTACTTTTTCTAATTAATTAGCAAGGTGGGTGAACATGCGCGTGCAATTAATTAGTTTAGAGTGTTAATTAGCGCGTGTGCAACTGAGAGTGTGGGTGTTACTAATTAATTTACATGAGTGTTACTAATTAATTTGGAGAGACGCGTCTGAGCTGATTTGGCATTAATTTTTGTACACGTGGACCAATCAGCGCGCTTCTTTCCTTCTCATTATTGGAGGTGTGTGTACCCGAACCCGACCCTATATATATATATATATATATATATATATATATATATAAAACACCCATTGTATGTATTTGGAGTAGCATTCACCTTCTGAATTTGATATGATTATATGAATGTTGTGCATACACCTCAGTAGCATTTTTTTTTTCAATTAACCTCAGTAGCATATATATAGAATATGCCTCAGTACGTAGCATACTACAAAATTTTATTTTTAATTCAGTTTTATTGGTTTATTTTAGATCATTTTTTTTACGAGGGATAAATCCTGTCCCGTCCCGTGAGGGATAAGACCCGGTGGGATTCAATTTTTTTTTTTTAAATCCCGTCCCGTAAAAAATACGCGAGACGGGACGCGGGATTACCCCAATCCCGTCCCGTCCCATGCCCACCTCTAATGCACAGTCCCACACTTGCACGTCCTTAAGGACGTGCAAATCCTTAATCTGGATTTGCGGTGTATATATCAACACCCTAAACATAACAAATCATAAACACTTTTTTATTTTAGAAAATAATTGGAAATTAGCACGAGAACGAAAAAATATTCCAAAGTTTATTCAAAACATACAAGGTCATGGTCTTAAGGAACCACACCGAGGACCAAATTCATGTTGTTCGTATAATGAAGCTTATTGATTTCGATGGTTTGTGAACATATTTTCTATAAACATGTAGCAAACGAAAATGACCGAGGTCGTCTGATTTCGGTGAGCTACTTCATAAAGCTCCGGTCGATTTCGACGAGTTCCGGCCATCACGAAGCTCGCCTGATTCCGATGAGCTGATTTATAATGCTAGACTGTCAGCTTGTTGTGTTGTTGGAATGTGGTTGTCCCACATCGGTAATATAGAGAATACTTGAACAAAATATAAGGTTAAAGGTTACTCCTCTCATTGCCAATTGGTTTTGAGATAGAATCTCGTTCGTGTTTATGTATTGTTCGAGTCTCCCTTAGGTGGACCTGCACATACGACCTCCCTCCATCTTGTCTTTGACCCCACCGGGTCCATCCGACTTTAATATGATATGAGAGCCATGTTCGACTGATTTCGCTCTGGTCTTCGAATTAGTGGGGTTTGCTGGTCCTATCACGGGCGGCTTTAACATGTGTATTTTGAATACTTTATGGTTGACTTGTGTATCTAAATACTTGAAAGAATATTTATATATTAGCAAATTCTCTTAGGCAAACTCACCAAGCTTCTTATCCGAGCACAAATGCTCTACTTAATGGCTCTTTTGTTGATGTCACATATGACATATGCTGTACTTAACGTTTAATTCCAGCAAGCTCTTACTCCTTCATGAAGCTCGATTTGTAATCCTAGATCTAGGTTTTCAAAAACTTGTATCTTCACATTAGAGCAGTTATGTCCGCATATCTAGTCTTATTTTGCATCATGTTTTTATTTCATTCAAGTCCTTTTATTAGCTTTTATGTTGGGAAAGTAAGGAAAATGTGTAGTTATGCTTAATATTGCAAGATATGGAGTCTACACAAGCTTTGGTGTGATTTGATAGGTTTTGGAGGTAATTTGGAGGAGTTTGGACGCACTTTAGAGCTTAATGAAAAATCATGAAGGCAATGGAGAAGCAAAACAAACGCAAAAAGTGGTGCAGCTGGAGAAAAGCCTTATTTTCGCCATCCATCACTTCGATTCAAGTTCTAAAGCCTTCATGAGAGTTGTAGTCCTTGAAAAAAGCTTTTCAATGCATATTCATATGCGTCAATCGGATGAACGAGGACTCAGAAAAGTGCGATTGAAGTCAGAGTCGAAAAGCTGGAGAAAAACAGAGGCTATTGCGTTCGAACAGAGCCTCGACGCCGACCTTTGCCCCCTCGACGCCGATGCCCAGCGAATTCCAGTAACACTGTAAGTGAACAGACCCTCGGCGCCGACACCAAGACCCTCGTTGCCGATACCCTGCGCACCAAGAGAAGTTTTTGCGGGCTGATTTTATTACTTAATGGGCTTTTTAATTAGGATTTTCATCTAAATCTCTTTTAGAATCTTTTAGTTAGATAGACTTGTGATATTTTATCTTTTCTTAGATAGATTATATTATTTTTCTAAGATAAAATCTCTTTTCCTTGGAGGTTAAGTCTTAATTTTTATATATATATATCTTTAAATAAAGCCAATTAGAGGCTAATTAGGGACATCGATCATCTATCACGGCTGAATTTACAGTAGCAAGGAACGAAAGTTTGGAGTTTTTTGTTGAAGGTTTGAACGTGAATTGAAGGTTTGGTTTTATGCAATTTGAGATTATGAATTCTTTCATTGTTTTTGTTTTTTTTCTTTGCAATGAGTGAGTAGTTCCCCCATCTTATAGGGTTGGGGTGAACCCAACAATAAGCATGTGTGTGGATGAATGAGTCTATGTTTATTTGATGTTTTTATCTTATTCTACCCATGTGCTTAACCCCTTGATGAAAGTTTAAGGGAATTCATTGTTGCAACTGAATTGAAAGAGGAGATTGTTAACATTGATAGTAATTAGGGATCTTTAACGAAAGTAAAAGGAATCTAATTAACGAAAGGTAGAAACAAATAGGTTTTATGTGATCACCTCTATTATCTATTTGTTGGGTATGCAAAAGCTATCTCTTTAAGATAAAAACACGATTTCTCATATGATTCATTGATTTATACATGTGTTTGTTGTTGTGGTAAGCCCTAACCTTGGAAGACCTTTCTCATATATTGCATTCGTATTAGTTATTCTTTATTTGAGCCGAATTAAGTGTGTTTTACCCTACTTTACATCCGCTACTTGTGCCCTTATTTCCCCTATTTTCAACCATAAGAACAACTAGGATAGAACCGCTGACATACTCCCTTTGATCGACCTTGATTTTCACTATACTATAGAGGGATTCGAGCATAAATTTATTTGATTGGAGTGAGCATAGGCATCGATCTCCCCTCACGCACGTCAAGCAGTCTATCAAAATCCCAGTTTTATATTATTTTGAATATCATCGAACCTATATATGTTGAATTTTACTTTTTAAATTTGGATTTTAGTGTTTGATGTATGAACATATTGAAGCATTAATATGTACAACTTTTAAGGTTTAATTACTTTGGATGTTATTTATCTCAAATCTGGACCCTTTATTGTGATGAAATGGAGAGTTGAGATTAATCCAATTTTTCCTTATTTTTTTAATTTAAAAAAGGCATGGCCCCATTGCTAATTCCCTGTTCACCTATCACTTCCATATAAGCGCGTGCTTAATTGTAATTTTTGTTTCTTTTGTGCCTTGTAATTTTTGTTTCTTTTTTTATAAGTGTAATACCTTGTTAGAGACTTTTTTTTTGCCAGTTATTGTTCACTAGTTTGATAGTAATTATTCGTTAGGTTGATAGTAATTATTCGGTAGGTAATAATATCACTGTTTGAACTATTCGACAAGGTATATTAATTATTCGCTAACTTATAGTTATTATTCGTGTGTAAATACAATTTATCATTTAGATAATAGCAAAATAGTTGGTCAATTATGCAACTATTTGTTAGGTTAATAATAATTATTCATTAGGTTGATAGTAATTGTTCGCTGGGTTGAAAGAGTATGTAAATGTAATGATTGATTTCCCACATCTAATAAACTATATACAAATGAATAATTCTTTATTATCAACGAATATAAACTCCGACTTGCCGAAGAATGACTCTGAATGTGAAATTAATGGAAAACAAAACTAGAAAAATACAGATCGGAACACAATTTGCATTTGCAACAAATATTTGACATTGACAAACACCAAGAACCGAATGATTCTTTCATCCCAAACGAATGTTAAATAGTAATTCAATCAAAACCAACTAAATAAACAACCATTCAAGAAATTCCCAAATTGAGTACTGGATCCAAGAAATCCTCAATTGAAGAAATCCCCAATTCAGGAGATCACTATCGACTCTTGTGGAACCAAAAGGGGAGGCTCACGACGCTAATGGGAACGAGATGGGAGGCGTCAAGATGTGAGAGAGAAGTCCGAGAGAGAGGAGCCATTGGAGGCTCTCGGGCGAGCTTGATCTTGGGGCAATAGGCGCATGTGCGAAGAGGAGCGAGCATTACGTGGCCGTCGTCCACTGGTGTCGGATTCGTTGCCGCATGCAGCTTGCTAGGTCCGGCGAGGCAAGGGAGGCTCGCGACGCTTGTGGGAATGAAAGGGGAGGCGTCGAGATGAGAGAGAGAAGTCCAAGAGAGAGAGGCAACCGTTGGAGGCGCTCCGACAAGCTTTCTCTTACAGGGGGCTTCGACTGGGCCATATACAGAGGAGGAAGGGGATAGAGACGGCGGTGAGCGTATGGAGGAAGGAGATGTAGAAGGTGGAACCTTTGATAATTAGGGTTTTAACGCAGATGGGTTGTAGGTAGTTACATAATTTGGGTGGGCTGTAATTTACACGCCCTGGATCATTGAGGGTGTGGTTTATTTTTCACATGGGGCCACATTTTTTAAAAAGAAATTATAACAATTCTCAATTAATCTCAGCCTTCCATTTTAATTCCATCAATGACCAATATTTGTTAACATTTAACACCGTAAGACTTGTTAACATTTGAAACACACACACACACACATATACACCATTATCAACTCGTACAAACTAACTTTATTGATAACCAATAACGTCGGTATAACATCTTTTACTGTACTAATTTTATTGGTCATTTCCTTTTCACGCATGTTTTCTAAGGCTGATAAAAACTATATAAAATATTTTTTTTAATAACCTCATACTTAGTACTAAAAAGTACTCCATCTGTCTCGAAAAACAAATCGTTTTAGATTAGTTTAGTTGTATAAAAATACATGTCGTTTTATTTTTCTAGGTAGGAGATAATAATGATTTGTATTGGTTTTTGTGTTGTTTACTTTTTAAAAGATTTTGCTTGGTTAAAAAACATAGTGGCTATTTAAAAACAATAAAATGAATGAAAAAAGTTAGTGAAATGATGATGTTGATTGATGAGTGGGTGTTTTATTAAAACTAGTGCACAATGTTAAAATGACTTAAATTTTGAGACGAGGGAGTATATGATTATTAGAAAAAATTAATTAAAAAAAATAACTTATTTCGCTAATTAAAACTTGTCATTTTAGAAATCGATACACTTATTAAGAAAACAAACAAAAATACGCGTATACCCTAATTATTACTCCGTATTCTACAAGTACTTTTTTACTTTCTAAGAGCATCTTCCCCCGTAGGCTAGAATAGCCAAGGGAAATAGTTTACCAAAAGAGAATATTCTATAGAATATTCTCTTTTGGCCTATTAAATGTTTTTGGTGTTCCCATCGTAGGTCAAATTTGGGAGGTAAATTTTCTATAAAAACTCATGTAATTTAGAATTTTCATACTCATTTCCGTCACTCGATTCTATCGTTATCCTTTCGATTTGAATCAACAATGAATTCTTCTCAAATATCATCATCATCTCACTCTTCAAATGAAACTATTGAGATTTCTAATTCAATCTTTGATTCATTTGAACAGGATCAAAATGTCTTACATCGTATGTATGCTAATAACAATCTACTCAGTCTCCTTCGGCACCACCGACTACATTTGGTTATGGTAACTTTAACCAATTCCAAAGTCAATCAGAAGCTGCATGTGATAATGAAAATTTTAGTAGTGAAAATTATGGCTATGGTAGCTTTCGAACGAGCAATGACAAATATATGCATGAAGATGATCAACATGATGGCTTCGGAACAGGAAATGGTTATGAAGAGAGTAATGCGGATCTACCAGAATATTAAATGTGACCATGATTCAATAGTTGGTTGTTTCATTTTATATTTGATTTTTCTTCTTTAGTACTTTAAGCAACTTAATATTTATTTGTTTTATAATTTTGATGAATCTATAATAAAAGAATATTAATGTCATTTTCTAAAAATATTATTTATGCAATAATAATTCAAATATGTCAAATATTATTGTCATATCGAATAACTCTTGAATATCGTAACAATACTACAAATTTTATTTTTAATTGGAAATCATAACTATATAATATATAGATTTATAATTGTATTATTTATAAATTTACTTCATATTATGGTTTTGATGTGTTTTGAGATTTTTTATTATTATTTTCAAATATAGTAATTTATGCAACTCGATATTTATTTATGAGATATGATTTCGATGAAGATGTAATAATATAAAATGAATATGTTTTTCTAAAGATATTAATTATTTATGCAAATATAATCCAAACATATTAAATAGTATAGTCATATCAAAGAACTCATCAATATATTTACAAACTATAACTTTTAGTTTTGATAAAAAATTATAATTATATAGTTTATATACAATTAATTGTGCGATTTATAAATTTATATTAATAATGAACAATTAAAAATAAATACAAAAAATGGTGGAATTCCTATTTGGCCTTCTAAAATGCCAAGCCAAATTTGGCTTTCATTTTAGAAATAGGCCAAATTTTTTTTGGCCAAAATGAGTTTTGGCCTATGGTGGAAGAAAAAAAAGGCTAAAACCCATTTTTTACCCTATGGTGGGAGATGCTCTAAAAAAACTACAACTAACAACTACCCAATCATTATACGGATAATTTTGTAAAATAGAGGACAGAATATCTAAAATAACAATTTTTTTTACTCCATATAACAAGGTTTACTTTTCTTTTTTTTTTTATAAGAAAATAATTCGAGGCCGGAAAGGCCCGGACCTCAAGAGGCCGACAAAGTCGGCAAACGGTAAGTCGTCTAAATATACAACAATGAAATAGAAAATATAACATAAAATACACCAAAAGAACACCCAAAGAAACCCGGAAAAAACCTAGACCTAAGCAAGATAGCTACTCCGTATAGAATATTTTATACACTCTAGTTTTCACCATTTAAAAAATGTGAACGTATGGAATTATCTATTCTAAATTCTAATCGATTGGTACGGTACCAATTTCAATCAATCGAATCATTTACCGATCTTTGTGAAGAAGGACAAATACGTAATTTAGGAGAGCGATCCATTCATTTAAATCTTCCTTCCACCCACACTGACTACTGAACGTGGCCACTGTCTCTCCCTCCCCTCTGCTCAAATGGCTGCCTCCAAAACTCTCCTCCCCCTCTTCTTCTTCTTCCTCCACTTCTCTTTCTCCCTCTCCTCAGAACTCCAAACCCTCCATCTCAAACCCCTCCCCCAGCCCCACTCCGCCTCCCAATGGGCCGAATCCCAGGCCCAGTCCACCTCGGAGCACCAGGAATTAGCCGACGCCGACTCCGAATCCTTCACCGTCGAGCTCCACCACGTCGACTCCCTCCCCTCCTCTGCCGCCACCGCCGACGAGCTCTTCTCCCTCCGCCTCAAGCGCGACGCCCACCGCGTCTCCTCCCTTGCCGCCGTCACCACGACTCCCAGCAACGCCACGCGCCGACCTCACCGCGCCCCCGGCAAGGACTTCAGCAGCTCCATAGTCTCCGGGCTCGCTCAGGGTAGCGGAGAGTACTTCACGCGCCTTGGCCTTGGCACCCCTGCCAAGAACATGTACATGGTTCTTGACACCGGAAGCGACGTCGTTTGGACCCAGTGCATGCCCTGCCGCAAGTGCTACACCCAGACCGACCCCGTCTTCGACCCTAGGCAGTCTCACTCCTTCATCCCCATCTCTTGCTCCTCCCCCCTCTGCCACCAGCTCGACCAGCCCGGCTGCACCCGCCGCGGCAACAAGTGCGCCTACCAGGTACCATTTCTGCAGTTCTGCTTTCCTTTCCGCTCATAAACATGGTTTAATTTTTTCAACTAATTTTCCTCTTTTTTTGTTTGAAGGTGTCTTATGGAGATGGATCTTTCACGGTGGGACAGTTCGCGCGTGAAACGATGACGTTTCGAGGGGCGAGGGTGCCAAACGTTGCGTTGGGATGCGGCCACGACAACGAAGGCCTGTTCGTGGGAGCGGCGGGCCTATTGGGCCTGGGCCGGGGGAAATTGTCGTTCCCGAGCCAGACCGGGCGCCGGTTCGGCCAGAAATTCTCCTACTGTTTAGTGGACAGATCCGCGTCGGCGAAACCCTCGGCGATGGTGTTCGGGGCGTCGGCGGTGTCCCGGTCGGCGGTATTCACCCCGCTCCTCTCAAACCCTAAGCTGGACACGTTCTACTACGTGGAGCTGGCCGGGATCAGCGTGGGTGGGGCCCGGGTGCCCGGAATCAACGGCGAGCTCTTCAAGATCGACCAGATGGGCAACGGCGGCGTGATTGTGGACTCGGGGACGTCCGTGACCCGGTTGACCCGACCCGCGTACATAGCTCTGAGGGACGCGTTTCGGGCCGGGGCGTCCGGGCTGAAGGCAGCGGATGAGTTCTCGCTGTTCGACACGTGCTACGATCTGTCGGGGAAGACGGTGGTGAGAGTGCCGACGGTGGTGATGCACTTCAGAGGCGCTGACGTCTCGCTGCCGGCCAACAATTACCTGATACCGGTGGACACGTCGGGCCGGTTCTGCTTCGCCTTTGCGGGGACCCTAAGCGGGTTATCAATAATAGGGAATATACAGCAACAGGGATTCAGGGTTGTGTTTGATGTGGCCGGGGGCCGGGTCGGGTTTGCCCCACGGGCTTGTAGTTAGAGGGGTAAAAAGGTAAACCAAGGTTTACTTTATCCCGGAATTTCCTCCTCGAAAAGAGGGGAAAGGAAGGGAACAGCCTAAAGAAAAGGGCAGGAGTGGAAATGGAGAGAGGTTTGTTGTCGCCTTTGGGAAAAAAGTAAAAGCTGTAATGTGTACCTTTTGGCCTTTTCGCTAAAGAGAAAAGGATACACGTCTTGAAAAAAGAGGTTAATTAATTGGTCTTTTTTTTTCGTTTCTAATTTTATTTACTCTATTTTAAAGGAGCAACCATTATTTATTTTGTTTCTTTTTTTTTTTTTCACGTGAGTCAAGAAGTATATGTCTATTTTAAGGGAGAACTATCCAAATTAATAAAAACGGTGTTACAGACATTAAATTACCTTTTGAGATGATGATATTCCATCAAATAGAGAAATTACCTTTTGAGATGATGATATTCCATCAAATAGAGAAATACAATCTTTTATAAATATGTTTTATGAAAATTGGAGAAAAGCTCATAAATAAGAGGGGATATAGGAATAGATAATACAAAAGAGATGCCAAGAAAAAAAATAAAATAAAAATTAAGGGGAGAAAACCAAGACGAGGAGTTATGAAACTAAATTTCAATGGGTCATTTTCAAATTTAGATAGAAGCACCACGGAGTACATTATTCAGGACTGGGAGGGAAAACACATTACATTGTGATACAAACATATAAGTAAACAATCTCCTCTTATGGTGAAAGCACTCGCCCTCAAAAAAGGAGTAATTAAAGCTAGAGAACTTCAGATCAGAAAACTCGTATTAGAAGGAGATTCACGATTTCGTGACGGTGGCGGACGGACGGAGCGTCGTGGATGAATCAGCATGGTTTCGAGTCTGCATCTGAGTTTGAAGCAGAGCAGACGCGGGAGCGGAACGATGATCGACTCGAATCAGGTGAGTTGAATTCGCAATTTTTGGGTTTATGCTTCTGCTCGTGGTGGAAAGGTTGAGGATTGCGATGTTGATGGATTGATTTGTGTATTGTGAAGGTAGAATGTGTCTTGTTTATGTACCTGTGAAGGGAATTACGGTTGTTGTTGTTGTTGGAGTTGAATCAATTAGTGGGGCATTTGGGAGGGGTATTTTGGTCATTTCATGTCAATTAGTGGGGGCAATTGTGACTTTTTGAGTGTCTTCGTCCCAAAATACTTTAACACACAACCAAACACGAACGGGACTAAACTGATTTCAAATCTCCATCTCTTCCAACCCAAAAAATAATTTCCATCCCATCCACCCCCAAAAATTCATCCCCATCCCCATCCTGTTGCCAAACACTCCCTTAATGTTAATCTGAATACAAATAAAAGTTAATTTGGATATAGTTCTCATTCGAAAAGATGTTTTACGGTAGGATTTAATTTATTGTCGTTATCAAATAAAAAAAATAAAAAATGGTTTTGCATGTAGTATTTTAAATTCTTACCGTAATAAATAAATAAATAAACTATCAAAACTAAAAACTCGTCTACAAATAAAAGCATTGATGTCCATCATCAAGTCATCAACCACTCAAAATGATCTCCACACAAAAATCACACAACGTCCATTTAGTTGCCCCTTCCAACATAAACTAGATCTCCAAATCTCTATTTTCTTCAAGATTGGATCTTTTATTAAACATCCAACAAAGAACCCAAAACTAGGGAAATTGTTTCATTGACACTAGTGACATTTGACACTAGTGACATGGCTCTTATATGGCAAGTAGGGGTGTGTAGAAAACCACGACACGGCTGATACGATACGAAAACACGACAACACGATAAAAAAAAACACGAAACCGAAAAGACACGACACGAAAATGACACGAACCGAGAAAACACGACAATAAACGGTTCGTGTTCGGATCGGTCATATCCAATTATCGGATACCCGACACGAACCGTTTATATTTTTTTTTAATTTATATTACAGTAATATAGAGGTAATAAAAATATAGTCCGGAA